>JAQHUG010000113.1:3278617-3291992 GCA_028555095.1 Dicrostonyx torquatus
CAGTCTACCTCTGCCTCCCAAGTGCTAGGATTAAAAGGCATTTGTCACCATGCCCAGCTATTAAATATCTTAATTGGTATTTTTTGTTTTATAATTGGGCAACATTTTGTTCTATAGGACATGTATATAGGATATGGTATTTTATTTGTATTTTAATAAATATGGCTTGCCTGAAGGTCAGAGTGCAAAGCTAAGCCACTAGAAGCCAGAGAGTGTTGGCACACACTTTTAGTTCCATGACTCGGGAGACAGAGGCAGATGGATCTCTGTGAGTTCAAGGCTACCCTAGACTACGCAAGATCGATCCAAAAACAGATCCAGGTGATCGTGGCTCACACCTTGAGTCCCAGCACTAGGGAGGTGGAGAGGAGACATTATATGGCTGGGTGGAGAAGAGATGAATAGAAAGGGGACAAGACAGGACCTCACCCTTTGGGTCTGAGGATTTGGTGGAGGTGAAGATCTCTCTAGTGGGTGGCTGCTTTGCTCTTCTGTCTACAGCTTAAACTCCAGTATCTGTCTCGGTTTTTATTCATGCTACAAGGATGGCTCCCAGGAAGATTGTTTTAACTTTTATCACAAAACTGGTTTTGAAGTTGTTGCTGTCCTTAATAAAATCGGTATTTCAAATTTTATACTGGATTCAGTTAGAATTGAATTTCATGCATAATGTGTATTGTGTTGTTTTATGAGAGTTGATGGTGGCGATCATCTTAACTCTTAAAAGATCCAGTGTGTTTGTGCGAGATGCACATGAATTCCACGTGTTGTGGGGTCAGAGGAAAACTTGGAAACAGCTCTCTTCCACCCTTAGGTGAGGCTGGGGATTAACGGATCTAGGCTTACTTTATCTTTACCTGCTGAGCTCCCTCACGGGCTCCAACTTCTTAGATTTTACCCAAAAGTCAGAGGTGTTCTTATATTCAGTAACTAGCAGACTTCCAGACTTTTCCTAGATTAAAACCAATTTGAGTAGGAAAACTAGAAGAATAGATTTTCCAAGGTGCCCTAGGGAGACTCAGGCACCAGGGTGGCGTTTTCAGGGAGTGAATACGTTCCTCTGGTCTGGCCAGCTGAGATTTCAGCTCTGACAGTTAAGCAGAAAAGATTATTGCCAGAGCTGGTTCAGAAGATGCCTGGTGTCTGCTGGAGCAGGAACTGAGTAAGCTGATCATTTGGTCAGCTTCAGCTCTACGTCCCATGGTCTTGGGCCTGGCCATGCGTAGGTTCTCCTGGTGGGCGTCATTACATCTTCTCATACTGGTCACGCAAGTCAGAGTGATGGCCACACATACCCCTGATGACAGTGGGCAGCACAGTCAGCTGCTGTCCTGATGTATAGGTGGCGTAACCACAATTCCCAGAAGGGCAGAGATTGAGCTGTTTCTGACAATGCTTGAGGGTTCTGAAGCGCTAGGTGCTGGGGCCCCGCTCTCCAGCAGGCAGCTGGTAAAAATACGTTCATTCCATGGGTGCAGGGAAATTCAGTGCCAGTTGTTTTACTTGTCCCTGATTTGATCTGTTGGTGGCCTCAGATAACGTGGCTCTATGCACTGTTGCAGGTGACTACGAGAATGGTGTAGACCACCTGACAAACGCAATTGCTGTGTGCGGGCAGCCTCAGCAGCTGTTGCAAGTGCTACAGCAGACTCTTCCACCACCAGTGTTCCAGATGCTTCTGACCAAGCTCCCAACCATTAGTCAGGTAAGGAGTGGAAGTGCTTCAGAGTAACCCATGAATTGGTCTGAGGACTAGATGCTGAGCATATAATATTGGATATGCCAGACCTGAAAATGGTTTTTCTAGTGACACATTATGCAGGGAAGTAGCATAAGGTCCAGACTTGTATCAGGTGTGAATCATAAGTGTAAGGCCTTAACATGAGTCCCTAAGTTCAGGCCAGCTGGCTTCTGCAGGGGCTGCAGTGCATTTCGGAGCCCTTGCCATTGTGCTCAGGGCTCCGGACATGCTTGTAGGACAACTGTAGTTAACATAGTAGAGGATGCAGAAGTAACATCCCTTCCTCCTGCTGCTGCTTTGCATTTGGTGCTGTGTGATTATACATTCCTCGATTTCTACTTGGAGGTACAGAGGTCATGTATTAAATAATACAGCTGAGTGTGATAGCACACACCTGTCATCCCAGCACTTTCGGGTCTGAGCCACGGCTATTTAGTGAGATGTTGTTTCAAAACATTAGGTACAAATTGGCTAAACCTTCACTGCCGTGTGTTATTTCTAAGGAGTCCAAAATGAGTCTCAGATCAGCTGCTGCATGGGCTGATTGTTAGTTTGATATGGATCAGAGTCAGCAAAGTGATGATGGCAAAGAAGGTTTCACAAGGTTTTTCTTTCATGGTTCTGGCACAGGCTTCACTACTGAGTCACAATCCTAGCTCCTTTACACTGTTAACTCAGCTAGGCTGGAAGAGGCCTGGGAAAAAATTAAATTTCCCCAAAGGTTTCCGGAAGATTTAGAATACCAGGAACTTGAACTCGACCCAGCAGTGGTGGTGCACACCTTTAATCCCAGCACTCTGGAGGCAGACACGGTGGATCTCTCAGAGTCTACATACCGAGTTCCAAAACAGCCAGGACTGTTACACAGAGAAACCCTGTCTTCAAAACAAGCAAAACAAAAACTGATCGCAATAACTTGAACTAAGTTTTAAAGTTAGATGAGTATGGTTCCGTTCTGTCCATACCCTAATTAACGTTCTGTGCTGCTGAAGGGGGGTAGCTTCTGTAGTCTGTGTGCTGCTGTAATCAAAGCCAGTTCTGGACATGCATTTGCCTGTTGTAGCTGTGTCCAGGAGCCACCTGGCTATGTCACAGTGTGACACAGAATTGGGAGGAGAACCAGCCCATGCGGGACGGGCAGTGAAGAGCTGGGAATCGGGTTAGTTGCTCATTCATGAGCTTGCTCAGTTGGAGACGGTACATGGCAGATCTCATCACTGTCCCCTAGGCCTTTCGATCCCAGACTCTCAATAGTGCCACATCGGTGCCTGAGCTTCCAGAAAAGGGACTGTTGAGAACAAAGCAAGTCCAGGCCAAAGCAGCTTATAAGAATGGCGTAGATTTGCCTGGTTAGCATCTAAATTACCTTGTTTTTCGTCAGTTAAATGTAGATTTGAAGGGAAGGGTATTAATTTTGGAATGCAGTATTGCTTCTTGTAATGGCTGGGAGCTGGAGGGGAAATGGCGTGTAGAAACGCAGCTTGGTAAGAGCATCAACTGCTGCCCTTGGTTTGTGTCGGGTGAAGTCTGTGGTTACTCCATAATTGTCAAACAGCACAAACACAACTGTGTTGTGTACTTCATGTATTCACTTGGATTCTGGTGTGAAATTGACCACAGCCCAACACCACCCCGACCCCTCCCCTCCCCTCAGTAGCGCTGGTGCTGAGGTTGCAGGGCTGTCTCCGTGCCCAGCTGATCATGTGTTCTCAGACAGCAGTGTGTGAAGGGGGGAGAACTCGAGCAAGAGTTAGTTTAACTTGAAATTAGACATGTCTCAATTAATTTTCTTTTTCTTTCAGAGAATTGTAAGTGCTCAGAGCTTGGCTGAAGATGATGTGGAATGAGCCAGATATCAACACTATAAAATCTGTTAAAAATGATTTAACCATTAGCTTGGAAGCTGCTCGGCTCTGGGGGAGTAAGGGCAAATGTGCTTGTCCTGAGCTGTCCTACACTGAAGTCTACCAAAGTGAACGTGTACTTTGAGTAGATCCATTGTCTGTTCTATTTATTTTTTCCAGTGAAAAGTATTTTGATAGGACTTTTCATTTTATAAATACACCGAGTTAACCAAAATATCATGGATTTCATTTATTCTTATGACATGGAACTCAAATATAAATACAGTAAGTAGACTATTACTGAGATAAAAACACCCAGTGATGAATTTTGAAACATTGGAAGAGAGTATGAAGGATAGTTGAATAATGCCCATTTTTAAAGACCAGTACATTTTATTGTGAGTCATAAAATTGAATAGAGACATGTGTTTGTGAAGACTGAGCATTAAAATCTTGCGGAGACCGTTTCTTTCTGTTTACTCTGGAACATGTGAAGTGTGCTGTTGTGTTGTTAGCGATCCCGTTCCTCCCCGTGTTTTCCTTAAAAACTTAGTCTGCATCCGTGGCTTAATGCTTTCTGGGCACTAACTCCTGGCATTTCAAGCACCTGGCTGCAGGTAGCTTTGCCTGCTGTCTGCTGACCTCGGGGGCGGCTCCTTTAGCGGGCAGCTTTCTTGGGTGTTGGGTGTCTTCAGGGCCGCCTCCAGCTGTCGACAGAACAGCCAGGGCTTGCGCTTGTTTACGTTCCCAGTCTGCACATCTGCCTGACCTGGTGTTTCTCCATTAAACCTCAGAAGAGCTTCTTTGTCGGCTGTTGCTTGCGTGCAGTGATTCTCTCCCTACTGTGTCGTTAGCCAGGAGCTCGTCTGTGAAAGTGTTGACTCCCTTTCTGCCTTTGCCAGGGCGTCTCTTCAGTCCTGCGGATGACGGAGTGTCATCTTGACAGAGACGTGGCTGACTCAGCAGATCAGCTGGTGACACGGGCTATTTCCGAATCGAGGGTGCAGGCCTTGGGGTCTGCTGGTGTCTGTCCACCGGGCAGCTCGTCTGCCTCCATGCCCGAGACTTGTCTTTCCTCACCTTTTCCGTGGGTCTGTTGCGATGGTCATGTGTGCACCTAGGGAGAATCTGGAATAAGGCTCAGCTAGTTTCTGCCTCTGGTTGGCTTGTACAGAACAACTTGGGACAACTCCCTTCATGTAAGAACGTTGCTCTAGTGGTTTCTGGTGGAACGCCAGACCCGGAGGCACATATATGAGCTTGTCTATTATAAGCCCTTGCCAAGGCCTTTGATCGTGAGACTTTTTAAACAGTGCTTTCTAGGTAAGCATGTGTGTTGGGGGGGGGTGATCCACAAATACACTGGTAGGGTATAGAGCCAGCCCAGGGATGAGCATCATAATGGTGACTAGTCAAGACTTTGACTGCACTGCCAAGAAAGTCCTGCATCAGCCCAGATATGGATAAGAGGGCCAAAGGGAGGGCAGTGCTGGAGAGGTGTTCTGCAGTGTGCTTTGGGTGGGCTGGCTCCTTTGAGCACTAGCTGTGTGTATGGAAGGATTGCTTTCCTCTACAGAAACAAGCGTTGAACACTATTCTTGAGTCAGATGGAGCCAGGAAGCCTTGGTGCTGGGAGTGATAGTGAGTAGTACAGAAGAGCAGCTCAAGCGGAGCCAGGCAGTTGAGGGAGCGTGCGTGTTACGGCATGTTGGCAGAGGTGTAGTGTTCGCGCCACTGCTATTCCAGAACCAAAAGCATCTTAAGTAGAGCTGCCCGGAAGGTGGTGTAAATGCCCTTAGTCTGCATAATCGGCAAAATCCAGGCATCGGTGTTCCTTTATGACCTTGAATCGACCTGTGGACCAGGATCTCTACTTCACTGTTCTTGCTAAAGAAATGGGGAATGTGGCGTGTGATCATGACAATGAATCTTCTAGCAGAAAGAGAAGTCTTTATTGCTTGTGACTCAGCCCTAGTAAAGGGTGTGGAGAGCACGTGGCTCGGTGTGTGTTTGCAGAACTAAATGAGGTTGATTTTTGGTGATTAGAAAGCACACCGGCCTTTTAGGTTAGCATTCTTTTGAGAAAGCTGTGTGCCCTCACCTGCCCCTACCCCTCAGAAGCAAGCCCATTACTCCCTGATACCCAAATTTCAAGTTAAGCTCTGCCTTAATGCCATAGGTGAGGGGAGGGGTTCTGTGTAGTAGTCCGGGGCGGGGCCAGTGTCTGGCGGCCCGAGGGATCGCAGCTGTTAGACTGCTATCTCAAAGGGACCACGTTTCCTGGTGACCGAGCCACCAGACACTTGGTGACGATACCCAGTCACTGTTGAAAGTCTGGACCACAGCTCAGTAGCATTTTTTAAATATGTTAAAACTTCTCTATAGTCCAACTCGATGGATTTATCTATAAAATTGCACTAAGCAGTTTGTTTTTCTGCTTTAGGACCAAGGGTCGTGAGCTTTCCCATTACTAATACAAGTAAGGTACTGTCTTATGTCTGTGGGGGTGGGGAGTTAGAGTGAAGGCATTGACAAATGAACCTGTTAAGCCCATTGGTACATTAGGAGCCTGGCAGCATACTGAGGCTTCATGCAAAAACTGCCCGAGAGTCAGATTATACCAAGAAGCAAGGGGGCTGGAAGGCGAGGAGTTGACCCTGGAGAATGTTCAGTTGGGACGGGGCAGGTGCGCCTGGCATGTGCAGGTGTGATCTGAACATTGTAGAGACGGACCTGCTGGGCCTCGCCGGGGTACAGGCCCTGTTGCAAACTTTGAGTTCACCTGTAGCAGTTTAGGGGGTGACAGTTAACCCCTGAGGGATAAAGCCTTGCAGAGTCTAGGGTTGGCACAGTCTCTGCTGGCGATGCTGTCCTGATCACATTCCTTAAGGCCCTTGTTTTCCTGTGTTAGGGCTCCACTGGCAGAGTAACCCCCTTTTCAGTCTTCTCTCAAGTGCTAGAATTGTTGAATGTGTCATTCGGCCTGTCTTAGGACCCAGCTTTACTTGTTAGTGCGTGGTCATAGTAGAAGAGCCCCTTGCAACCATTTGTCGTGGGGGGCACACTTGTGACCCCATCATCTGGGTGACAGACTTGTGAGTTCGAGGCCAGCTTTGCACCCTGTGGAGGCTGGAAGGTTAAGGATTTGAATCATTGGAAGGGAGCTGGGGTGGTTTCACTAATTTGTTTTCATTCATTTTGTTTTCCGAATAGCTTTCATGTTGATCCTCTTGTGTTCATCTATGGAATACTTGGTTTGCAGGTGTGTGCTCCATGGGGTCTTAGTATGTAGTCTTAGCTGTCCTGGACCCCGGAGACCCAGCTGCCACCCCCAAGGAGCGTCGGGATCAGACCCTGTCGCTGAAGGGTCTTACTCTGGATCTGGTTTTGTCTCTGAGACATTCCCGAGGAGTCTAAATGCTGTCACTTTCAAGGCTGGGATCACAGGCATTTGCCTCTATGGCTTTGCTTTTCAAGAGTTTTGAGTCTCATAAAAGAGTTGTTTCTGACTTGGTGTTAGAGCAGGATTTCCAGCGCTTTTGGAACGATCCGAACACTTCTCCCACGTCATACTGTGTTTATGTAGTGTTCTGAATTGATTATAAAACCGGAATAATACTGACCAGCTGTGAAATGCTAAAGGCGCTCTGCGTTCTGCAGGATCAAATACTCACCCAAAATTATATGATGTAAGAGCACATTCATCTCATCATTTTGAAATAAATACCTTTATGATTTATTACCAGTTATGTTTGTCTTTCATGGACCCAGTACCTGGGGTCATGTAGAAATTTCTTGGGTTAACAGGTTTGCCAGTGGGAAAAGCTAAGCTCTTACGTAAGTAAACGTGGCTCCTGCCCGCATATTTGCCTGGCCATTTCCTGCTGGCAACTCCTGTCTTGCTGGGAGGGTGGAATGCAGCCTTGCCACCCGCTTCCTCTCCTCCAGTTACCCCCTTACCTTCACTCACAGACCTTGAAGAGCTGCCAACTACGGGATCTTCACAGGTCATGACAGCACCCTTGGTAATTCTGCCTCATTTCTGACTGAAACTGAGGCAGGAGGATTACCCCAAGTTTGAGACCAGCAGTGAGACTATACACAGACTGTCTCGATAAGTTAAGAAAGGTTCACTTTAGACTACTCTTGGGCCCTGCCTTCTCAGTGATTGGTGAGAAAGGGGGAAAGAGACGTGACCTCGTGCTGCTGGGAGAGGGGAAGGCAGAAGACATGGCCTCTCAGCTCTGTTGTGGATGTGAAAGCTGTTCGCATTGGAGAGTGTCCTTGCATGAGGCTCTCACTGGGTTGGCCATGCTGAGTGAAACAGATGGTTCCATTGTGTGGATGGGTTTCATCCAGCCAGGGAAGGCCTGCATAGAGAAGAAAGAGGGCTCCCTAAGCCAGGCCTGCATAGAGAAAAAAAGAGGGCTCCCTAAGCCAGGCTGTACTGCTCAGAAGGCCCCGCCGCCCTTCTAAACTGGGATCTGGGCCTGTATGAGCGGTGTCCCACGGGGTCTGTCTCTGGAAAACCTAGTGATTACAGTGTGTCCTGCTGACAGCCATTTTTACACCCTCCACGGAAATGAGTCTTTCTTGCCTGTCTGCAACACATTCTTTGTGTGTTTTTGTGCCATCTAGTGTCACCTGCAGGAACTGCAGGGTGCTGGCCTTCCCGCCTCTTACCATCCCTTAGGGACACCCAAACACAATGTGGATGTCCATATTCAGGTGCACCTTTTGTTTTCTTATTCAGTTAATACTTAACGGCTTTCTATGCGGAGGACATTGCAGCAGACACACAGATAATTGGTCTGTGTCATCATCCTGTGACCCACCCTCCAGTCCCTCCATTAGAGACAGAAGAAAAGCTAATTCCAGCTGTGCAAAGACAGGAGCTAAGGAGGTGATCCAGGAGAGGGGGACTGACAGGTGGTTCCTGTTGCTGCTTGTTTGCTGTGTTCCAGGCTGGGAGCTTGGGACTGACCACAGCCCTGGACAAAAGCCATTGTCAAGTGTGTCAGTATCTCGTTAAGGGGCAGAGCCCTGCACTGATGAGCTTCGAACAAGGGACAAAGGGCTGAAGTTTTCGAAGGGGATGGGGTGATTTGGGCAGGCAGGGTGTCGGGGGAGGTGACCAGGCACTGCTGTACCAGGCGGAACGGCTGCCCCTCCGCTCCTGTCTGAGAATGGCCAGGGGGAAGAGGAGACCTGAGACTGCTGGTTTCTGAATGGTAGAGGCTCTTTCTCTATGTTCCCTTCCCTGCACTTACCAGGACAGGCTGCTAAGGGAAGGGGAAGGCTGGGATGGAGCTATCCAGCAGCTGTCGGGCCTCAGAAGGGCTGAACTAGAGCAGATGAAATGCAGGAATTGGGCCTCAGAAGGGCTGAACTAGAGCAGATGAAATGCAGGAATTCAGGTGGACGGTGGGGGTAGGATCTGAAGCAAAGCCAACTCTGGAGTCCACCTCATACAAGTCATCGGGTGCTGGGTAGATTCACCCCCTTTCCTGGTGGAACTCCAGGTACAAGGAGCTGGGAACAATGTCACCGGCACAAAGGTCACAGAAGGGGTGGGTGCTAAAGGCAGGCAGATTGGCTTGAGGTCCTCCGTGCTGGTGGGGTAGGCTACTTACTCTTTTTACCTGTCCCCCTGCCAAGATGGCCTTCCCTGCAGCAGCTAAAGTCACTGTAAGAGCTTGCTGTTTGCCTCTTGGACTCAGTTTACCGCAAAATGGAGCTTCCTGTATTGTCTGTTTTTGAGTCGGTCTTCTGTAGCTCGGACTAGTCTTGAACTTGCCATGTGGAAGGGAGGGTGGCCTTAGACTTTTGCTCCTCTTGCCTCTCCTTCCCCACTGTTCCGGCTTATTAACCAAGCCTTGTGTCCTAGGCTCTGCTCCTGAGTTACGTCCCCAGCCGGGATGCGGCTTTCTTGCCACCCAAGGGCAATGGGACCGTATCTGTCCCCTGGTCCATTGCAGATGAAACATCAGTTAGGCAGATGGAAGTCAGGGTCTAGGGCCATGCCACAACTACCATGAGTATAGCACCACTTAGAGGTCCCCTGGAACTGGAGTTACAGGCAATTGTGAGCCTCCTGATGTGGGTGCTGGGAACCTGGTCCCCCCGTAGGATTAGGAAGTGCACTTAACACCTGGGTAAGTTAACAAAATGGGTTAATTTAGTTAGAAACCCTAAGGCCAAACTCTCATAATTTAAGTCTCCATGTTGTGATTTGGGCGCTGGCTGGCGGGACAAAGACTCGCAGTGAGTGAGGTGTGCTTTTTTACTTCCTAGGCAGAAACACGGGGTCCATGTTCTCAAGAGCCCATGCCCAGCATGTTCAGCCATTGAAGTTTTCCAAGCACATGGTGGGTCCACAGACACCTGCTGATTGATTCTGAAGTCAGCGGGTTTCAGCGCTGACACTGGTAACCTAGGACTTGAGCCTGGGCAACTGGAGCCAATAAGGCCCTTACAAATGGCTCTGCTGCCTCCTGCATCCTTTCTATAAAAAGACACTTATTTAGTGTGTATGTGTGCTCATGCATGCTGTGTGCGTGCAGACACGCTTATTTAGTGTGTATGTGTGCTCATGCATACCATGCACATGCAGGCACACTTATTTAGTGTGTATGTGTGCTCATGCACACCGTGTGCGTGCAGGCACACTTATTTAGTGTGTATGTGTGCTCATGTACACCATGCACATGCAGGCACACTTATTTAGTGTGTATGTGTGCTCATGCACACTGTGTGCGTGCAGGCACACTTATTTAGTGTGTACATGTGCTCATGTACACCATGCACATGCAGGCACACTTAGAGGTCCCCTGGAACTGGAGTTACAGGGAATTGTGAGCCTCCTGATGTGGGTGTTGGGAACCTGGTCCTCCGTAGGATCAGGAAGTGCACCTAATAACTGGGTCACCTCTCTTGTAGGGTACAAGGGACAACTGGAGTAGAAAACCAACCGGCCACTGAGCACCCTGATTCTGAACCCTGGACCAGGGAGGGAAACATCTTTATCCCTGAACCCAGGACATGTGCCCTGGCTCTGATTTAGTGTGAAAGAAACACACTAAAGCCGGGCAGTAGTGGCACACACCTTTAATCCCAGCACTCGGAAGGCAGAGGCAGGCAGATCTTTTTGTGAGTTCGAGACCAGCCTGGTCTACAAGAGCTAGTTCCAGGACTGACTCCAAAGCCACAGAGAAACCCTGTCTCGAAAAACGAAAAAGAAAAAAAAAAAAGAAACATACTTTGTTCCTAGAATCTGAGTCAGTGGAAGAAATATGCCCTGGTCCTAAGATTAGAGTAAAAAAGCTAAAAAGAACCAGTGAAAGACACACTGTTTGACCATGAGGTCAGAGCCATCTCTGCCCCCGAGCAGGGAAAAACTAACCAATCCCCCTTCTCCCTGGGAAAACTCCGCCCCTAAGAAACCCTATATAAGCCTCTCCATCCCTTCAGTTAAGAGCTGCTGTAATCCCTCCCTGGCAGAGGCAGCCACCCTCCTGAATTTCTCCTTCCCAAATCTCTTTCTCAAGAGTCTTGGGTGAGGACCTTCATTCTGGGACACAGAGCGGAAGAACCTGGCTGGAACGTCCCTTAGGGGACTGAGCTGAAGAATCTTGCTAAGATGTTCTCTAGGGGACCTCAGCAAGGTGGAGCACAACAGAAGAACCTTGCTAGGACACCTCCGGAGCCAGAGATTGCTACATTTCTGCTGGGGGCTTCCCTTTAGCAGAGTGTTAGCAGAAGAAATATCTTGGACCAGAGAAGTGGCAGATAGTTCTGCTAGGATGCTCCTGCAAGGGAACAGAGCAGAGCTCAGCTGTAGCGGCTCTGTAGGAGAGGAGCAGGATCCCTATATCCTGCAGGGAGACCATCCCCCACCTGACTTCCCGACAGTCAGGACACCTTCCCTCCAGGGCTGTGTCCCATTGCAGCTCCAGCCTCTAGAGCTGTCCTGTCGTGACCCTGAGCATATCCTGGCTTCCCCATCAGTCGGGATACCCCAACACCACTGCTGCACCACATTCCTCTACATCTCTAGCTCTTTTTTTCTTTTTGGGATATTATCTTACATAGCTCAAGTTGCCCTCAAGCTTGCTGTATAGCTAAGGATCAAACTGAACCAACTCTCCTGTCTCATATGCACATGCCGGGGTCACAAGTGTATGCCACCACATCTAGTCTCTCCCCCCTCCTTCCCTTTCTTTCTGGTCTTACATGTTTGCTGAGCTTGGCCACAGAACCCTCACCCACCTTCCTCAGTTCCCCAAGTGCTGGGATTACAGCATGGGTGCCATGCTTGCCCGCATCTGAAATCTTAAGTCTGGGACGTTATGCTCCCACTTTGCTCTAGAAGGCACCAGATTTGACAAGATCCTTCTGTTTGACACGATTCTGTTGACCTTGCTTGCATTAGCTGCTCCCCCACTTGTGGTAAAAAAAGGAAAAGAGCAGGGGAGGTGTAGTTACTGATCTTATTTGGCCTCGTGAAGACATGAAGTGAAACAAGCACCATCACGCTCACTACCTAACCAAATTCCGTCTACAGACACACACACACCACACACACCACACATACACACCACACACACATGCCACACATACACACACATACATACACACCACACCACACACACACACACACACACGCCACACATACATACACACACACACCACACATACACGCCACACACACACCACACACACACGCCACACATACACACACACACCACACATACATACCACACACGCCACACACACACACCACTGCCCCAGGGTACTGGGGACTGAACCCTGAGCTTCATATATGCTAGGAAAACACTCTGCCACTGAGCTACATCCCCGGTATTAAAGGCGTTTGCCACCATGCCTGATTACTTTTACATTTATTTACTTACTTGAGATGGCCTTGCTATGTAGCGGAGGCTAGTCTCGAGTTTATGTTGTAGCCCAGGAAAGCTTTGCTTTCAAACCTCATTCTGCCTCCTGATTACCTAAGATTGCAGGCGTGTGCCACCAAGCCTGGAACAAAATTTTTTAATGACAAAATAATGGTAGGAAGCAAAGCCAGCAGAAGATAATTCTGGCCAGAATAAGGCTTCATTGTGGCTGCCTGGAGGTGCTGCTCCATCTAGACCCATGAATGAGTAACTCTAAGCAAATAGTCCAGGCCATGGCCTGACTCTGGCAGTCATCTGGGGTTCTTGTTTACAGCAAATACAATTATTTATTTATTTGTTTTTGAGACATGATTTTTTTCCATGTAGTTTTGGTGCCTGTCCTGGAACTAGCTCTTGTAGACCAGGCTGGCCTCGAACTCACAGAGATCCGCCTGCCTCTGCCTCCCGAGTGCTCAGATTAAAGGTGTGCGCCACCACCACCTGGCTAAAGGACTATTCTTGGCTGCTGCATGCTGTGAACGGCAGGACCCACTCCACACTGTGCCAAAGACAGTCCTAAGCACGGGACAATGAATCGTCTGGGAAACTGCTCATGGGTCAGCCAGCCCAGCCTGCTTCCAAAGTCTCAGGGAAAAATTAAAAAAAATAGCACCTGAGGAAGGACCCCTGAGGTGGTCCTCTGGCTTCCACATGCATATGTATATATCTGTGTATACAAACATACGTGTAGTTGGAGGCTGCTTATTCTTTTCCTGGCCACTCAGACTCCGGAAATAACCACACAGACACTGTATTAATCACTGCTTGGCCCATTAGCTCTAGCTTGTTAATGGCTGACTCTTACATCTTAATTTAACCCATTTCTATTAATCCAT
>JAQHUG010000113.1:3328545-3342664 GCA_028555095.1 Dicrostonyx torquatus
CTCTGCAGACAAGAGTCCCTACCACGTTCACATAGACAGGGACCCACCTTCACGACCTCATTTAAACTTAGTCACTGCGTTAAAGACCCCACCTCTAAACGTAGACCCTCTCTGAGGTGCTCGGCTGTGATCTCAGCATTGGGAATTCTGCAGAGCCATGGTTCAGGCTCCTGAAAGCCGAATGGGACAATTAAGGCACAGGGTCAATGTCTAAAACCCTTGCACACAGTTCTTATTTTGGCCCTCAGAAGCCATCACTCTGGGATCTCTGGTAGTGGCCTTGGGGACTTTTCTAGCTTGGTGCTAATGTACACTGCAAAGATTCCACAGAGGTTGAGAGAACATTCCATATTTGTCTTGCCAGCTGACTTTCAGCTGTGAGCAGCTGAGGGACAGGAAGCCCGTCATGAAGGACACCGGACACCCAGAGACCGACAGTGACACAGAGCCCACAGGTGGGGCAGTGCGTACGGAGGAGGGTGTGTAAGAGGAGTTGTCAGGGTACTAGGGGGCAGAGGCTGTTGTAAAAATAACCTGCATCTGGGCCCAGGGTCAGCCTTCCAGATTGGAGAGTGGCTTCCTGCCCTGGCCACAGTCCCCAGAGCCATTTCATACTGTAAGGAGCCACACTGGAGGCTTGGGTGTTGGCAACACACATGAGCAGGTAGAACTGAAGATGAGCTATGTACAACAATAGGAACAAGGGCCCTTTCCGGCCGGCATTTACATAGGTACCTCGTAGTCTCAGGGAGGGGAAGACAAACTCCCTCGGCCATTTCTTTCTTTCTGTCTTTCTTTCTTTTCTTTTCTTTCTTTTTTTTTTCTTTTTTGGTTTTTTGAGACAGGATTTCTCTGTAGCTTTGGAGCCTGTCCTGGAACCAGCTCTTGTAGACCAGGCTGGCCTCGAACTCACAGAGATCCGCCTGCCTCTGCCTCCCGAGTGCTGGGATTAAAGGCATGCATCACCACTGCCTGGCTTCCTTCGGCCATTTCTGAGCTACTTTACATGGCTAACATTCTGACTTAGGGACCCACGAAACCTTCTGATGGCTTCCAGTGGCTTCCATTGACTTCCAAGGACCGAGAAAAGACTTGATTCTCGCTATGTCAAGAGGACTGTTACATAAACCCCAGTGCCCGTGGGGCCACAGGCCACAGGCTCCTCCTGGAGGAAGGGGCAGCTGACTCAGGAGCCCTTAGAACTTGGATGGCAGCCAGTCTGACCAGTGAGCCTGCACTGTTCTGGGGTGGTAATTACCCATCACCCAGGGGACTCTTCTAAGCTCTCTGCTGCTCTTACTCGTTCCAAGATTTTCCAGGACATCACCAGTGTTACTCCTGATCTTGCAGCCCCGAGCACAGAGTCTGTTCTCGTGTGGAGGTTGATACTGGTCACCATTTAGCGCCCTTCACCTTTTTGTTTTTCCAGACAGGATTTCTTACTGAACCTGGGCGCTCACTGGTTTAGCCAGGCTAGATGGCTAGTGAGCCCCTGGGATCCTCCTGTCTCCATCCTGAGAACTTGGATGCCATATCTGGCTTCTATGTGGGTGCTGGGGGGGGGTNACACACACACCCCACCCCACCCCCACACACACCACACACACACCTTTAAAGGAAAAGGAAACACTCATCTGTCCTACACCCTTTCACTGGCCCCCCAGACTAGACATTACTATCCTCATTGGACACAGGGGGAGCTGGCATCTACACAGGACGGAAGTGGAGAGACAGAGGCTCCCTACCCTAAGTGTTTGGAGTGGAACTTTAACTATTTAATGAGAAATAGATCATCATCTGACCAAATGCACGGAGGATAAATTCACACCCTTGCTATAGACCAAATCCCTGTGTCCAGATCCCCCTTCCCAGGGTCCCACAGTCCAGCAACTTGGCCACCATGTTGGCAAGCTCTATAACCTTAAGGGTCTGTACCTTTGTAACTGGCCTTTCCTTCCCATGGGGTCCCACAGATTCCTTCAGGATGCCTCAGGGCTGTTCCTCCTCAGCTGTTTCTCTGTGGCTTTGTTGGATTCCGTAAGAGTGGGGTGACCGCGCTGGGGAGGAGGCCCGAAGGGCAATATGCTTGCTGCAAAAGCGTGAGAAAAGCAATTGAGACCCCAGAGACCATGCAAGAAGCTGGCCTGGCAGTGCATGCCTGCAACACCAGCCCTGGGGAGGGAGAGACGGGGTCCCTGGTGCTTGCTGGCCAGCCAGCTTAGCTCAGTCAGTGAGCTCCAGGTTCACTGCCAGACCCTGTTTCAAAACCTAAGAAGGAAGTGACCGACAGAAGACACCTGATTCGGCCTCTGGCCTCCATACTGGTACCCACACCCACACATAGACATGAAAACACACACACACACACACACACACACCTTTCCATCTCCCCCAAAGAACAAAAAAGCTGAGCATGGTTCATGCCTATAATAGTAATACCTGAGACACTGAGACAGGAGGATTGCTATGAGTTCAAGGCCAGCTGGGCTACATACTGAGTTTGAAGCTATACTGGGCTATAGGGTGGGACTCTGTCTCTCTCTCTCACACACACACCCCTCTTACACACATACCAATGTATTACTTCCTTTCCATAGTGTTACACACACACACACCCCTCTTACACACACACCAATGTATTACTTCCTTTCCATAGTGTTACACACACACACAAACACACACACACACCTCTTACACACACACCAATGTATTACTTCCTTTCCATAGTGTCACACACACACACACACACACACACACACACACCCTCTTACACACACACCAATGTGTTACTTCCTCTTCATAACGGCCCAAGTTGGTCACTTTGCCATATGTCAGTTTGACTTTTCTACCTCATAATCACAAGGTTACCGGTGCTCAGCTGGAGGAAGCAGGATGAGAACAGGTGGTCTTCGAGGGTTATTGCCCGGCCGGGCTGCTCCTGGCTCCAGCCTCTCCCATTGCTTCCTGATAGCTGGAGATGTGACAAGTTCTTTAGAGAGCTCCCACCATCATGGATAGCAAACAGCCCAGCTTCCACACCTCCACTTCTGTGACAAACTGTGTCCCCTCAAGCCGGGAAACCCAGGTAAACCTTTCCTCCCTTAAGTGGCTTCTGTCAGGGAGCAGTAACTAAACACAGGGGCTGAGACATGGCCCGGAGGGAGAGTGCTTACCGAATGCCTGGGAAGCCCTGGCTTCCACCCTCCATACTGCATAAAACACATAAAACGAGGTGCGGTGGAAGCTGCCTGTAATGTAACCCCCAGGAGGGAAAAGCAGGAGGGTCAGAAGGTCATGGTCATCCTCAGCTACACAGCGATTTGTGTGCTGGCCTGGGCTACATGAAACCCAAGATTGGGGGCGAGGCAACGTGGGAGGCATAGATGGTGTCATTTTTGAGGGGTCATATACAGGTACGGTGGCGTCTGCACTGGCCACACGAGGCTCTATAGCAGCATGGATTCTGTGCACAGCTCCTCCTGCATTGTTCAGTGTGGCGTGACAGTGTCTGTCCTTTGGAGGCTGGGAACTCCAGGGTGCAGCCGGCGTACCCCATGTATAATGGCAGCCTGGCTTATGGAATGAATAGATTCAGTGGACATTTGTAAACAGCGATGCCACCTTGGTCTTCGGCACGCCACCCTCAACACCATGCTGCCGTCCTATGCGGTCATTGCGGTCGCATGCTGCGTGCTGACGGTAGGTGGCTGGACTTCCTCAGAGTCCCTCTTCTTGGTTACCACCAGAGCCTTACCTGGGGCTGAGCGCGGGCCACTTGTACTGTTGACAAGCTCGTGCTTAGATTGCTCATTGGTCACCCGGCGTGCATTTATTAGCATTAAAACAATTCTACGGAAGCGGGGTGTGGGGGCGCACACCTTTAATGGCAGAGGCAGGCAGATCTCTGAGTTTGAGGCCAGCCTGGTCCATGGAGGGAGTTCCAGGACAGCCAGGGCTACAAAGAGAAAACCCTGTCTCGAAAAAGCAAACAAACAAACCCCCCAAATCTTGGGGTTGAGCCAAGGCTTTCGAGCTGAGCCTAAAGGATGGGGTGAGAAGAGCAATGGCAGAGCTGGGGAGACGGCCCGGTGGGCAAGAGTGTTTGCGATGTGTGAATCCGCAGCACCCGTATAAACAAGCCGGGTGTGTAAACCCAGCTGCTGCTGGTGGATACTCAGGATCACAGGGCCCGGCAGGACACCGGCACAGCTCCGGGTTCACTGAGATGCCCTGTGTCATGGGACTATGGAGAGAGATGGAGTGGTAGAACGGGACACGGACATCCTGCTTCTGCCTCACATGTGTGTACCTGCACATATGTGTGCATGTGAAACACACACACTGCACACACCATACCACATATACCGTACACACACACAACATACAACACAGACACAGGCACACACACACACACCATACCACACACACCACACACACACACACACACCATACCACACACACACCATACAACACAGACATACTGCACATACACACCACATACCACGCACACACACCGCACACACACACACACACACACACACATACACCATACAACACAGACAAACCGGACACACACACCCCCGCATGCACACACACACACATCATACCACACACACACCGCACATACACACCACACACGCACACACACCATACCGCACGCACACACACACACACACACACACACCACACACATACACCGGACACACACACACACACATACACCATACAACACAGACACACCAGACACACACACACCCGCACACACACACATCATACCACACACACACCATACCACACACACTGCACACACATACCGCACACACACACACACACACAACAACAGCAAACCAGGTCTTTCTCCATGGTCTGTCTTCCCCAAGGAAAGTCCCCACTCTGAGGAGTCCTCACAACCTAACGGATTTCCTCAGACTGCAGAAAGGGAAGTGGGGTGAATAGAATTCCCCCCGCTAAACACAGTGCAGCAGAAATAGTGAGAATAGGGAGTCCCCTGATCCCCTGGAGACGGAGACCCCGTGCATGTCTCAAACTGCATGGTGTGATCGATCTGCCTCTTAGACTATGTTTTCCCCTCCACATGCATCAATGAGAGTTTAGTTTATAAATTAGGCACTCCAGGGGTTAATAACAGTAATTTACCATAGATCTTCACAACCTCGGTATATGAGTATTTTTTTTTTNAAAATCTATTCTTTGACCATTTTGTACATGTATACAATGTATCTCTATCATATCCAGCCCAAAGCCTTCCTGCTCCCCCACTCCTGGATCCCACTGATACTTCCTCTCCCACATTTATGGGTGTGGAGCCATCTTTTTCTATTTTTTTTCTAGATGGGGCCTCCTCTTAAATCCTGGGGCGGCTCAGATTAGCCTGGCTGGCCAGAGACCTGCAGGGAGTCACCTGTCTCCACCTCCCCAGGGCTGGTATTAGAAGGCTATGCTACCACCCATGGCTTTTGTTTCACGTGGGTTCTGGGGTGTCTAACTCAGGCCCCATGCTTTTGAGGCAAGTACTTTAGAAGCCCACCCATCTCCTCAGCCCCTTCTCCGTGCTTTTGAGCAACGTGACCGCACAGCTGTCTTGCGTGTGTCCCCCCATCCCCCACCCCATTTTGGAGGCGCATCCAGCTGGCTCCTCTGAACCTGTCCTTTTCATTCTCCTCCTTTGCTTTTCTTTGGGCATTCTGGGCTCACTGTCTAGACTGGGGATTCACGGTGGCTTTTCTCACTGAGCATTCCACCCCCTCCCCCGCCGCTTTGTTGGATTCTCACAGGCCTTCCCTGACTAGCCCACTCCATCTCCACGGCAGTGACTTTATCCCACCGTCCGAGGAAGCTGATTCATTGCCCGAGGTTCTGTCTGAGAACTGCTTCCAGACAGCCGGAATCACATTTGAGCCTGTGGGTGGGATCTGGGTTTGGCGCTGGCCTTTCTTTTGCTTTGTTTTGCTTCGTTTGGTCTCCCTCTGGGATGTGGGACTGCCTCTTTTATTTTTTTTATTTTTTGTATAATTCCATGCCCAGCCTCAGGCTTGATCCAAGAGAATTTCTTGTTGCCGGTGACACACGAAGCTTCTAAGAGTTTGATTATCACGCCTCAGGAGCTTGCTATCCTCTGTGTCCAGCAAGCTCAGGCCAAAGGTGTGAGTCTGTAGGGTAAAGTCATACAATTCCTGTCCCAAGTGGGTATTAGTCAACAGCCTCACTGGCATTTTTAGGGGCTTTGATGGTGAGAGGAGAAGAACGTCTTTCCACGTAGGAAAATAACTAGTCCGTTCGGTCTGCAATTCATTTTCTTTGTCCAATTATTTTCAATCAAGCAGCATTGTGAGGAAGCTACTGTGGGACTTGCTTTACAGCTCTCTGCTTGCGTGTTTGTGTGTTTTTCAATATTCAGAAATATGTATTTATCCCTTTCAAGAGTCCTGACAAGAAGCTGTAGAGGCTTAACAGGAACCAGATTGCCAAACAGGGGTGGACCATCCATCATGGCAGAGGGACGGCTGACAGGCTCAGAAACTGTCTCAGACACTTTTCCCATTGCAGTGACAAAATGCCCGAGGGAAGCAACTCAAGGAAGGGCGGGGTTGTCTTGAAGGTGCGGTCCTTCATGGTGGATGGGCATGGTTCATGGTGGACGGGCACGGTTCATGGTGGACGGGCACGGTTCATGGTGGACAGGCACGGTTCATGGTGGACGGACGGGGCATGGTGGACGGACGGGGCACGGTGTGTGAGCAGGGAGTTCCTTGCGCTGCGCCCATAGTCAGGAGTCAGAGAGAGGTGAACGCTGTGGCTTAGCTTCTTTCTCCCTTGCTGTTTTTATGCCGGGGTTCTAGCCCATGCGAGGTGACCCATCCCCATTCCAAGGTAAGCCTCTCTGGAAACGTCCCCATAAACATACCCAGAGATGCGCCTCCTAGGTGACTCAAAATTCCCATCAGTTTGACAATAAAGAGTAGCCATTAAACATATCCACCAGAGACTCCATATCTACCCCAGCAACCGAGAATCCAGAACCCTCTGGAGGGAAGCAGGAGACTGTGAGAGCCAGCTATGCCTGGCTCAACAGAGGGACACGAAGAAAGAGGACGGTCCCCACAACGGGCAGGCTTGGCAAACGCATCACAGCACAGGGACATGTGTCCCTGGCCACGTGCAGGGCGTCGTCTCAAGACCTCTTGCTTCTTTTCCCACTATGAGTGAGGTCTATGCCCCCCTTTTCATCTACCAGAGATGAGTTTGATCAATAACTAGGGCCTGTGACGTGATGTGGTATCCGAAACAGGGCCTCATGAGGCTCTATGGCTTGTTTTGTTGTTTGGATCTCCTTACTTCTCGGTCTCTGTAACTAGGGAAGTTTGACCACCCTGTGGTGGTTGTGCTGGGAGGAAGCTGAGGCACATGGAGAAGCCACATGAGGCCTCTGGTCAGCAGGCTTGGCTTCTGAGTCAGCAGAGCCCAGGTTCCAGATGCCTGAGAGGTCGGGTATCCAGTTGACTCCAAACCCCAGCTATGGAGTCAGTCTGGCTTTTGAGGTTACCCCACTGAGGTCCAGAGATGTGGTCAGATACCAGCCCTCCCTGCTATATCCTGTCTGAATTCTTCATGTGTGTGTGTGTATGTTCATGTACACATGTGTATATATGGATATATNACACACACACACATTTGCTCCAAGTTCAAAGTAGGTGGAGGGACTCTGTTGTGGATGACACAGGACAGGCCACGTGACAGTCAGTGTTGCCACCATCCAACCATCCAACTCATCTGTCCCTCTTTGTTAACCCTTCCTGGGAGTCCAGAGGCTAGGGGGGTTCACCTGGCCTCAGTCTGCCCACATCCGGTCCTCCTCATAGGTTTCAGTAGATGGAGCAGCGCTGTGCAGGAGACTGTGCTCAGATGAGTCTTGGGCTTCCTGGCATGCACAACCTAGATTCTTTCACCCCACCTTCCAGGAGAGCAGACAAGGATAAAATGCCCAGGTCTGGCCATGACCTCTGTCTCTGAAGCCTCCCTGGTGTCCAGCCCTCCTTTTGTGACTCTGAGGTTGAACCCAGGGCTCTATGACTGGAGGCAAAGGCTCACCACCGTTCCTACCTTCTGTTTTGTCTCCACGAGCTGATTAAACTGACTGAGACCCTATTCTGCACACAGGCCAGCCTGGCCTTGAACTCATGACCTTCCTGCCTCAGCCTCCCAAGTAGATCTACCTGGCCTGCCTCCCCTTGGTTTTTGATGTGGGGTGGTACTTTTTTTCTTTGTTAAAATTTCTTTTTATTTTTCTGTTCAGCATTCCTGGCCTTGGTGATAACAGGGCTTGTGAATTATGACCCAGGCAGCAAATGTCTTTAATCTCCCATGAAACAAAGCCAATGTGTTTTCTGTCCCTGGGGCCTCCGCCAGGCAGGAGCTACAGCTGTCTTGATATGGTGAGCTCGGCTGACGTCAATGCAAGCCATGCCAGGCCAAGGGCTCCACTCGGGAAGCTCGGGAGTGATACTGAAGACAAATTTGCATTTTTTTTTCCTTCGCAGGAACTCGGCTACACTCTGCGCCACTGAGCCGCTGTTTTCACTGGGTTCTGTGCAGCCAGCAGGCTGAACAAGCAAAGCCCCAGTCACCAAACGTTTGGAAGGCGACCTCCGCTTTTGTTCCTATTTTTTCCTTTAAGAGTCAGCCAGCCAAATTCGTGTTCCCTGGCCCGGGGCTGGAAACCCTGGCAGGCTGAGGCTTTTCTGCAACTCCTAGGGAACAGCCTGGCCAATGGTCACTTTAAATGGAAAACAGTCCCAATTTGGAATTTCAGTGTTTGGGCCAAAATGTTAGTCAAAATTCGAAATTGTAACATCTCATCCCCTTCCCCGCTCCAACTGAGCCTGCTTGGGGCTGGAAGCCTGCATGGGAAAGGGGCGAGGTTGGCTGCTCCCCCTTTCCCATCTGGCTGTGTTTCCCACTTCCCTGCCTGCAAGGTTGGAGGTAGGCAGGGGGCCAAGGGGCCAGGGCAAGCCTAGGGAGGGGGGGCCTTGGAGAGAGTTTCATTCTCTGAGCCTGGCTGAAGTGGATACCTGCCCTTGGCCCTTCTCTGACCCCCTTCCATGTGGTCACTTGAGACTTACTTTATTCCCTCGGGCCTGTCTTCAGCTTCTTCCTGTCCTGGGACTAGAACCCAGGCCTTTGACGGTGCTAGGAACAGGCTCTTTCACTGGCCTGAATTCTCAGCCTCCTTTTATTTTTGAGACAGAGTCTCATTGGGCTGGCCTGGAACTCACTCTGTAGCCCCAGCAAGGCTTTGAATCCATGATTCTCCTGCCTCATCCTCCCGAATAGCTGGGATGGTAGGCCTGAGTCCCTTGACATGGCTTACCTATAGTTCCTCCGTGTGGGGTTTCTGCCCCTTCTGGTAGCTCCGTCAGGCATTCAGTAGCTCGTGCTAGCTCCCTCTTGACCTGGACCTGGACTGTCTCTGACCCTCTTAAATTGCTTGTCCTGACAGCTCTGAGGCAGAAAATTGGCCCAACACTTGCTCCTGGTTCTAACTCTGAAGCAGAGAGCAGTCAACTTGTGTACAACGGCCCCATGACTGCTGTGACAAAAAGACACAAGCTTGATGTCCTCAAGCAATTCTCTCACGGCTCCGGAGGACAGAAGTCTGACATCATTTTCCTCTTGGCTGTGTCCACGGAACTGCGCTTCCTCCGGGGAAGGAGCCACTTTTGACCTGGTCCAGCTGGCGTGGCGTCTGCCATTACTTCGCTTGTGGCCTCGTCACCTCAACCACGAGCCGTGTTAGGACTTGGGACGTGAAACGCTCTCCACAGACTCACTCGCTCCAACGCTTGGTCCCCTTCCCGATGGCGTTATTTGGGACGTGTTGGAAGGTCAAGCCTAGCTGGAGGAAGGAAGTGGGTTGACGGGAGCGGGGTGGGGAGGGGGATTGGGTGGACATTGCGTTTTATGAACCGGCCCCTCCTCTCGGTCTTTTCGCTGCCCCCTGACTGCCCCTGAGACGTGGCTGTGCTTGTGCTGTCCCCATGACAAGCCACATCTGCCACCTTGCTTTCTCTCAACTGGACGCCAGAATAAACCTTCTCTTCCTGAAGCCGCTTTCACGAGGTGCTTAGTCACAGCGCTGAATGAAGCGATCGGTACACTTGGCCTTCGTCTCCTAAGGATGTTGAGTCCTTGTATTTAGTGCTTTTCCTTCTCAGCTTTGGATCCCCTGGGACAACTGCTTCACCTCACATTCCTTAGTCATATTGCAAAGACCCATTTTCCTAAAGACAGACCAACCAACCAAACAAAACCCCACCAAACCCCTTACTTTTTTTTTTTTTTTTGGTTTTTCGAGACAGAGTTTCTCTGTGGCTTTGGAGCCTGTGCTGGAACTAGCTCTTGTAGACCAGGCTGGTCTCGAACTCACAAAGATCCGCCTGCCTCTGCCTCCCGAGTGCTGGGATTAAAGGCGTGCTCCACCACCGCCCGGCACCCCTCACATTTATAGGCCTCGGGGGACAAACCTGGCATCTTTGGGGGACTCTGCCAGTCTACCGCAACCCAGTTTAGACTCACTCAAGTCCTAGCTGGCAAAGGCCTACTCTCTGCTCTCAGCTGAAGGGCATCTCAGGGTAAGCTCTGTCACCGTCTGAGGAGCAGAGCCAGTCCCCACTTCCTTCCAGGGGGCACGGATTTCTCCATAGGTTTATTGCCCAGAAGATTCTCTCCTCAACTCTGGTCCCCCGGCGGCCAGCACCTTCCATGCTACGAGGGAGGGGGAAGGTGCCCGGAGGCTTGAGGTTCTAGATCTTTTCCTATCGTGCTGCAAGCGTCGTGGCCTCCAATCTGTCACCTTTACTGTGGGAATATTAGCGACTGATGATTGTCAAGCTTGTAACCTTTAAGGCTGTGCACACTGTGGCCATCCCCAGGGAGTCCAGAGAGGGACCACCAAGGGCTGTGATCAGCCACACCTTCCCCAACAAGTCCGGCCCTTAAGTTTGCAGGCCTGCATTTTTGGGGTTCTTTGAGCTACATGCCTGTTGCTCTCTCACCAGTACCATGGCTGACCTCATTCTGTTTCTTGGCCAGTCATTGTTCGAGGGTGCAGACGGTGCCCTGTGATCACGGGACCCTAGTGGCAAGTGAGGCAGGCATCCCTCTTGGGACTTGCAGTCCACGAGGTGTGTTGAGCCGGAACCCCGCTGCTCTGTGAGTTAGCAGACAGTCGTTTGATATGGAGGCCAGGCGTGCATGAGTGCCACAGAGATGGACAAGCTGGCCTGAGAACAAAATGCACTTATCTTTCAGAATTCAGTCCAGCTTTTTTTGGGGGGGGGCGGGGCGGACGGGTAGAGGGAGGACCAGATTTATTCGGAAGGCGCTGGAATGCTCAGATAATAAATCCTTTTATCTCCTCTTCCACCTCAGCAGTGGAAATGAGTCCCTGGGCTGCTGGAGGAGGAGGGATGAAGAAACACCAGCCTTGAGCTAAATTCCTAAACGCTTGGGTACACCGCTGGACGGGGCGTCCCTTTGTCCCCAGGGTCTGTGGGAAGTCTGCAGCGTACAGAGGAGGAACTGAGAAGCATCAGAGACTTCCCAGTGACAGTCGTCAAAGACGGAGCTCGCTCAAGGGGCTTGCAGTATGCCTGGATTATTATTTTCTTGAGCATTATTTTTTTTTCTTTTCTTTTCTTTTTTTTTCTTTTTTTCTTTCTTTCTTTTTTTTTTTTTTTTTTGATTTGTCGAGNCTCATGAAGTAATCCAACAGAGGCTCTGTCTCGGGGAGTGATCACCTATAGCCCCACCGGTGGTGATGTAAGTGCTGCCATCTCTAGCACCTTCTCGGATCACCCCACCGGCTTGTCTTCATTCCCTGCTCCCCAGTTTTTCTGCTCCATGTTTCTTCTCTCTCAGCTTTTTTTTTTTTTTGGTTTTTCAAGACAAGGTTTCTCTGTGGCCTTGGAGCCCGCACTGGAACTAGCTCTTGTAGACCAGGCTGGTCTCGAACTCACAAAGATCCGCCTGCCTCTGCCTCCCGAGTGCTGGGATTAAAGGCATGCACCACCACCGCCCGGCCTCTCAGCTTTTTTAAAAAAGATTGATTTATTTATTATGTATACAACATTCTGTCTCTATATATGCCCGCACGCCAGAAGAGGGCACCAGACCTCATTACAGATGGTTGTGAGCCACCATGTGGTTGCTGGGAATTGAACTCAGGACCTCTGGAAGAGCAGTCAGTGCTCTTAACCTCTGAGCCATCTCTCCAGCCCCATCTCTCAGCTTTTATCACATATTCTAATCACTGATTTTTCAAATGTGAGTCAGAATGTCAACTTCAGGAGGCATGTATTTTAAAATAAATCTCTCTAGGTTTACCAAGGAGAAGGAAGGACGGTGGGATGGAAACGGAGCAGGGAAGTGAGTTAGGACAGAAACAGCCTAGATAGTGTACTGGAGTCGTGCTAAGTGGCAGGATTTGTGACCACGACAAAGGTGGTGTGGGCAGATGACAAGTAGCAGCCCAGGCTGGAAGACGTTGCTGGTTTGGTTGAGGGACTGTGGCTATCACCCTTGTCTCACTCCTGCCCCATTCATTCTCATTTGTGTTTGATTTTAAATAGCTGACCTGCAGGTCCGTATGGCTGGAGGTGTGTGTGGTGGGGGATGATGACTCAATTGTCAAGAGGGAGAGGGTGTTTTTCTTCTTATTTATTATTCCTTGCAGTGCCAGGGAGGAAGCCTAGAGCCTTCCACAGAGGACAACATGGCACCCCAGACTGGAGAGGGTATTTCCTGTAGGTCTCAGGAAGAATTTGCTGCCTTCTGGATCAACCAAAGGTGCTGTATCATTCACTGTGATTCTGGGCTTCCTCTAGGACAGTGGTTCTCAACCTTCCTACTGTTGTGACCTTTAACACAGTTCCTCACGCTGTGGTGACCCCAACCGTAAAAATTATCTTCATCGCTACTTCATAACGGTCACTTTTTCCATGCAGGATTTCTGATATGCAGCCCCTGTGAAAGGGTCACTGCACCCCAAAGGGGTCGAGACCCACAGATTGACAAGTTCTGTTCTGGGTACTTCCTGTTCTCCCGGCACTTACCTGAGGCTGTAGTGGGTAGAGATTTGGGGGCGGACAGACCTATCTGTGGTGGAGCTGGTGTTGGCAGGTAGGTTGGGGGTACCCACTTCTCCACAGCCAGACCAGCTTCCTGTCTAGCTTCCTTCTGGTGGCCCAGGACAGCATTCCAGGAGGGCGCAGGCAGAAGCTGCAAGGGCTTACAAGTCCATTATTCCTTGTTGATTCTTTTGAGACAGGGTCTTACTGTGTAGCCTTCATGGTCTCCAGTATTCGGCCCTCCTTCTGAACTTCCTGAATGTCGAGATTACAGGCAGCCTCAGCAACTCACAGGCTGGCTCCTATTCAAAGCGGTCCACAAAAGAACCTTCAGTCCTTGCCGAGAGTGCCAGCAGCAAGCTCGCCACACGGAGTGACTTGTGGCAGCTCCTCCAGAAGGGAACTCTTAGGTTGTCTGAGAGGCAGGTTCCACTTGACCCTCAGTGTGGTCCTAGGAGGAGATATTTGAAGAAGCAGTGGCTAGGGACAATGTTCTGCCTGTCTAAGGACTTGAAACCTGAGGGCAGAGGCTGTCTCTGCTCCCCCCCTCCCCCGTGTGTGTGAGTGCTGGCAAATCCACAGCTCATATATGGAGGTCAGAAGATGACCTTGGGTGCCAATTCTCACCTTCTAGTTTGTTTGAAGCCAGGTCTCTTTGTTGTTTGCCATTGCATAGGCCAGGCTAGCTGGGCCAGGGAACTTCTGGGGATTATCCTGTCACTACCTCCCACTGTGTAATCAGTGCACTGGCATTACAGATGTGCGCTGCTGCCAATCCTGCTTGATGTGTAGGCATTCACACTCCGATCCTCATGCTTGCGGGCGGCGGGGGGGAAGTCACTGAGTCATACCCCTAGCCTATCTGTGTTGCGGGATATTTAATCTCACTGTGAAACTGCCAGACCGTGTTAATAAAATTAACCTTGGGGGCTGGAGAGATGGCTCAGTGGTTAAGAGCATTGCCTGCTCTTCCA
>JAQHUG010000113.1:3381064-3388564 GCA_028555095.1 Dicrostonyx torquatus
GGGCTGTGGTTTGCTGATTGTATTTCCTTATTGATATAATGGCTGCTGACGCAAGGCCTCCTGGGATTGCTGTGTGACCACAGGCCCGCCAGTTACCCTACTGGGTTCTGAAACCCAGCCGGGGCTTTCTGGACAGATGAGAAGTCTAAAAATTTCCCTTTTCATTTCCTCTCTGGTGTGACTTTGTCATTTTTTGAAAAAGCTAAAAGGGAATTTTGCTTACGGTTTATCTGGCCCGTGTAGCTTCCTTTTGCCTCAACCCCTCCCAATTCCTGCCCTCTGAAAACCCAAACTTAAAGACAAAAACACAAATTCCTGTAGACACTTACCCTACTCCCACATGGCTCTGTGTTTGGTTAATCTGTTCTCCAGGCTAGACGTATAAAGAAGTAAATCTTTTTAAATGATGCGATATTTTAAAGACGCCCTCCGACACCTCCACGCGCCGTCACTGGGGTCTGAGGCTGAGGGCACAAGGAAGGCCCATCAGGCCTTTCTGGAATCTTCTCCCTCTCCACCTGTGGGAGACCCTGAGGACAATTGCTCCAGGACCTCTGGAGTTTCAGGATAACTGGGAACAGACCCTGCTCCCGGGCTGGAACCCCCTCACCACACAAGGAAGGCTCTGTTGGGTAGAGGGGTGGGGCCGCTTGAGCGCCCCAAATATTTTGCAGCTCAGTTCATCCCCCAGAGAGAGGCTGCTTCTCCCGTGACCCATAGACGGCCCGTGAACCTGCCTCTGGGTGACTGTCCCTCTTTCCTGCGTGAAGGAGAGACAGTGAAAGGACAGAGTGCACCTCCACACCCCAACCCTCTGCATTCATGATGTCTGCATGCTTTGCCCCGCATGGTGAACACGCTTCCTTCCATGCACATATGTGTCCTTTATGCCGACGGGCATAGCTCCAGATCCTTCTGAAGGCAACATTTGGGAGCGGTGTGTGTTTCAAGACTCCAGAAAACTAACAAGCATGCCTAACTCTCACCAAAGCACGCCATACTGCCAGCTCTTCTATGCTGGTCCAGAGGACCGGGAACCTGAAACCCAGAGCTTGGATGATTGCATGCCCCTCCCACATAAGCCTGATCAATCTGACCCAAGCCACGTCACTAAGGCCATCAGGAAGTGCGATCCTGCCAAGAACGAAAGTTAACGACTGCTGGAGTCTTAAGGTTACAGAGAGGGCGGGAGGGATGCAGGCCTACTGTGTGTGCAGATAGGGTCCATGATGCACACTGGGCGTGCTCAGGAGTACAGGGGCTCCTGGGGACACACGGGAGACCAGTTCTGGGGTCTGAAGATTCTCGTCTCTGATATAAAATGGTCGATATGCATATGATAGTCATATCCTTTTGCAAACCAATCACCTCTAGTTTTACTGCGCCTAACAGTGTAAATGCCAAGTCATGGCTATTATACTTTATTATAATTATATTACATATATAATTATAATATTATATATATTGTTTTAGGAACTGCAGCAAGAGAAGAAAGCCCGTAGTAAAGACATAAATATCCTCCCATTTGAAGTTGGTTGATTCCATGGCCAAAGAGTCCTAACTGATTGGATATGTGTACATGGGTCTCATGGGTTTACATGGCATGAATGCACACTTACCACGTGTGTGTGAATAGATGCTGTGCCTACCACTGTGACTGCGTGTATCCTGTCTACATACTTGAGCATGTATGAGAACATGCAGGAAGGTGTGCTATATGCATGTGCTTTGTGTGCGCTATGTGAGCCTCATATGTACATACGCGTTCTTGCATGCTTCCCATGTGTGCAGCACACTGCATGCTTCCCATGTGTGCAGCACACTGGATGCCACAGAGAAGCAATGACAGGAGGCGCTGGTAGTCTGTATATGTGTGCATGCGTGAAAATGTGTACCTCATGGTCTTGGTGCGAATAGTGCCCTGAAGAGATCCAAATTCAGCCTTCGGGGATGGGCCACTCTCTTCTGCTTTCTGCCAGAAGACAGGGAAGGGGGAAGCAGCTGCGGGGGGCGAGAACCCAAAGATAGCACAAGTCGGTATTCACAAAACACCACTTCTGTCCCTCCACGCGGGACTTGAAGTCTGTCCCAGTTTCCTGCCTCCGACCTTCCTGTAAATGCTGACCCACTTCTGGCTATTTTTATTTGTTTCTTTGAACATGCTCACTGTGTGTGATTACAGTTGACTCTTGTCAACGTCGCTCTGATTCTTTCGCCCTGCCATCCGGGGCCCAAAGTGCAGCTCTTCTCTCCTCGGTCCCGCTAATTATGGGTGAGCTCGGAGGCAAAGGATGGTCGGGTTCTATTGGCGGCGTGACCCACTTCTGCACGGTCACAGGCAAAAGGACAAGAAGCTGTGCACGGAGCTCTGCACCTGCCTGGCTTTTGTCTGAGGTTTTCCTCTCCGAGGCAAACCACGAGAGCCGGCATCTTGCCAGGTGTGTGTGTGTGTGTGTGTGTGTGTATGTGTGTGTGTAAGAGGTGGGGGCAGGCTCCGTCCTGGCCTCTCTCCCCAGGGTAATGACTGTATTCACTTATCTAGGATTACAGCCCAAGTCAACAGTGGCACCAGGAAGTGGGCTCAGGACCAGCCTGGCACGCGGAGTGTGGGTATTTACTCTCCTCTTCCAGCAAACTTCTATTTACCCTTTAATAAGTCACTGCCGAGGATGTGGCTCTGGAGAGGGTTGGCTTGGCACTGAAACCCAAGTCACATGTTGATAAAGAGGGGAGGGCAGGCCAGTCCTTACGCTATTCGGTTTTATCATTAACCCCGCGTTTGGATTCGGGCTTGCGTTCAAAGGGCTGGTCTCCCGGTGTCCAAGCAGGTGGCAGTCCTTCATCGACTAGGTGTGGTGACATCCTAAGTGGGAAGGCATCGTGACTGGCGTAAGGCCCAGTGGGCACCTCCGGGGTGGAGGATGGGAGATGAGTGGCTCTGACCTCAGACGTCTCTGGCCTCAGTTTCCTCGGCTGTGAAATAAGAGCAGATTAAAAAAAAAAAGAATCTGAACACACCAAGCTTATAGGTTGCTTTGGTATCCAACAAGGGAGCAGATGAGAGAGGCTGGTGTGGATACGGTGTGCAATACTCTGGAGCAGCCTGCCGTCAGGACTGGTGTCATATGTCATTAATGTGGTGTGCAGTATAGCCTCTGCCTTTTCTTTCTAGAAATTTCTACAGAGTCTCCCTTCAAGAGCCAGAGTCGAAGAGCTCCCCCAATGTGTGTGGTGTGTGTGTGTGTATGTGTGTGTGTGTGTGTGTGTGTGTGTGTTACTGGGGACTGAAAAAAAAAACAGGGCCTTCAAGGACTTTTAAGGACTAGAGCCAAAGACGTGTGTGCGTGTCTGTGTGTGTGTCTGTGTATGTGTCTGTGTGTCTGTGTGTGTGTCTGTGTGTGTCTGTGTCTCTCTGTGTGTGTCTGTGTGTGTCTCTATGTGTGTATGTCTGTGTGTGTCTGTGTGTGTCTCTCTGTGTGTGTATGTGTGTCTGTGTGTGTCTGTGTGTGTCTCTCTGTGTGTGTATGTGTGTGTCTGTGTGTGTATGTGTGTGGCTCTGTGTGTCTCTCTGTGTGTGTATGTGTGTGGCTGTGTGTGTGTGTCTCTGGGTGTCTGTGTGTGTGTGTGTGTATGTGTGTGTCTCTAGCAGGCTTTGAACTCAATAACCTCTTCTTCAGCTAAGGTGACCAGTGTGTACTCCTGGCCTCACACCTCCCAGGGAAAGGACTTGGGACTGATACCCTGGATGGGGTGTTGGCTAAGGTGTTCTTTTCTCTTCTGCTGACAGCACTTCCTCATTAAATCATCTGCAAATTGCAGTCCTCTGCAAAAACAGAACCAACCATGAGAAGAAAGAGCAGGCCCGAGGACGCTCGCCACACACTAAGAGTGACTCACAGAGACATGAGCAAGAGAGCCAATCACCTCCTGTGCCTAGGGCATGAGAAGAGAGGGGAGAGGGTCGCCTAGGAGAACCACAGAGGTGGGCATGGTGGGCAGATGAGACGCATGTTGTCCCCCAGAGTTCAGAAGACAGCAGCAACCCACGCTCAAGGCCACGCTGCACTTCAGACTTCAAACTGCCAGGCGCTAGAAATTCCAAACAATGTTTGTGATAAATCTCCTCCTCTGGGCAGCCGGCCCTTCTGCCCCTCTCAGGGCACAGGGGTGAGTGGGAGCAAAGGCCCAGAGACAGAGGAATCTAAGTTGTTTCCTGTCTCCAGCAGCGGAGACTGGAGGAGACAGGTGCTCAGGGGTTCCTGGGGTCAAAGAGTCCCATGAGAAAGAGGAAGAGGGGGCGGGGAGTGGGATTTGGAGCAGAGCCTGCCTTGGAGGGAAGCTGGCTAGGAGACCTGTGGCAGACAGCCCTGTCCCTGCCTAGAAAGACGCCATGCTCCCACCCAGGCCCACGCTCATCTCTTCGGCCCACCCCACTCCTACCCCGGTGTTCTTTGGCCCCTTCCGGAGCCATTCTCCTGCAGACTGGTGCTGACCCGTGCGTGAGGCAGATTTGTCTCATCCTCTCAATCGACTAGTGAGTTGTTTAGAGCTGTGCCCATTCAACAGATGAGGAAACAGAGGCTCACACAAGGGCCAATGACCTTTTCTGCTCTGGAAGCAGAATTGTGGACTGGTTTAGTCCCCGAGTCTGTGGTCCCTGCCTTTGAAAGCCCTGGAGTTTCTGGGTGACACCTGCTGAGCGAGGTAGCAGGAGTTGTTTCCTCTGTCATTTAGGGGGAGTACAGGGTCCCACTCCCACACTTATTGGACCAGCCGGGTGAATTCAGCATAACCATGACTGAATCTATGAGACACCCCAAAGTGTGCCCCTCCGGACAGACAGAGACCCTTTAGAGACGATGCTCTCCTCAGAGGGCGGGGCTTCGCTGGCTGTGTGCTTGGCAGAGAGACCCTCCTAGTACAATGTCTGTCTAAGGTGACCAGTAGACATGTGTCCCTTCTTGGTTCCCAGATCCCGCTAGAGGCTGGCCTCCACTCTCCCCAGTGCCTCCTTGTTCCCAGGGAGCGACTGAGGTGTACTCCCACCCTCCCTTGCGGTTTAGTCCAAGCCTTGAGGAAACTCCAGGAAGATGGGAAGAAAGCCCGCCGAAGGGGAGCGTGCAGTGACCTAGCAGCCTTGTTCTGACTCACGGTCAGTCCCTGTGTCCTCCAGCCTGGAGCCTGCGCAGCAGGGCTGTCCTGAAGGAATAGCTAGCCCCTGACCACAGGCCGTGGGGGCCTGTCCCAGGGCCCAGGCCTCTTACGGAATAGCAAGTAGGGAGGGAACGCTTAGGGCCTCTGATGACCAAGAAGCCAGACATTGTTCGGTTACCTCCCCATCCCCCGCCTCCCTTAGAGTTTGGTTTCTTGCAGATCCTGGGTTCCACAGATGTCTCCCTTCAAGAAGGAAGTGGTGACCCCACTGGGTTGTTTGTGCCTGTGGGCCTCATACAGTATCTACCTTTGTTGGCAAGAGTGGCAGCGTAAAAACCTGCTGGGACGGGGACACTACGCGATCAGCGGCTTGCACAGGAAATTGGAAATCGGAGACCAGGGATCGACCCCCCCCCACTCCTCTGACTCACGCTTAAACAAACCGAACACACCCCCGACCTTTGCTCCCTGTGTCTGCAGCAGGCCTTACCCACCAGCAGCTCCCTCTCTCTCCTTTGCTGGCCCAGGGCTCACTGGCTCACCAGAGGTCAGCATACAGCCAACTTCCTGGGGGGGGGGGGGAGGAATCCTCAGATGTGAGCTGATATTGTGCTGTAAGCTATGATTTTTTTTTCTGAACAAAGTGAATTCTTAAATATTTTTTTTTCCTCTTGAAAAATTCCTCCTCCATTATATTCATCAATGCAGAGACGGAACATTTGGCAAAATTATTTTAAGTAGCTCTCCAACCTGTGATCATAATTTCAAATCAAGGAATTTGCTGAGCAGATGTGGGGGAGGAACAAAGGGTCTGGGCGTGATTTAGGGCCTGGGGGAGGGGATGCCGTGGGGTTTTAAGGCCTGGGCGAGTAACAGAGGCAGCTGTGGAGGTGGGCTGTGCACACCCGATGGGGACTAGGCCCCGCTGTCCTGTCTCGTTGGAGTTTTCATCTACCAAACCTACAACACACAGCACTTGAAAATAGACAGCCTCGGGGGCTGGAGCAGTGGCTGCCGGCTCAGTGGGTAAAAGTGCTGGCTGATTCCCCTGCAAACCTGAGGACCTGCGCTTGGGGCTCCAGCATTCACACAGGCAACCTGTAATCCCAGCATGGGAGAGGAAAGCAGAGGGACCCCAGAACTTCTGGGGCTGGGGGAGGGGGTGCAAGTCAGGCCGTGGGCATCAGCTGCCTCCCACCCCATGGGTCCCAGGAATCAGTCATCTTCAGCATCTCCACCTCAGCTTTTGAAACAGGCCATCCTGCTGTATCTGAAGCTCCCTGATCCGCTACACCGGTTGGCCCTTGAGTTCTCAGGGATAGCCTACTCTCTCCCTGCTTAGGGCTGAGGACTGACGCTCACCACCACGCTGACTGTTTAAGTGGGGATCAGAACTCAGGCCGTCATGATTGGATGGCAATCCACCGAGCCATCCCCCAGCTGGTTGGCCTTGTTTCGGTTGCCTGTCCTTCTTCCCGTTCACCAGGAGCTGTTGCCAGCAACAGCCCTGGTCACTGTTGGGTGGCCAAGCCTGTCATGCCTGGGAAGCGTGGAAGCCGATATTCAGCTCGGTTGCTCTTTTCCCTGTTCTTTAGGGTGGCTCAGCCCAGCTCTGCTTTCCGAGAAAACAAGGCTGAACTTTGCTCAGGCAAAGCCTAATTTCCCTGAGGTCTGCTGTTTGTTCCCCAGCCCGCCTCCCTCCAGCTGCCCGACTGTTGACCAGTCTCCCAACACCTCTCTCTGCTTCCTCAGCTCTAGCAGTTACTTCTGGGAAGGTAGCCACATGGGGCCAGGCAGATGGAATATGGGTCCTATGCTGGCCATGACCTGCTGAGCTTGACCTCACCTCCAACCTATCCAGAAAGACTTAATGGATGAGCTTGGTACTTTTGAAGTCACTGGGGCGAGCATGAATGAGCAGCATGGCTCCAGGACTCTGGGGTAGCTTTGCTTGACTCACACTGGAAGTTCCTTGCAGAATGCTAGAGAAAGAGAGAGAGAGAGATACAGAGAGACAGAGACAGAGAGACAGAGAAAGTTGACAATAATGAAAGTGTAGACCAGTAGTAACAAAGAATGGTTTATTTATGGAGCCTTTTGTTCTGAAACTCTTTCTTCAGATATTCCTCCTCTTCCTCCTCCTTCCTCCTCCTCCTTCCTCCTCTTCCTCCTCCTCCTCCTCGTCTTTCTCCTCTTCCTCCTCCTCCTCCTTCCTCCTCTTCCTCCTCCTCTTCCTCGTCTTCCTCCTCCTCCTCTTCCTCCTCCTTCCTCTTCCTCTTCCTCCTCCTCTTCCTCCTCCTTCCTCTTCCTCCTCCTCCTCCTCGTCTTTCTCCTCTTCCTCCTCCT
>JAQHUG010000113.1:3391064-3392068 GCA_028555095.1 Dicrostonyx torquatus
CTTATTTGCTTGACTGTGCGTGCGTGTGTGTATATGTGTGTGTACGGGTGCGTGCCTCAGTGGGTGTACCACGTGCAAGCTGAGGCCCACAGAGGTCGGAAGAGGCATTAGATCCCTTGGAACTAGTTATGAGCCACCGTGGGGGTACTGAGACCCAAACCTGGCTCCTCTGAAAGAACAGCAAGAGCTAAGACATCTCTCCAGCCCTCCAAATATCTTCTGAGTTTCTCCTCCTCGGCCCCCAAATCTTCTTGCACTAGAGGTCTTTAAAGTGTATCTCTGATAGCTTTCTCTCTGGAGTTTATAGAGTCTGTTCTTGTACTGTTGGCCATTGCTCTGACAAGTCTTGCAAGTCTTTCTTCCTGGTTTGGAGAAGCTCTCAAAGCTAATAGTAGGAAGAGTTGGAGGCCTCAGAATATCCCCAGAATATCCACTCTCCTTTAGAAAGATTTGCTTTTTTTTTTCTCCTTAAAACCAAGAGGCAGGAACACTAGCACCCTGAGATGAATTTAAACCAGCTGTTGCATGGGTTGAGGTGACTTGAAGGTCATTGGCCTCAGAAGCCCGCCTTCTTCTCATCCAAATTCAAAGCTTGGTTTTCTCAGCGCGTTCATTTTGGTGGGTCCTGGACCCCAGTACCTGTCCCTCTTGTCACAGACACTTTAGGAAGTGCTGCCCAGTCTCATTGTGCTGGTGGGTCTTGTGTCAACACACAAGCTAGAGTCATCTAAAAGGAGGGGACCTTGTTGGAGAAGGGCAGCTTGTCAGTTCCCGGCCACCCAGCTAGCTTAGACCTGAAATAATCACAGAAACTGTATTAATTAAATCACTGCTTGGCTCATTAGTTTTAGCTTCTTATTGGCTAACTCTTATATTAATTTAGCCCATTTCTATTAATCTGTGTATCGCCACGTGGCTGTGGCTTACCGGGTAAAGTTCCCAGCATCTGTCTCTGGCGGCTCCATGGCTTCTCTCTGACCCTGCCTTCTTCCTCCCAGCATTCA
>JAQHUG010000113.1:3393123-3403729 GCA_028555095.1 Dicrostonyx torquatus
AGTGTAGAGGCCCAGAGGATGTCACTCTCTTTTTTTTTTTTTTTATTTTTCGAGACAGGGTTTCTCTGTGGCTTTGGAGCCTGCGCTGGAACTAGCTCTTGTAGACCAGGCTGGTCTCGAACTCACAAAGATCCACCTGCCTCTGCCTCCCTAGTACTGGGATTAAAGGCGTGCGCCACCACCGCCCGGCTAGGATGTCACTCTCTAGCTTATGACCCCGACACCCGCTTTCTCACTGAGCCTGAAGCAAGTGAGACCGGCAGCTAGCAACCCTCAGCGATCTTCCTCTCTCTTCTTTCTACCGTGTGGGAATTATAGGTGAGTGAAATCATGCTAGGCTTCTTACAGGGGTGCTGGGGATTTGAACCCAGATCCTCAAGCTTGCGCAGCAAACTCTCTTAGCCATGGAACCAACTTTACAACCCCAGAGGATGCTGTTTATATTTCGTGCTACTTGTATGCTTGGTACGAGTTACCCAGTCTGCCGTTTTCTGTCTCTAGTTTCTCATGGACAGACTTCTCCCCTTTGTTTTCCTCAGCCTTCAGGGAAGAGAAGGTCTGCTTGCCTCTCAAACAGGCCCTTCCTGGCATGGCCTGGTCATCTTCGCTTTCATACTTGTCTAGAATTATAAATAATCTTCGGTTCATCCCTGGACACCAGAACCTTTCCTACAAACATGTTAGCCGTCCTCCTATACAAACACAGCCTACTTCCCCCCTGTGGCCTTCCATCTTCTGTAATCACGAATCTAGACGGTGCTATTTTTGGTGAAAGTTCTTGCTGGAACAGTTAATCGGCTTCGTTTCCCCACTCCAGACCCATACTGGCAGGCCCGCCTAGACCAGTGCTCCTGTCTTGACGGATTAGCTTGGCCAGGACAAGTTTACACATCGCTGGAGAGGCGTGAAGAAGGAGCGAGGATGGAAGAAATAGAGATGCGGGAAGAGGTTTATAATGTTTGAAATTATGCAGCCCTGCCCGGAACTTTCCATAAAAACTTTCTCCTGGCTCCTCCTCTTTCCTCCCTTTTATTGCCAGAGTTATCTGACGGGGCAACCCAGCCTTGCTGTCTCCATGATTCAAGCACACACTTGGATTTAAACAGTGTGAGAACCACCCGACTTGTTTTTTTTTTTTTTTTAAAAAAAAAAACAAACCAAAACAGAACAGGGTCTCACGTAGCTCGGGGTGGCCTTCAAGTTCCTTACGTAGCTGAGGATGACCTTGAACTTCTGATCCTCCTACTTCTACCTTCCAAGTATTGGGACTGCAGGCATTCTCCACCGTGCCTGGTTTATGAGGTGCTGGGGATTGAACCTGGGGCTCTATGTAAGCTGGTCTCAGTCCTACAACAGGCTTCTCTTGGTCCGTATCTGGTCCAGTCTTTTGAAGACTTTGCAATGGCTTTCCCCCTCTTTCTCTTTGAGTTGCTCCTTCCCTGGTGCTGGGAAGTTTGAGACTCAAGGATCTCCCGAATACTTGTTCCCCTACATTTTCTGCTTCTTTTCTAAGGGGAGAGCTTCCTAAAGCTCCTTGGCCCTCTTCAGGTCTCCCTTCCCATTTCTCTTTGTGGACTCCGTGCCTTTGTTAATGGTGGCTCCCATCATTCCTTCTGATGCCCAGAACTCGCTTTCTGGCCAAGGCTACTCGGTAGGGTTCCACTTTTACATGTCTCAGCGACCGCTGTTTATTTCTTCGGTGTGTCCCTGAAGCCCTTCAAAATTATTCTTAAAGTTGAGTTCATAGTTTCCACCCACAAACTTCTCCTTTCTTGTATTCCGCCCCCCCATATGAATATCACAATACATCCCCTGCATTCATTTTGCCCCCCCCCATATTAGGTACTTTTCCTTTAATATCTGTTTCTTCGTTCCCATAGACTTTGCATTCAAATGTCTCTTTCTAAAAAACAAAACAAAACCTTAAAAAAGGATATAGGAAAAAAGGGTGTGTTTCAGTAGTGAGAGACACGGGTCAAATCTAGGTTCTGTCGAGGCCCATCAGACACTGCACACAACACTCACATATCCCGGATGTGGTTTTTCTCAGTCATAAAATGGGCGCAACACTTGCTAACTCCCCAGTTTTTGATGGGCTTACATGATTTACAAATATACACAATACATATTGGAGATGGTGTCTTCTCTGTAGTACAGGCTAGCCTCAAGTCCACAGTAATCATTATCTTTTCCCTCCGTCTTCTGAGTGCTGGGATTTCAGGCAGGATCTACCATGCCCAGTTCATTAATGAAAATGTTGTTTCAGAATGTAATCTCCTTAAGAGCAAGACTCCATCCTGGTTAATATAGCCCAAATACTCACTGACTAGTGATCAAATGAATGAATGAATGCAGCATGATTTTTCTAATTCCATGTCAAAGGCCATCATTGTGTCCACTAAGGGAAAGGTCAAGCCCAGCCAGGTGTGTCCTATTTAAGGCCTCCTGATTACAAGCGGCCGCTAATTCGAGGCTCTTGTTTTGTTTTCACCTGGCCGAACGGCTTGACTCAGCCTTAGCTTGCTGTTGCTTTCCCACAGCTGAGCCGTCTGGTTAACTGTCTGGAGGTTTTAATGGCGTAGACAACTAACTGTCCTGGGTCACCAGCTCCCATCACCTCCTTTTAGTTTTGCTTCATCGATCTAGGCAACTGCTCCAACTCTTCGCATGTCCCGATCTTTCCTGAGCAGTCTCTTGGGTTCCAGGCAGCCATCTGGTCTCGACCCCTACTCTCACTTTTTGCTTAGACCTATTTTCTCCTCTTTGGTCCAGGTGGGGGATGCTGGCTACTGTTGCCCGGAAAAAACCAGCCCTCGGCTGGAAAGCAGCCCTCCTCCGAGCGTGCATCAGCCCCAGTGTGCCTGTGTGCTCTCGGGGACACGCCAAGCCCTTGTCTCCCTCGTGGCCCATCGGACACAGCTGAAGCCGTTTGGCTGGCTCTCTGGCAATCGGGTAATCCATTGCTTTTCTCAGCTGAGTGTAGACCACCTGGCCATAGCTTGACCCGCCCACTTCCTCGTTCTCTTGGCAGATGGTGGCCGGCGTCTACGGTGTGTCTCCTCTCTCCCTCCTTCTCCGCCATCCTCCATTAGGAAAGTCCTTTCAGGGAGGAATAAATGGAGGTGAGGAATGAGTACACGAGGTGGCATCCCATAATAGAGCTGTGAAGAGCACAGAATAATGTTTTTGGGGGGGTTATATAGAGACACGCTGTCTCTCTGAGTCCATTTTCCGATTCGTCTGAGACTTTGAAACATCTTCTTTTGTCTTTAACACGATAGACTAAAAACAAAGGGTTCTTTCTAAATGACCACCTACATCAGCTGGGCTAAAGGTGACTATGAAGACAGTCTCTCCAGTCTTCATTCACACCCTCTTAAAGATGGTGCCCCACTCTGCCAAGGCAATGGGAGAATAAAGGATGATGTGGCCATGGTGGGTTAGTTCGCTACTGCATCCAAGTCTAAGGCATTCTGTCATTCTTTCCTTTAGTGTCATTGGCAATAATCATGATACAATTAATTCAAGATGAAACAGCAAAACTGTCCCTAGGTGTAAGAAAAATAAGGTAACTCAGTATATAGACAGTAACTCAGGTATATAAAAGGGTCTGATGGATGCATACAGTGCTAATGACGTCAAGTAAGTCCTACTGTAATAAAAATAAGTAACGGTATCTTTTTTCCATCTTCAGAAAAATTTGAAGAAAGTTAAGTAATATCAGTCCTTAAAAACAGAACATTCACCTGGGTGTGCTAGCGCACGCCTTTAATCCTAGGAAGGCAGAGACAGGAGGATCTCTGTGAGTTAGATTCCAGCCTGGTCTATAGAGCAAGTTCCAGGACAACCAGGACTGTTCCAAAGAGAAACCCTGCCTCAAAAAAGCCTCCCACCCGACCCCCAAAAATAGAACTAGAACTGTTCAAGAATAAATTACAGGGCAGGGCTGGGCGGGTAGCTCAGCTGTAGGGTGCTTGTCGTGCAAGTTCAAGTTTGTGCCCCAGAGCCCTTGTATAAAAGAGTGGAAACCTAGAGATCACTGAAATCAGTGGCCATTCTAGCTTATACATAGAACAGCGAGAGACCCTGCCTCAAAACGGTATGGATGGTGGAACCTGAGGAATGACACCCAAGGTTGTCTTCTGGCTTCTCCATGCACATGCATACATACATGCATACATACATACATACATATATACATGCATACATACATACAAAAACACAAATTGGCATTAGAGAAGCTAAGACTGGGACTGGGATCTGGAGAGTCTTCCTGAGGTCGATTTTCTCCTGCTTTTAGGGAAAGCCTCCATGTAATCTCTGTTTTCCACGTGGTCCTGGCTCTCAAAGCCAAGGCACGGTGTCCACTAGACAGTCCTCTGTCATCGGGCCACGGTAATCTCTTAACACTGCCCATGAACCAGAATCATGCTTTCTTTTTTAGGTATGATTTTGAGCAGGGTGTGGCAACAACGCAGCACTTCAGTGGGTCAAGAGTTCAAGGTCACCCCAGCTACATACACACACACACACACACACACACACGTGAGTTTGAGCTACATGAAAATCTCAAAGAAGTGACTTTTGAGTAAAACATGTCCTAGATTTTTCTTTTCCTGGGAGTTTCTTTCTGCGCAATGTCTAGACTAGTCGCGGCCTTTTTCCTCTCTTGAATGACACATCCCAGTTAACTGAAGCACGGCTAATCTGTAGGGTCTCCACTAGCTATGCTTCCAGATTTGAACGAGTGAGCATGTTACGTCTACAGAAAAACGAAGGAAAAGAGTAAGTAGCTACCAGTAGTTTTCATTTTCTCGTTGTTATTGTTTTGCTTTTTTTTTGGGGGGGGTCTTTGTTTTGTTTTGAGACAGACTTCTTTATTCTGTAGCTCTGGCTGATCTGGAACTTGATACGTAGACCAGGCTGGCTTTGAACTCACTCACAGAGATCCTCTTCCCTCTGCCTCCCAATTGCCAATTAAAAGCATGGGCTGCCACGTTCGGCCTCAATCAATAGTTAAAGAGACAAATAGACAGGAAAACATCATCTGATCGAAGGCTGAAAATATCCAGCAGAAACCAAGTAGGGAAGCTGAGGATCCCTGGATACACTTTCTCTTCATGGGTGAGCGCCCCACTTCTCCTTCCCACTGTGGGCGTCTTTACCGTGTGGGATAAACACTAGTTCCCTCTCCTGGAAATAGCTTCCTTCTGGCTGTTCTCAAGGACGCGGTGTTTATACTTCTGGGGCTGTTTTCTTGATCTCACAGAGTTAGGGGACCAGTTCTACCCAAACACGGGCCTCAGAGGACACTTTGAGACGACTCGTGGGTCTGAAATGGGGAGGTGTCTACCCTGCTTCTAGAGCCAGCTCCTTGGTGAGCACAAGCAGCATGTGACAATTTACCAATCTGAGACACATTGCAGTCGCATAAAATGACTTTCAGTGAACACGGTACTTCATAATTTCATAATAAAAAAAGAGGCACATCTCATTTTATTTTCCCGGCATTAAGAATCTTTATATCTTACACTCAGACTGGCCTATTGTAAAAAAATATTTTTTTTTTTGAAACAGGTCTGCCCTAAACTCTTACTGGCAAGCCTCCTGCCACCGTCCCTCGGAGTATTGGATGACAGGTATGAGAGCTACCGTGCCTTCATAACAATTTTTGATATTTTGTTCCCAGAAACTAGGAGAAGCCAAGAGATTTTGTTTTTCTTGAAACCTGCGTTGTAATAATTGCATTTTAAAATTTTTACTAATAAGAAAAAAAGAGTCAAATCCGTTTATAACTACCAATACACACCAATTTCTTCCCGTTTTGTTTTTTGGCTACTGTTTTGAGACAGGAGGATAGTATGTAGCTCTGGCTAGCCTGGGACTCTCATATAGCCCTGGCTAGCCTCAACCTTGTGATCCTCTTGCCCCGCTTATCCAGTACTAGGATTACAGGCCTGCCCCCCTCTACTGAGCCTCGTTACTTCCGTGAAGTCCTAGAAATGTAGGCCCTAGCAGAAGCAGCCTGGAGAGGAGTTTGCAGAAGCCCCTCCCAGAGCAGCTGGGCTCTTTTTTTTTTTTTTTTTTGGTTTTTCGAGACAGGGTTTCTCTGTAGCTTTAGAGCCTGCACTGGAACTAGCTCTTGTAGACCAGGCTGGTCTCGAACTCACGGAGATCCACCTGCCTCTGCCTCCGGAGTGCTGGGATTAAAGGCGCATGCCACCACTGCCCGGCTACAGCTGGGCTCCTGTATTTCTCCATCCACGCTGTTACTCCTCTGTCTCCAGCCAGTGCTCCACTGTGCACGCAGGCTATGCACTGTAGAGTGAAGATTGAAATACCCAAGCCAGCCCCGGGCCACTGTGGGTGACGGCTTGGCTCACAGGGATGCTTGCGTGTTCCTCACACTCTGGCACCTTCTTACACAGTCCTGCTACAGAGGGGGAGACTTCAAAATCACGATTTGGTTTCATGAGTTAAAAATAGAAGTGGCTGTGCCATATCGTTAGTTCTGAGAGACCTGGGGATGGTCGCTGGTTAAGGGTGGTGGGTCCGGCCCGGTGACTAGGAACCCAGATTTTGGAGGCTGGCTCCTGCTCTCCAGGTGTGTGGAAGTCTCGGGACTCACTCATCCTTCCTCGCTGGGACTCCCCATGGACTGTAACTCAGCTAACACGCAGTTGCATTTAGCCCAGGGTTAATATTAACGAACAGAAGCTTCTCTGAGAGACGGAGGTTCTGTGTGCGTGTGTGTGAGTGTGCACATGCACATGGATGAACACGTATGTGCGGGTGCACATGTGGTACATGAAGGCCAGAGGTCAATATCAGGGTCCTCCTCAATCATTCTTTATTTTTAATTGTATTTTATTTATTTTTCATGTATGTATGTGGAGCGGTGGAGACATGTATGGCATGGCACATGTATGCAGATCAGGGACAATCTGTAGGAGTTGGTTCTATCCTTTTCCTGTATAAATACCAGGGAACAAACTCAGGTTATCCTAGGTTGGAGGCCAGCGCCCTACCCGATGAACCATCTGGCTGGCTCTCTCTTATTTTTTGAGACAGGGTCTTTCCCTGGAGCCGATTTACTCAGCAAGGTCAGGTGGCCATGAGGGTTTTTATCTGGGGGCTGGACTTCCTCATGCTGGTCTCTCCCCACCCACAAGGCTAAAGTTCTAATTCTTTATCACCCCCACCCCAGGCTGGAGGATGACTTCCCTGCCTGTCTTCTCTGTCTGGAACTTGGAGTCTCCACATGACTCATAGTCTTCTGGGTTCAAAAACTCCAGATGGCAGGATGAGCGACAGGGGAGGGAGGAGGCACATGGGAGCAGCCAACACAGGTCTTCCTTCCCCTAAGAGCTCCCTGAGCCGGCCAGCACAGCTCCATCGCCTCCCTGGGGTTCGCTTGTGTCTCTGGAGACACACCCTCAGCTCTGTTCCTTTGGAAACACGACGTTTGCATCAATGAGGTGTTAGGTGACAGTGGTGACAGAGGCTGACATCCTCTCCTGGATGAAGCTCTATACAGAAGCACAGAAAGATTCAGGCTCCTATCGTAGCAATTATGGCCACGACTCTTGTCTTCTCTTCCACTGCACACCTTGCTCTTTGATGGATGGGAGCCATCGCTCAGCAGCTTCAGAAAGGGGGAGCAGCTCTGCAGAGGCCTCCAGTCTCTGCAGGAAGGCTCCTCCTCGCTTGTCTTGGGTACAAACATTCCAGATGAGTGTGACTGAGGAAGGGCTGTCCCCCCTCTCTCTTTCACTCTTTCTCTTAATATATGTGGGTGGGCTGCATGCCAAGTTGTTCTTGGGGAGGCCATAGGACACCCTCGGGTGTCAGCGTTTGGAACAGGGTCCCTTTGGCGCTGTGTATCCTAAGCTAACTAACTTGTAAGTGTGTAGGGTTCTCCCGTTTTCCCCTCCTTTCTGTCTACCCAGGGATCTCACCCCACAACGACGTGAAAGCCACCCCAAAGGAGCGTAGGATGTTGTCACCCTCGCTCTGCTGTCACAAACACGGGAGCAGAGGACCATGGAGGAGGAAGTCCTGCCTGGAGGAGGGCTACGGCTAGAGGAACGGGGTGGACTGGGGCAGTCATGCTTTGAGATCACGCCTCAAGCCCTGGGACCTGATGTGAGTCGGACACTTCCTTCCTCCCAGCGGGGACTGGACTAGCTCTGAGTCAGCATCCTGACTCCTGCCTCTTCTTGCATGAAAGCGTACGTGGAGGAGCCAGATAGGCACAGCTGGCAGATCTTGCTTTGGAGCTACTGTGCTCATGCACGGCGGGGCTGGGCTAGAGAGTCGTGCTCGGTGAGAACGTGTGCCGTCCGTCAGCTGGCAAGGGGAGGAACCAAAGGGTTCCGGGAGCCCCCAAGCCAGCACCTGAGGATGTAGTGTATTGAAGGTAGAATCTTACCAATCTCTCAGGCTTTCCCCATCCCTGAGCAAGTGGGCAGACGGTCTCAGCCCGATTGTAATAAAGTTCTGCAGACCTGAAAGTGGAAAGAAAAAAAACGACATTGTTTCCCACAGTTTTGGAAGCTGGATGTCTAAGAACCAGTGTGTCAGCATAGATCAGCTCTGTGGGGGCATCTTCAACATGATAACCCTTCCAGCTCCCCACATGGTGGGAACAGAGTGGGGTCCCTCTCTCTAGGTCCTTCCACAGGACACTCGCTTTCATTCATTAGGGCCTCCCCCGCATGACCTGATCACGCCCAAAGGCCTCCTCCTCCTCCCATCGCCTTGAGGGTTTGGGTGTCAACACAGGAATTTGGAAGACGCTCTTACATTTCATCCCCAGCGGGCCGGACACCGATGCCAACATCCGCAAGGCACATCTCCACCACGTCACTTGTTCGGCAGAAACTGGCCACTGAGGTAGCATCCCTCTTCCTCTTTTGCAAGTGAAGAAAGTGGCTCAGAGAGGTGAAGGGATGCACAGACAGGCGCAGAGTCAGGTGACAGCCTAGAGGACAAATGCCAGGCCCATGGTCTCCCAGAGAGCTGGTGTAGAAAATGATGCTGTCACTTAGATCTTGTGGGGGGGGGCGCGGGATGCAGCCCGGTCGGCACTCTCCGTCTTGGAGGTCACATTCATCCCGAGCATCACACACGTCCGTGTCTCCTGGGGCACTCATCGGAGAGGTGGTGCTATGAAGGAGGAGAAATGAGTTAGCATGTGAGCTGGCGGGGAGGCCACATCTTTGCGCCTGAAGATGTCATCACAGAGCGATGGGCTGACGGGATGCGGAGCAGAGGGGGGATGACAGTCCTGCCTGCTGGTGAGTCTGGAAAGCTGACAGCAGGAGCTGACCTGGGCTTGGCTGAGGGGTGCTGCCTGGGCAGAGGAGAGGAACAAACAAGGGGAGTGCAGCTGACATGAAGGTGGGAGGGCCACAAGGTCACAGAGGTGGGGGGCAGTCAGCGGGCATCCAGACTTCCTGTTGGAGTGCCACAGGAAGGAAGGCTAGGAGGGGGTTTGGTAGGTGAGAGTCCTGGAAGGCCTGGCAGGGGGTGGTCCAGAGCGGGTGATGGGCTCACTAAGGTGGAATCTGCCTTCCAGAAGGAAGAGAAGACATTGAGGCACAGATGCCGGGACAGAGCCTGGCATGGGGATGGCCCTGGGCATGGGAAAGAAGTCTGAGAGAGAAGACATTTTCTCTTTGTTTATTACAATGTTTATTTATTTTGTTTGTATGAGGGTCCAGCCTACATGTGTGTCTGTGCACCACATGCATGCAATGTCTGTGAAGGCCAGAAGAGGGCATCAGATTCCCTGGAACTGGAGTCACAGATGGGCTGTGAGCCTCGAGGTGGGTGCTGGGAACTGAACCTGGGACCTCTGCAAAGGCAGCCAGTGCTCTTAACCCCTGAGCCATCTCTCCAGCCTCCTAGTTATTTTAAATTTTCTTACAGGTATGTGTGACATGTTGGGTCTATTCTGCCCCATCCTGTTCCCCCATTCTCCCTTCATTATCTTTTTACAATTTCATATCTGCTTTCATTTAATACATACATACATACATGATGAGATATGGCCATATAAGATGTAGAGATCACATATGAGAGAAAACAACATCTGTGTTTCTGAGACTGACTTACCCTCTTGTCTCCAGGGTCATCCCTTTTCCCACCAACGATAGGGCTTTGCTGTTTTTCACAGCTGAAAAAGCTCTCTCGTGTATATATTATGTTTATCTTTTTTTTCCTTTTTTAAATTCTCAGGTGTTTATTGTCGATTCAAGGTCAGACTTGAAGCAACCTTAGTAGACACAGCCCACGGCATTAATGAACTCTCTGCGCCTATGCCCTGTCACTCAAGGTTCCACTGTCTGCCTCTTTATGGTTTAGTTTCAGTACTGAATTTTAATGTACAGCATTTTTCTTATCCGTTCCTCTGCTGTTGGCTGTCTACATTGGCTCTGTCGCTTTAGCCGCTGTGAAGTCGTACCACAGCAAACATGGATGTGCTGGTGTCTCTGTGATGTGTTAACTTAGAACATTCTGGGTTGGTGCAGGAGAATTGTCTGTATTCTGTCAATCATGTTTTAAATAAATGCTGATTGGCCAGGCAGGGAGTATAGGTGGG
>JAQHUG010000113.1:3408999-3426299 GCA_028555095.1 Dicrostonyx torquatus
GCTATAGCTGAGGTTTTGGCCAGGTCCCCTGGGCACTGTGGGTGCCACACACACACAACAGAGAACAGAAGGGAGTACGGTGGGGGAGGGGGGAGAACAGTACGTTCCTCGCTTTTAGCTTCCAGGAACTTGAGGGTCAATGTGCAAAAGACGCAAGTCACCCCTGGCAGTGAACTTGACCGATTGCACAACGCCCTACAATCTGACTGTGGAGCTGGCTCTCGAAGAGAATGTCCCAACCTAGTGGATTCAGGAACTCGGCGAGATGACGACATTTGTTCAGAGGTCGAGGTCCCCTGAGCCAGGTCACTTTTCCTGGCTTTGCCGCCGGTCACAGCCTAATAATAGCAATGGGACACTTTGGACTTTGCAGCGGCTGCGTTCGCAGTGCATCTGTGTGTGCCGTCACGCCATGGAGGACAAATGACAGCCATCGGCCTACGTCTCCCATGAGCACTTGTCAGCTGTGCCATGTACGGTCAACACGTCTCTTGACTTAATGTGCACCACAGCCGGAGAGATGATATTTTTGTTAGACGTGTGTGTGTGTGTGTGTGTGTGTGTGTGTGCTGGTGAAGGTTCACGGTGCAGTAGAGTACACTGTAACCCCTGATGTGTGTCGTCAGAGGTGACTCCAGCATCCACAGGCCTGGGAAGAACCATCCTGACCTCTGTGGTTACATACGTGACGTATGTGACCATGCGTGTGCCCCTAATAGCAGCAGAAGGGACTCACTGACCCACCACAAATAAATCATCTCCCCGACGTCATGTGACCCTTGGGACTCCTGCCTTGTTTCTTTTCTTTTCTTTCTTTCTTTTTTTGAGACAGGGTTTCTCTGTGGCTTTGGAGCCTGTCCTGGAACTAGCTCTTGTAGACCAGGCTGGTCTCGAACTCACAGAGATCCGCCTGCCTCTGCCTCCCGAGTGCTGGGATTAAAGGCGTGCGCCACCACCATCCCGCTCCTTGTTTCTTTACTTTTCCAGGGTCACTCCATCTTAGGGAGATGGTGTCAGCCAGCCAGGCCCCGACATATAAAGGGGCTCACACAGATCCGTGGGGGAAATATCTCCTAAATGAGCTGCTAACTGGATAAATCGTGGAATCCGGGAGGGGCTCAGAGATATCTCCTAGGACCCTGGTCACCCTGGCCACACTGGGGAAGACTCTGGCTATTTGTGAGTTGTGGATGGGTGGCCGGTGGCAGAAATGAGGGAGCGGGCTGAGCACTGAAGAGAGAGAACCAAATGAGGGTCCCCAAGTAGTACAGAGGGGACATGGATCTGTCCCTACTCTAAGGAGCCAAGAGAAAGGGTTCCCCGAGGCAGGAGCAGCTGCAATCAAGTAGGTGGCTCAGAGAGCACTGAGTCGGAAAGGCCTGGAGCTCACTTGGCTATAGAGTCACGGGAGAGAGTCCCCAGGCTGCAGACGAGGCATCTCCGATCTGTGAGCAGGATGCTGCCTGCCTGGAAGGATGAAGGTGTGGGTAACAGAATTCGCCCCGTGTTTTTTTTTTTTTTTTCCCACGAGGTCCCAGGTAAATACGTCCTGGAGCAGGTGGAGCGTGAAGATGAGGAAAAAGGGCCCAGAGCTGCCAAGTTCAGTCATAGGTTAGAGCTCTGGGACCCAGAAAAGCACGGAGCCTGACGGCTCCAAAGGCCTGAGGCAGCAGAGGGTGGGAACCAGGGTGGCCAGGCAGGAAATGCCCTAGTCTCTCAGGTTGCAGGAGAAGGAAAGTCTGGCTGTCCTGAAGGGGAACTTAGAGACTAGGGGCCGGATGTGAGCAGGGACCAGGGGAGCGAGGAACAATGGCCATTCTTCTGCCACAAGCTGACCTTCCCCGAAACAGGAAGGGCCTGCCAGGAGGGGAGGGTCAGGCTGAAGGGCAGGAAGGAAGGGGCCTGAGGAGAGCCAAAGGCCTGTGGACTGTGTTTGGAATTTGCAGGCCCCTGTCTGCAGGTCCCAAACAGTCAGCAAGCTCAGCTCACACTAGGGGGGTGTGACTTTCCCAGGCCCTGCTGCCTCCACCTCTCCCTCTCTGGGCCTCCTCAGGAACCTTAGTAGGAGGCTTCCTAGGCTGCCCAGGGCCAGGGTCTTGCACGCTGAGTGAGTGTTTGTTACAGGTCTGTGAAACCTACCCATCTTCACACACAGAGAGGAGTTTCCAGAAAAAATAAAGGAAGGCGGCCAAAGTAATCAGGGCGCACAGACCTCCTCCTCCCTCCCTCGAAAAGGCACCTATCTCCAAAACAATCGAGGCCGCGCGTTTAAACAACACTTGTTCAGCACAGAGGAAGGGTAGCGTGCCGGATCGCTGGGCTTTCCAAAGAAAACACTCCCAGTTGTCCGGCCAGCAACAATGAACGAACAGGAAAAAAAAAAACAAAAACAAAAAACAAAAAAAAAAAAACCCCTGAATGGCAAACAGCATTCACATGGGAGGGGTGGGGAGCCTGGGCCAGGCCCTCAGGATCCTCAGGTAACAGCGAAGAGCTCCCAGGACAGACATCCCATCCAGCACATACAGGTCCTCACCCAAGGAGCAGTCGTTCTCTTGGTCAACACACAAGGACACAACAACCAGGGGCTTCTGCAGGCCAGGGGCAAGGCCTTGGCTGGGCAAGGCACTGGCTGGCTCTGTGGTCTTGGGGTCGTCCTCTCGGACCGTGAAGAAAAAGCTACTGGGCTCCGGGGATATTTGTTGTAGCTTTCTTAGCAGACTGACAAATTACCCATCAGGTCCAAAAGATGAGAGTCAGGACTACCACACCTTCTCAAGGACATCGAGAGTAGGATGGTCATTAGGGTCGGCTGGGGAGACGGGGGTGGGGTCAGGGTGGGAGAGGGTGGTTAACCAGGTTCGGGTGCAGCTGGTAGGAGAGATCACTTCTAACTTTTTGTAGCATGGTAAGGGGACCATGGTTGAAAACAATGTGCTGAACATTTAAAAATAGCTGAAAAAGAGGGTTTTGGAAGAGACCTGTGGCGTAGAAATAAAAACATACTTTGTGTGGTAGGTGGGCCCGTGGCCCTGGGGTAGACCCTACACCATGTATATAGGTATAGTCACACGCTGTGTCTCATAAATTGACATACAGTAAGTATGTCAATTCAGTAAATATTAAAGGGGGGGGGGATGAAGTCTCTGGGGCCCAAAAGCCCTAATGGTGTCAGAAGCGTGCCAGTGACAGTGACCTCTCTCTCAAGGCCACACTCAACATCCTGATAGCTTGCAGATCCTTTGTGCTGCTTCTACCAACTTCCAGGGCTTCTCGCAGAAGTGACCCCTTCCGGAGCCGTCACTCTGTCCACTGTGGGTCATCAGCAGGGGGAGGCCAACTCCTCAGAAACAGGATCGCACGTGCCTGCAAAGGAGCCCGTGGACCCAATCAGATAGGCAGGGCTGCCGAATGTCGGCGGCAAAGGGAAGTGGAGAGAGGCAGTTCCTGGAAGGTGCTGGGGCTTTTCGTGGGGGAAGTGACTTCTCTGAAGACCAAAGCAGCAGGCTTGTCACCACGGGGCTCTCTCTGCCCCCTGCTTTGGGGATAACCAACCCCAGCCACTTCCCCACAGTGATTCACCTTCTCGGGGGCCCTCAGGAGTCCACGCTGTCCTCACCGCTGCACCTCCTGTGCCCTTACCTGTGCCGGCTGCCTTCTCAGGTTTCCAAAGCTTTGCACATGTTCTTTCTCTTCCCTGTACCCTTTCTTGAGACAGTGTCTTATGTAGCCAAGGGTGGCCTTGAACTCCTGATCCTCTTGACTTTACTCCCTGGTTCTAGGACAGTCTTGCTTCAGGGTCACAAAGTGAGGGGATCAAACCCAGAGCTCCGTGCATGCTAAGTCACCCATCTACCCACTGAGGGACACTTGCTGCTTTCTTTCCTTTCCATTTTAATTAATTAATTTATTTATTTGGTGAAAAAAATTAAGACGCGTGTATCTCAGACAAGTTGCAAGAATAGCAAAAGACACAGCACGTCCTATCCATTGTGATGTGTAAGGGGCCTTCTCCTTCCTGCCTCTGGTGTGGCTTTTGGCTGCTAGGTTATGGTTAGGTGGGACTATCAGTGACCATCAGTGCTACAGCCTAAGAAGTTTTATTAACGGTCGCATAGGAGACTCATCTTCACATCTGGCCAGATGTGCAGGGCCATCTGTTTCGTTTACTGCAGCAGTTTCTGTAGCCTTTTAAGATCCTGAGAGATCTATAGCTGGTCTTGAAATTTCACAGCGTGGATGTTGGGATGAGTCAGGATCTTCAAGGAGAGGTAGAATATTCTTGGACCCAAAGCAGGAAGGGATGGATGTGAAGGGCTCACGGGGGACCTGCAGGCCAAGTTCAGAGGAACATGGCTGGGGATCAGAGCGAAGGTTCCTCGTGAGGATGGCTGGGCAGGGCTGGGGTCTTGTTCATCTGTTAAGTCTGGAGCGTCTACAGGTCAGCAGACAGTAGCTGGGTGAGCATTTAAAGGCCAAGTGGAGGCCATAGAGGCCCAGTGGCTGCGACTGTCCCTCTCTCACGGGTAGGAGATACAGGCGGCCTCCACCACACAGGTGCCGTGAGTTTGGAGAGGAGGCTCTGGGTGCAGTCTCTGCTCACAAGGAGGTGATGAACCAGACAGTGACAGCAGGTGAGTCACGTCTGCCCTCCTGGTTTCACACACATGTCCTCCAGCTGGCCTTATTGACTTGTATAGTCTATAAACATTCTGCCTTCCCATGAGAGAAAGGCCGGTAGGCAGGTGTGCTTGTAGGCTTCCCTTTGGGAAGGGGCTGGCACAGACATGGAAGCCCGACCAGACTGTATCTCCACACAGTGCTTCTCCAGGTCTCCATGAGCCCCACCCCCACCTCATTGCCTCTGTCTATTCTGTGTGTCCTCCTGGGGGGGGTGTCTCAGCTTCCCCCTGAAGGATGAACCCTTGTAAGGAGACTCAAGATAGTGAGGACCCACAAAGGGCCTGCCTGTGTCTACATTTCAGGTTTCCTGTTTGACCTTCCTACTTCCTCTGTCTGAGTTGTGGGTACCACCGTCTTGGACAGTGAGGATGAGGATGCTCCTAGGGAGGGCAGTACAATGCATAGGAAGTCCACTGTGGATTCATCTCTAGAGTTCTTTTCAGTGTCTCCCACTCAGGACAGTGTAGACTGATGGGTGAATGGGTACCTTGGCTTTCCAGAGAATCCCTTGGGCAGCCATGATGGCGTGAGCTTCCGGGCTTTGGCTTTGGTGATCTCTGTGTAGCTGGATCTTGGTGACTTAGAGCCTCTGGAATTCAGCCATCTTCAAGGTAAAACCCTGTTTGGGAACAGAGCTATTGTAATGAAGGTGACAGGTCAGGTCTAAAGTATAGACAACCCAACGCAGTAAAAATAAAATAAAATAAAGCACCGTGGTTGTTTACATCTCTCACAGAGATGGGAAGGAAGTGGTTCAGTCCTCTAGAGCTTAAGTCTCCTCCAACATAGTGTTCCACCCCTCTCATAGGAGAGATCTCATCCTGGTGTCCCAAGATGGTCGCACCCTTGCTTTAGACAGAGGAAGGGATGGGGAGTCACGGACTGCCTCAAAGAATCTCCACTAACTAGAACCTTCTACATAGCTGCAAAGGAGGATGAGGATGCATCTCCATTTTTCATGGCCGTGTGCCCAGGTTAACACACTGCTACCATGGAGACCAGTGTGCAGGCTGCATCAGGACCACCTGAAGCCTTCGCCATAGCCATGCTTTGGGGTACCAGGAAGGGGAGGCCTTGGATTCTTTTCACTCCTGCATTTCTTGCTTTTCTTGTCCCTGTTACTAATATAGCTGACAGGGAGACTTAAGGAAGGACAGATTTATTTTGCTCATAGCTTCGGTTCCTGGTCTCTTGATGCTTCAATGGACTTGAACAGAACACCAAGGTGGTGGAAATGTGTGGCGAGGAGAACGGTTTGTGGTTGACCAGGAAGCGGGGTGGGGGAGGAGAGAGAGAGGAAGAGGGAGAGAGAGCACTCTTGACTACCCACACCTAGCGACTTACTTCCCCATCCCCTAAGTTTCCAGAACTTCCCCCAAATGGCAGTACAAGCTGTGGGGCAGGCTTTCAAACCCTGAGTCTACGGGGACTTTATATGTTCAATCCATAGTACCCTTCTCCTGGGGTACGGGAAGGTGGTCAGAACCCTCCGACCCAGCACTCTCTCGGGGAGAGGTTGGTATCCACTGTAGCTTCCACTAGAAATGGGGCAAGGAGCCGGGCGGTGGTGGTGCACGCCTTTAATCCCAGCAGTCGGGAGGCAGAGGCAGGTGGATCTTTGTGAGTTCGAGACCAACCTGGTCTACAAGAGCTAGTTCCAGGACAGGCTCCAAAGCTACAGAGAAACCCTAGGAGGAATGGCTGGGATCTCAGTGACCCTCCCATCCCACCTCTGATGAACCCGTGCACAATCCACCTACAGCTGTGGTCTGGTGTAGGAGGGTTCTTCTGTAATTGGGGTACTCTCATTGGCTGAATAAAGGACTGCCTGGCCTATAGGAGAGGACACAGCCCTTAGGTGGGAGGAGTAGACAGAACAGAAGGCTGGAGAGAAGGAAGTGTGCCAGACGCCATGATCCTCTGGCCCAAAATGGATGCAGATTAGACTCTTCCGATAAGTCACCACCTCGTGGTGACATACAGACTTTTATAATGGGTTAGTTTTAGATGTGAGAGCTAGCCAAGAAAAGGCTAGTGATAATGGGCCAGGCAGAATTTAAATGAATACAGTCTGTGAGTAATCATTTCGGGCATAAACTAGCGGCTGTGGCCGGGAGCCAGGCGCTGGGAACAAAAGGGCCCGCGTTCCTCTCAGGTGCTGGGAACACAGCAGCCGCCCCCTCTTGCAACAGTGGTCTCTCTAGAAGCAGGCACAGTGGACTTGATGAAGATGAAGACGGTTGGCTGGGAGGACCAATCTTACAGTACCATCTCCTTAGGGCACCGCCACAGCCCTTCCGCTACCCCCTTTGTCTGTGCCACCATGCAATCCTGATGACTATGATCTATCTGCCTGCTGTGTTCTGCATGGCTTCTCTCTTGCTGGGTTCTGGAGAGGGGAGTTGTGGAGCTCAAACCCCCTCTGCTCGCGTAGCACCGAGGCAGCACGCTTTGAAACGCTGAATGATAAGACGCCATTTCCACACCTTTATGCCCTCAGAGAGTGGACTCTTCATCGTGTGTATTAGTTACTTCTGTGTCGCCGTGAAAATATCTGGCAGAAAAACTTCAGGGAAGAATGGTTTGATTTAGCTCCCAGTCCCGGAGGATTCTGGCTCACTACAGTGGGAGTTTTGGTGGCCTTCTTAAGTGACAGGCCCCCTGGCTGCTCCTTGTATTTCTGCGGACCATGAGGATTCACCAGACTAGGAGCAGGGCTGTGTTGTAAAATGTTCATCACTAGTGAACTGCTTCTGTCAGTTAAACCCCACCTTCTCAAGGCCCCAAAGCCCCATAGTTGCGTAGCTCAGGTGGGTAGGGTGAGGGAGCTTCGAAGGAGTGGGCTTTATGCCTGTTAAGAGTTGGCATGTTCACTGGGAGTGAGTCTGGTGGTACCCAGGGAGGCTGAGATCTCCCTTTACAATAAAAAATGCCGGGAAACCTGGAACAGGGAATAAATGATGGGTGGAATAGAGCTGGGCATCTCAAGAAGAGTGTGAGCCAGGAGCAGGGCATGGTTCAGCCACAGTAGGGAGCAAGGCCCAGCACCCGAGAGGAAGGGCCTTTCCTAGCAATGTGTGCCTGTCTTGTGTGCTGATCGATATTCGGACTTCCCAGTTACTGAGCTGTTGCTGAGGCCCACTGATGGCTAGACATCACTCCTTGGCCTGCTCTCTGGTCCTGACTCTTTCATAGAACCAAGTCTCTATCTGTTCATGGCTTGGTCCATGACCAGCCTCCTCTGGGCTGTCTGGGTGCTTTGGGGCCTCATTTCTTTTCTTTCTTGCTCTCTCTCTCTCTCTCTCTCTCTCTCTCTCTCTCTCTCTCCTTTTCTCTACTCCCTCCCTCCCTCCCCTCTCTCTTTTCTTTTTCTTTTTTTGAGACAGGGATTTTCCCATGTAGTCCTGGCTGTCCTGGAACTCAGTCTGTAGACCAAGCTGACCTCATACACACAGAGATCTGCCTGTCTCTGCCTCCTGAGTGCTGGGATTAAAGGCGTGTGCCATCAACCCAACTCTTTTTTTTTTTTTAAATCCTGCCGTGTGTGTGTGTGTGTGTGTGTGTGTGTGTGAAAGAGAGGGGAAGAGAGAGCTCGGGTGTGTGAGTGTAAGAGAGAGAGAGGTGGTATGTGTGTGTATGTGTGTGCGCACGCACATGGAGCACACACAAGTATAAGTGTGCCCTGGCATTTGTGTGGAGGTTAGAGAACAACCGTGTGTGTTGGTCCTGACCGTCTACCTTCTGTGAGGCAGAATTCCTTTGTTGTCACTGTGGGCACCAGGTTAGTTGGCCGTGAACTTCATGGAATTCCGCTTCCATCTCCTGTCTCCCGGCAGAAGTACTGTGAATCCAGATGCCCACCGCCAACCCTAGTTTTACCTGACTCCTGGAGATCCAGGAAATGGGCTGTATGTAGCTATCAGTTCATGCCCTCTTGTCTGAGGGACAGTCAGGGTCAGTCATGGCCGTAGCACGGGTCACGGGAAGGTGTCTCAGTTAGGATGACCTACAACCCGATCTTAGGGAGGCATTTTCTGAACGGAGGTTCCCTCCTCTCAGATGACTTTAGCATGTCTCAAGATAAAATCAAACTACCCTGCTCAGAAGAAGAGGGGACGTGCAAAGCCCCCAAACTGCTTTATAGTCTCCGTTTTCCAGGACCTCAGACCCAAGTCGGTGTTTGGCCTGTACTTACCCAGGTGACCGGTTGCCATGGTTTTCCACGTAACTTTCCATGCAATGATCTGCTCGTAAAAGATGTGGGCCATTCCTGCCAAGGACACTGTGGTGAGAGGTGAAGCCAGAGACCAGTCAGGAAGGGGAACAGGTCTGGGCTGCGGAGCTCAGCGTGGCAGTGACTGGGATCAGGGGGGTTCAGGGAGCAATGACAGCAGCGGCCACGCAGTTCGTAACCCGGTCCACAGCAGTTAGAGGCCTGCCGTGTCTGCTTGCGAGCAGGGAGCTTCCAGGTTGGCTGGAAGAGGCTACGCTTTGGGGTGAGACCAGCTCAGGAAACAAGAGGGTTAGGTCAGGGCCAACACCTTGCTGCATAACAGCTACCGGGCTAACGCTGGACGAAGCGGGCCAACACCAGGGCCAAGGACATCCTTGATGGAAAATGAATTCTCGGGGAGGAACCTTGTTCCTTAAGTTCCCTCAGCTGGTGGGCGTAGTCAGATGTTTTCCATGTAGACTCCTCATCCTTAAAAGCCCAGGGTTTGCCAGCCATGCCCCAGGCTTCCCATGGGGACGTTTTCTTGGCAATGCCATCCAGAGCGGAGACAAGAAGTTTCCTGGCCGGGCGGTGGTGGCGCATGCCTTTAATCCCAGCATTCGGGAGGCAGAGGCAGGCGGATCTCTGTGAGTTCGAGACCAGCCTGGTCTACAAGAGCTAGTTCCGGGACAGTCTCCAAAGCCACAGAGAAACCCTGTCTCGAAATACCAAAAAAAAAAAAAGAAGTTTCCTAAAGGGTCGTTTGGTGTGAAGATGATTTCAACAGCGTCCAGTAGAGGCACACGTCATATTCACCCCTGGGTGAGGAAGCCACGTTGGCTCTGTGGCTATGTGTGTGTATGTGTATATGTATGTGTGTATGTATGCGTGTATATGTGTGTATGTGTATGTATGTGTGTATGTATATATGTGTGTGTATGTGTGTATGTGTATATATGTGTGTATGTGTATATGTGTATGTGCACATACATGCGCATGTCTGTGTCATGTGTATATGCAAGCATGTGTGTGGAGGTCAGACGACAAAGTCAAGGGTTATTCCTCAGACACCATCAACTTTTTCTAGGCACAAGGTCTTTCGCTGACTGGAGCGCACCATGTCAGAAAGGCTACTGCTGCCTAGGGACCCCCAGGGCTCTGACTGGCTCTCCTTCCCCGGTGCTGGGATTGTAATCGTGAGTCATAAAGTCTGTTTTTAGATGGTTTGGGGGATTGCACTGGAGATCTCTTGCCTGCCCACAAGCTCTTTACTAACTAGGCTAGCTCCTGAACCCTGTGACTCACTCTTAGTGGAGCTGGCAGAAGGAGAAGAAAGAAAAATTCCCTTTCCTGATAGGTCTTTGCTGTTGGCCTCTTAAATCTCCCGAGGAAGAAAGGAAATCCAACAGTCTCAATGAACACATGCATTGTAGGATGTTGAGATTTCATGCTTCATCCTGGCCCTGACTGGAGGATCTGAATCAGGGGCAATTTATTCCATCTCAACTTTCTTGCTTGGGAAATGGGAACACTGACTACTTCGTGTGTATGCCCAGGTCCTTGTCACCGTACCTTTCCCGCCATGACTGCGTTTCCTCAAACCGTGAGCCAGAGCCAACCCTTCCTTCTTGAAGTTGCTTTGGTCAGGTCTCTGGTTGCATCCATGAGACTAATACAACCTGGTTTTCTTTTTTGACTTCTAGAATATACTCTGAGGGGCTGGAGCAGAGGAAGCAGAGTGAAGACGTGGGCTGGTTTCAGATCAAAATCATCCACAATCCATTCAGCCCACACTAATGCAGAGGTGGAGCCTGCGCTGTGAATTCTGGGAAGGGTGGTGATGGCTGAGATGGGGTAAGGCCAGGGAACGATAGGGGCAGAGGCTTTAAAAACAAGAATAAAACCAACCTAACGTCGAATCTAAGAATTATCATCTCAGGACACAGGGGACGTCTGTGCTAAAAATGATCCTCTCCTGGCCAACAAACCGTTGGAGCTTGCGGATTTTAACAAGCAGTTACCTTCTAAGTGCCTTCTTATTACCGATCTTTCAAGCAGTTTGGGAGAACTCCACTGTGTGGTTGGCCCACACTGTCCCAGCTGCACGGTTCATCCTGAGAACAAATTCATAGTGGATCAAAACTTTCCTCACCTTGGAGGTGGTTCATATCCATTAACCCCTGAACAACGTGTGGCTTTTTTTCTTTTATTTATTTGTTTATTATGTATGCAATATTCTATCTGTGTGTATGTCTGCAGGCCAGAAGAAGGCACCAGATCTCATTACAGATGGTTGTGAGCCACCATGTGGTTGCTGGGAATTGAACTCAGGACCTTTGGAAGAGCAGGCAATGCTCTTAACCTCTGAGCCATCTCTCCAGTCCCCAACGTGTGGCTTTTAAAAATGCTCTAGTGGGACTTGGAGATGGCTCCCTGGGCGAAGGAAGTGCTGGCTGCACAAACATGAGAACGTCGTTTGGATCCCCCAGAAGCTGTGTAAGCAGAGCAGGGCAGCACACGACTGCAGCCCCAGCACCCCTACAGGAGAGTGACTCTCTGGAAGGTCGTGGCCCAGCTAGTCTGGCTTTCTCAGGGATGAGAAGTGGAAAGTCTGACTCCAGCATGGTAGATGATGAGGAGTGACACCTGTGATTGCCACACGTGTGCTGTGGTGAGTGTGCTCCCTCCCTCGCGCGCGCACACGCACACACACATACACACACACACACAAATGTTGCATGCACACATTGTATGCACACGCAGAAGCTAAAAACGTGTGGCAACTGAATGGAACACTATGCCACCATGAGTAGGAATGAGGAGGTTGAACATGCATGTGAATGACAATATAACACACAGCATACTAATAAATGCCAAGCAAAGCAATGAGCAAAACATTTATTATTATTATTCTTATTTTTTTTTTGAGACAGGGTCCCTCTGTGTAGCTCTAGCTGTCCTAGAACTCACTCTGTAGACCAGGCTGGCCTGCCTCTGCCTCCCGAGTGCTCGGATTAAAGGTGTGTGCTGCCACACCCAAATCACTTAAAATATTTTAAGAGGTGACCCACGTGTGTGTGTGTGTGTGTGTGTGTACACACACCGACATGCTTCACACATGAACAGAGTTCTCTAAAAGGCACAGAAAGCAATTCTGTGAACATCAATTGAGGACAAACTCGAAAAGCATGACAAATTCCTTCTGTTCTGTCTTTCTTGGAAATTCTGTGAGGAGGCAAGAATTTCAAGACCCAATGCCACTGTTCATAATTTTTTGTTTCTTACATGACATATTTTTGCTACATCCAAGCAATATTTTTTAAACCCTGTCATTTGATTTTTCTCTAAATCGTCAATTGGTCATTTCAAAAACAAAATAACAAAAAAACCACATCCAGGGGCTGGAGAGATGGCTCAGTGGTTAAGGGCACTGACTGTTCTTCCAGAGGACCTGGGTTCAATTCCCAGCACCCACATGGCAGCTCACAACTGACTGTAATCCTAGGACCCAACACTCATGGCAAAACACCAATGTACATAAAATGTAAATAAATAAATACTTAAAACAAAACAAAACAAAAACCACATCCAAAGAGTAGCTTGTGTAACTGATGGCAGCGTGACTCCCGCGTGGATGGCACTACCTGCTCAGGGCGTCCAATATGATGCTAAGGGTTCTGTGTTCTCTTCCCATGCCAGACAGGAGAAGTCCCACAAGGGTAGTGTGTGTGGGTGAGGGTTACGGGCTGTGCTTGGCCCAAACTGGGGTTTTTCTTTTTAAGGTGAAGTCCATCAAAAAATGCTGACTCAGTCGCTTCTGTTTCGGGGTGCTGGGCACAGGACTTGAAAGACAAGAAGGGTTTCCACCAGGTCAGGGAGAAACGTCTGTAAGCAAGAACTGAAAATGACTAGAAGTCGTTAAGGTATGGTGTACTAGTGTCCGGCCTATGAAAATAAAGTTTCAGCCTGTGTTCTATGTCTGTGATCAACTATCTGACTGAAGCACCATAAGGGAGCACAAAATTATTTTGGCTCGGTTTTTGGGAATTCCGCTCCATCATAGCCAGGAAGGCATGAGGGAGCAGTTTTTTTTCCGTGACAGTGAGAGGAAGACAGGAAGCCAAGCGGGGTCTCATGACAGGAAGGCTGGTATCACCCCCGAAGGTCCATCTCTATGGGCCCACCTCGTTACCAGGACTCACCTTTTAAAGGTTTCCGCAGGGTTCAAAGCAGCACGGGCCGAGGACAGCAGGGACATTTCAGATTCACACCTTGACAGACGAAGGGCCAGGCTCTCTCTGCAGGCAAGCATCTGCTCCTCACATCTGATGTCCAGGGAGGGAGGACAAGTGAGCCCTCTTCATATGTCTGGGGATTTGGTTAAGCATGCAGACAGTTAAACAAAATCTACCCTGTTCCCATACTTTAAAAAACACATTTTCATATTTTTATATATTCATGTATTTTAAAGCAAGATTGGAAAACACAGACTAAAAATTGGCAGATGACAAAAGATGACTGAATTAATCATGATGGAATATGTTTAGATGGATTATTTTGGTTCTGCTTGAATGACTAACAAAGCAAAGACACACTGAATTTATAATTATTTTATATTTCACTAAGTTGATTTTTCCTTTATTACTTCACCATCAAAAATTCTGCCATGATAACGAACATTTCCACATGATTTTATTGCATTTATAGAAACGATCTAAAGAATTTTTAAAAATGTAAATGCCGTTGAACTATGCTAATTTTGAATATGTTCTCATAAAAAAATAATGCAAAAAGACATAAAAGCATCCAAAAGTCCTGGGAGTGGGTGTGCCCATAACCTCAGTGGTAGAGTGCTTGCCTCGTGTGTGTGAAGCCCTGGTATTCAGTTTCTAGCCCTGTTAAAAATATATACCCCAAGCCGGGTGGTGGTGGCGCACACCTTTAATCCCAGCACTCGGGAGGCAGAGGCAGGCGGATCTCTGTGAGTTCGAGACCAGCCTGGTCTACAAGAGCTAGTTCCAGTGCAGTCTCCAAAGCCACAGAGAAACCCTGTCTCGAAAAACCAAAAAAAAAAAAAAATTCGGATATCTGATCTTAATCCCTGGAACCCATGGAGAGGTGAAAGGAGAGACAATTCCACAAACCTGTCCTCTAGCGCACACACACACAGACACAGACACACACACACACACACACAAACACACACCCCGTGTCACACATGACCACTCCCCCCCACATACCATGCAGAGACACATAAATAAAAAATTTAAGCTATATGTATATACAAAAGCAAATCTTTAAAATAAATATGAAATTGAATCGGGAGGCAACACTACAAATTAGAATTCACAGACGTCAAGTGGCAGATGAAAACCGTTTAGGCACACCTGAGTTTTAAATTTAGTTTCGTGAGAGTTAAATAAATCTCGCTAACTATCCTGCAATCAGCTCACGCTTCCAGCATTCCTCTCCCACCTGGCTGCCAAGGCAGGACCCGGATCGACAACCCGTGAGTTACGTTTAGATCCTCACGGAGACCAGTTCAAGGACGACGGGGTTCCTTGAGTACCGCATACTGTTCCCCGCTGCCAGGTAGAGTGGCTGCAGGAGCCCCCTTGCTCCTTGGGCATCGCCATGTGCAGAAGTCTGAAGAAGAAGAGGGCAGCACGCAGGCCGAGGGGCGGGTCTGCCGGCACGGGCCACGCAAGACTCTGTTCATCTGGTGCGGACTGAAAGCTGCACCGTGCTGCTTGCTTCTGGCCTTCCTCTTACTTGTGCTGGTCCAGCCTTCCCTCATCCCGGAATGCCAGCTCCTCTGACGGTAAACGGAGGCCAATGCTCAAACTTTCCATGGCTTTGGAATCACCACCCTCGCCCCCATAAAAGAAAAACATTGAGAAGAATACAGAGAAATGTTTCCCTGGGCTGCAGGGTTCTGTGGACACTGATAACATTTCATGCGTGCGTGCGTGCGTGCGTGCGTGCGTGTGTGTGTGTGTGTGTGTGTGTGTGTGTGTGTGTTTTGAGTGTGGAGTTGTCTGGCCCACAGGGTGCACGGTGATAGTCCCTTCTGCTCAGGTCTTCTGACATGCTGACAGTGTCAGGAATGATGTCCCAGTGAAGACTTCTCCCTAGGTGACTCTTTTTGGCTTCTGGTAGCTGATTTGTCCTGGCTCAGCCAGGGTTTGGGTCTGGATCAGTACCCTCCTTGGTTCAGAAGGATCCGTTCCAGAGGTGTGGCCTGTTGCAGAGACGTGGCCTGTTCCACGGCTTATTCTATCCTGTCAGGTTCTTGGGTCATGCAGAAGTATGAAGGCTGTGTAATCGGTCCAGAAGCAGTGTGTCCTTGGGTAGCCCCCTAAATCCTCGGATGCAGGCCCCAGCACGTTCACTCATCCCTTGGGGAGGCTGCTGCCCTGATCTGGAGAACCAGTCTTGGTCCTGGTGAAGTCTGAGCCACGCTGAGCTTGCCTTCCTGCCTGTGTCCCTGCCCTTCCTCTTCTTTCTTTTCTCTGCATCCTGCGCTCCACCAGTCAGCTCACCTGATAACCTCCCCTGGTCTCTTGATTCTCTCTCGTGATTGTGGCTGGCGCAGGAGCGTCTTGCCCTGGCTCAGTGGAGAGATGGGGCAAGAGAAATCGACCTGAGACCCTAGAATCTGGTTCCTAAGAATCTGTCGCGGTGAGATAGGTTCTCATATTCAACGAGTGCACACTCAAAATGTAAAATATTATCTTAAAAAGGGCCAATGGGCTGCAGAGATGGAACAGTTCAGTTCCCAGCACCCACACCGGGCAGCTCACAACCGCTTGTAACTCCAGCTCCAAGGGATCTGACGCCGTCTTCCGGCCTCTGAACCGGCGCTCACATGCATGTGTGCGTGACGCCTGCACGTACACATAATTTAGAAAAAACAGGCTGAGGGGATGGTTAGCTGGGTAAAGGGCTTGACATGCAAGCCTAAGGGTCCAAATTCAGATCCCTGGAACCAGTGTGAAAATCTAGGCAGGGTGGTGCACACCCGTAACCCCTGCCTCGGAGGAGAGGAGAGAGATGGATTCTGGGAGCTTGCTGGCTAATCCGGCCTAGCTGATCAGAGAGCCGCAAGTTCCGTGAGAGACTATGCTGTATGTATGTATGTATGTAAGTATGTATGTAAGTATGTATGTATGTAAGTATGTATGTATGTGGAGAAAAGAATATGCCCAGCTGACTTCCACAAGTACATATACAGGCATACACACACAACCACTCCAAGTGTCTAAAAATACAAACACCATACAGGTGAGTACACACACGTGCACGCGTGCACGCACGCACGCACGCACACACACACACAAATGTGGTTGATGGTGAGGCACATCAGGTGGTTGCCCATAGTCACTGAGATGCCACCAGAGAGCATTATATGCTACCTGCACGAAGGAAGGCTGTCCCAAGGTCTCTGTGTATGATGAGTGTGGCCATGACATGGTTCACTGAGCTCCGTAAATAGAGCCTGCTACCCAGGAGAACTAGGTGAGTCTAAAATCCCCCCCCCCCAGAATGTATTTAAATTGCTCTGGGGTAGGATCGTTCTCCAAAATATCGGCACCTCTGGTTTTGCAGATGTTTTGATTGGATTTGACTTTTAAACGGCCTTAGCCAAAAGCATCTCCCAGAGATAGCAGGTTTATTTCCATCCCACGTTTCACGGGGGTGATTGCTCAAGTCTGTGCAGCAGCGCACGCTGCGACTCCATCTCCCCGAGTGTGCACACGGTCTGCTTCCATTAGCGACGGAGGCAGACAGATTGAGGGTGAGGGGAAGGCGGACCCCCACGACTGCACCCTGGTGGAGCGAGAGGCTGATGCACATTAGCAGCCGGAGACGGTGCTTTGTAAGCCGTATGCTGCCCGAGATCGCATTGACGTGGAGACACACAGCATCTTGTTATCAGAAGAGGCCAGACACAACACTTGACTGCGGGAGATGGCAGCCTCAGGGAGGGCGACGTCCTCCCGAGCCGTGCGCTGTTGTCTGTTATTTAGTCTTGCAGATATTCCTCCCAGAAGGTCATGGTGGGGAATAAGACCATGCCCGCGTCCTGAACCAATGAACGGCTGCAGGACTTAGGAGGAGGCTCTCACTGTGCCACGGCAGCGAAATATTTGGCTTTCTGGTATTCGGTGAGGCTATTTCTCAGGTAGGGCTTGAAGTTCTCACGGATGCACCCTCAAGAGCTTCTCTGGGGTTGAAAGCCAGACTTGGTGGCACGTGCTTGTAATCCCAGCAGTTCAGAGGGGAAAACAAGCAGATCCCTGGGTCTCATTGGCCAGTCAGCCTAGCCAATTTGGTGAGTGCCAACCAGGTCCTAATAAGAAACCCTGTCACACAAAAAAAGCGGATGTTATCTGATGAGTGA
>JAQHUG010000113.1:3451873-3462323 GCA_028555095.1 Dicrostonyx torquatus
TCTCTCTCTCTCTCTCTCACACACACACACACACACACACACACACACACACACACACAAAGACCAGGGATGTAGCTCAGTGGTAGGACACCAGTTGAACTTGGACAAATGATTGCACATCACAAACTGAAGCAGGACAAAACCCAATTGTCCCAACCATTTCTCATGACTGTTTATCTGGGAGCGAGTTCACGGTCCAATTCCACGGAAGACTTGGGTCAGTTTTCCCGGGCCACTCCTTGTGTGTGGCTCTGGACTCTCATCTACAGTCTTATAATTCTGCTTTATGGTTTATTTGTTCAGCAAAGCCAGTTCTGAGAGTCTACCCTGAGCTAGGCCTCGCCTAACATCTGGGAGTTCAAAGATGGCTGAGGACTACTTTGTTGGCTAGAAGCTCATTTTATTATAAGGGCCCTTAATTGTAGAATAGGTTTGCCACTCCTCTGGAACGGAGCATGGGCTTTTCTGGAGCACACATAACCTCTGTGGTCTCCAAGGCGACGTATCACCCTTCTGAACTTGATAGCATGACTTCCTGGGTGGGATCACAGAGCAAATTTTGACTCTGCCCCTTAAAACCGCAGGCCTTAAGAGTTTGAACCCCTGGGTGCCTGGAACTGGAAGCATCGTATACAGAGCAGAGGGTAGACCAGATGACCTTTGACACCCACCTTGATGCTGTAATTTGGACACCCAGGACCTGGCTTACAGTAGATGTCAACTTTGCCCTCCGTTTCTTTCCTAGGCTTATTGATATTTCTGCTCAAAGTCCACCAACCGGCATGACCCGGCGGGGATTTATACGGCATGAAGGCGGGGCACGGTTTCCAGCCGTTACATTTTACGACTTGGCTGGGGTAGGTGGCCTGCACTCCTTTCTCCAGTTTGGTGCGTCATGGAGTGAGGCGGTTGAGGCAGGGCAGGGCAGGGCAGAGAAGGGCGGGATGCCACTGCTCCTGCCCCGTGCCTTCCTTCCTCAGCTTACTCTCAGCCTTGTCATCTTTCAGTTAATTTTCAGAGGCGTAATCTATATGCTATATTGTGAAGGGCAAGCAAACTTTGGCTTATCTCTCCAAGATCTCTTATATCTTATCTCTCCAATCTCTCTCTCTCTTTTTTTTTTTTTACCCTGGGTTAGACCTTGCCCAAAAGATAAGAGTTCAAGATCCACCCTATGGCCAGAAAGATCACCACTGAGTTACAGAGGCGCCATTAGTACCAAGAAAGGCAAATACCCAGTGTTGCAGGGGACAGAAGAGCATCCATCTCACACAGCTAGGGTACCAGGGTGCTGCCCGGAAGAGGTGGCTTCTACCCCATATCTTGAAGAGTACGCAGGAGTTTTCTGGAAGAGGAAAGAACATGGCCAAAAGATCCCCAGAGACAGGTCAGGTAATATGTACCCTACATGTGATTCTTATAAAATAATACACCATGGATGTTAAATAATCTTGTTCAATGGTCATCACAGACTCTCAGACACCCAGTGTCCCCACCTTATTCTGGGCCCAGATAGCACTTGCCTTCCATTATATAAAGACATGCTATTCCATCAGACACAGAAGGAGCTGTGCGCACCACTGTTTGCATGTGAAGGTCAGGGGTCAGCATTCAGGAGCTGGTTGTCTCGTTTTCCAAAGTGGGTCTCAGGGACTGTGTTGTTAGGCTTAGAGGCAAGCACCTTTATCTGCTGAGACATCTCCACGGTCCAACACTATGCTCTTAAATTCCTACAAACCCCACTTCGGAGGAGGAGGTGGTGTTTGGGACACAGAGCTTCTAGCTAATGGGTGGGTGGTTGGGTCCGGTGAGGGAAAGCAATCTGCCAAAGAGTGGTCATCCATCCGAGCACACCGTGTTGAGGAGAAAGCCAGCTTTTCTTAGCCCTGCCTCTGGTGAGCGGCAGGTGTGCCTACGGCATCTTCCTTCGGCCTAGTAGAGTCTCAGCTTCCCCTTCGATTTATGTTACAGGACAAAGGTTGGCTTTAAAGGTGTAAGGGCCTGCAAAGGAAACCAGGAAACTGCAGGACATGTTTTTCTCACGTGCAGACTCTAGATGTGCAGGATTGAAAGTCGAAAGGGGACTGGGAGAGGAGAGATGAGGAGGGGCAAGGGGTGACAGGAGAGGGGATGGGATTTACATGGCATGGGAGCAGAAGGAGGGCTCTTTGGGGGAATAAAGGCACCAGGCAGATGGCGGGGCAATGGAGGGGCAAACAGGAACAAAATGTAAGCTGGATGTGGCAACATGAACCTGTAATCCCAGTACTTAGGATGCGGGAGGAGGAGGAGGATCAGCTCAAGGTCATCCTTAGCAGCAAAGAGTTGTGGACAGCCTGAGCTACAGACGTCAAACCAATAAAGCAAAGAGCACAATATAGCGATGTAAACACACCCAAATGTCACAGTGAAAGTCATTTCTTGCTTGGAAAAAAGTCAATCATGGGGACTGGGGAGATGGCTCAGCAGTTAAAGTCCCTAGAACCCATGTTCAGGCTGACGTGGACAGAGACAAGAGCTCCTCAGAGCAAGCTGGTGAGCAGGGACCCCACCTCAAACACCAGCCACAGGGCTGGACAAGCACAGGCAGGCGGGAGCCATCGCCTCTGGAGAGCAGCAGGGGCTGGTATCTGTGGGAGCCACACAAGCGCACAGGACACCATGACATAGCCCGTTTCGCCCCGATTGCCCTATCCTGGTGGCCCAAGGTCAAAGTCTGTGTCTGTGCACTGTGCCTTCCTGCCACGTCCCTGGCTGCCCCATGGAGCACGGGAGGAAACGGCAGATGTCTCTCCTCCACACGACATTGACACCAGCACTCAGCCTCTCCTGGGGCTCTCTCGGCCTCGGACAAATGGCTGTTACAGGGACGGGATAATGGTGATATACGCGGGACCTGCCAGTTGGTTAGGCCAGTGGCTTTAATGGCTGTCTTGGAGGTGACATTCCATTAGGGGTGATTGAACTTAATTTTAATGACAGGATGACTTAATGTTTCATCTTCCCTCGCAGGCTCCAAGGTCAGTCAGAAAACTTCCCCCCCCCCCAAGGAATTATGCTACAAAATCTTCACAATGAGACAGTTTGGTAATGCTAACGAACCGAACTATGGGTAATTGCACCACAGGCTTGTTTGTCCACCTAGGCCTTGGCCTATAGCCTCAGGTTGAATGTCAACTCCACCCCTGGCTGTACGGCTGAAGGTGACTTACGTAGCCACCCCGGGCTTCCGTTTCCTTATCTGTGAAGCTGGGTCATGAATCTATAGAGCTGTGAACTGTGTTGACCTGGCCCAGGGTTGCTGAGAGTGTCACATGATTTGGGGGAGGTGTGGATCACGCGGCACTCTGCCCCAAACAGGGAAGAGAAGAGGAAAAGGCTGTGGCTATGTCCTTGTAACTTTTCTCATGGCTACAATGATGCCAGGTTTATTTTAGCTCAGGGTTTTAGGACATTTTAGGCCACCGTGGTGGGGAAGGCATGGCGGCAGGGGCCTCGTGTTAGCGGGAGATGAAGGTAGCTGTCCCAAGAGACAGAGATGAGACGGGAAGCAGGTCTAGGGCTATGGCCCTCAATGCCTCTTCCCCGGTGACCTACCTCCATCAACCGGGCCCCACCTCTTAAAGGTTCTGTACCCTTCTCACAACAGCCCTGACAGCTGGGAACCCGGTGTTCAAAACAGGAGCCCCCGACAGACATCTTATATTTAAACGCCAGCGTTAGAGTTTGGTTGTGACTTCCTGTCTGTGGCTGCCATGTGATCAATCCCTTCTTGCTCCCTAATCCTGCACCCCTACTGCTTTCTCTTCCATGATGGACCGGGCCCCCTTTGTGTGAAAAGATGGTTGGGTGGGGTGAGGGGTACAGGAAGGAGCAGGGGGAGTCCGATGTGGGAAGTGCACTGGGGTCTTTTCAGAGGCCCAGGGGAAGCTGGGCTCGTGGATGTCAGAGCTGGGGTCAGGACTTGACACTTGCAAGCCAGCTGGGACTGGGATGGAGTTTTAGAAGTTACTTATTTCAGGGTGAGAGGATTTCTCAGTTGCTGGGAGAGAGGGAAGCCGAGATACGTGAGGCGTGGCAGAGGACATAGTCACATGATCAGAGACGAGGGAGGCTGGAGAAAGAATAGCCCCTATGCTGAGGAAACAATCCGATGGGTGTCTATAGGTGTAAGTCGTAGCCTACGAGGCCAAGAGAGATGGAGAGGCTGGGGCTGCTGTGGGCAGCTGTGGGCAGCTTGTGTGGGGGCGTGTAGAAAGGTCTTTTGGGGGACATGGAGATCCAGAAAGGAAAGGTCTCTGGTGTTGGATGAATCGACGGTAGTTGTGGCTCTGAGGAATTCTGTAAAATACTGTTTCCCTTCTCAGCTGGGAGTCCCTTCACTAACGGTAGTCTGAAGCCTCTAGGAGGCCAAGTGCATGGATATACCCAACCAGGGCTCCCAGCCCTGGACCATGGGCGGCCACTGAGTCCATCTGTGGTGATTAATCTTGGTCAACTTGACAGGATCTAGAGTTACCTTGGAAACAAGGCTCTGAGCATGCCTGTGAAGGATTAGGGAAGGTTTCTTGAGGTGTGAAGACCCACTTTGCATGTGGGTGGCACCATTGAGCTGGGACAGGGGCCTCAGACTGAATAAAAGGAGAGAGAGTCGCTGAGTGCCAGCATCTGTCTGCCTCTGCTTCCCGACTATGGTTGCCATGTGACCAATTCCCTCCTGCTCCCCTAGCTTCCTACCCCCACTGCCTTCTCCTCTGTGATGGACTGTGTCCCCTGGAGCCAAGTGAACCTTACCTTCTCTAAGTTGCTTTTGCCAGGCATTTTGTCACAGTGCCATACATAATGATGGCCTGGGACCTGTGGTCTGTAGGCTGCTTATGTAGGTTTAGCACATGGGCTAGCTATTGTCATTCACCCTCATTCTGTTTCCTTTGACTCTCCTGGGGCTCCTTGCGCTCAGCACTAAGACTAAGTGGTCAGGTTGAAAGAATATGTAGCGAAACCCCCAGCATTTTTATATCCTAGGTTGTCCCATCCCTCTGATAATTGGTCACCATGGTCACCATGTCTATATTAAGCGCGAGCATTTCAATGGGCCCTTGGAGAGGGGAGGAGAAAGGCTGGGCTGCAGGTGACCTTTGGCCCTCTGTGGTACCGTCTGATCTATTTGAAGAAGTGAACGTTGGACCCATCATTCTTTAATACTCGGCCGACTCCACGCCTCTCCTGAGCAGACTGCTGAGCCCCTTGACGAGCACTTGATAACTTCTGAGTTGCACAAGAAACGCCACAGATAAGAGAGCAGAGCAGTGTGGGGACCACAAGGTCCTGGTGGGATGGTTGCCGGCTGCCCTAAGGTCTTCATTCGGGCATGTACCATGGCAGCTAGTACTTCCGAGATGGCCCCAGAGGCTCTTCCTTCTTAGAGCTCAGAGGGTGAGTCCCCTCCCACACGGAGGAGGGCCGACCCTGGTAAACAACAAGATACTCTGGAAATGACCGCGTGTGACCTCTGAGTCATGTTGACGTGGTGTCTTCCACACTGTGCGCTTGGGTCACTGTGGAGGAAGCTAGCTGCTACCTTAGCAGGACACTCGCCAATGTAGGAGGGACTTAAGGTCCCTTGCCAGGGGCTAGCGCCAACCGGCCAGAAGGGCAACCGTGAAGCCCCCTTGGGTGTGGATCCTCCCTCCAGTCCCAGTCAAGCCTTGAGATGAGGGTACCCTTGTGTCACAGCGGCACACAGAAGAGTCTGAGTGTGCACTGCCCAGCCAAGGTACTCTAGAAGGCACAACTCAGCCTGGACGCAGCTGCAGGCCTCACCTCTGGGGCCCTCATCCCACTTGTGCCGCATCCACTGTGTCCTCCCACCCCCCCGCCTGGGGATGCTGGCATTGGCAAGCAGGCACACAGAGGCACTCAATGCCTGGCCGTCCTTTCCACCTGAGTCATCGCAGGGACCTGGGGTGCTCGTCTCCAGGCTCTGAAGTACCCACCGGAGCAGCGTAGAAGCTGGCGTACCCCCCAGAGTCCTATAGCAATGGATATTCACTGAGGACACTTGGCAGAGTGGGGCAGCAGGCTGGCAGGAGGCTACACATCAGCACATGGGCTTCCGGAGTCTCATGGCCTCTATCTGAGGCGTTAGCCTTTGACTCCGTGATAAACGCCTGAGACGGACAATTAGGAAGGAGTTTATTTTGAGTCATGGTTTCACGGATGAAAGTCCACAGCCAGCTTCATTGCTTTCGGCTGTGTGTTTAGGGCAAGCGTACTGGCTGAAGGTTATAGCAGAGGGACATTGCTCACCTCGTGACAAGCAGGAAGCAGAGAGAAGAGGACAGGGGACACATCCTAGGGACGTATGTCCTCCAATAGACCCACCTCCTACTTTCTACCACCATCCAACGGTACCATCAAATTATACACCCACGAAGGGATGGATGGCTGATTAGTTCAGGTCCTTAAATCTCGTCCCCAGAGCCCATCAGCTGGTGTAGAGGTTCCTTCTCATTGTTGCAACAAAGTTGCAACAAAGTACCTAGAAAAGCCGTCTAGAGCAGGATGGTTTAGCTGGGCTCACAGTGCAGGGGCACCCTGGAGGGGAAGCCATGGAGTGGGAGCTCGACACAGCTGCTCAGCCGTTTCTGCAGTCAGGAAGCTGGGAGAGATGCATGCTGGTACTCAGCTCACCTTCCCCGTTCAATGCGTCTTGTTGCGGCTGTTGTCATCACTGCTATTATTGCTATTATCATTATAATTGTCATTGTGTGTGCTCACTCCCAAGCACGCTCACACGTGATGCGCCTGGCCCCCTCCGTGCTACATATGTGGAGGTCTGAGGACAGACTCACGGAGCTGTTTTTCTCCTGTCAGCGTCACCTGAGTTCTGGGACTCGAACTCAGTGGTCGGGATGGCACACACACAGGAACTACCGTTCCCCACGGGGACCATCTCACCATCCCTTGCTTTTTCTTTCCATGTAATCCAGGACCTCAGCCCTGGCAATGTGCCACTCATATTTGGGGTGGCTCTTCCTACCTCGGGTAATGTACTCTAGAGAACCCCTCACAGGTCTGCCGAGAGCTTGACTCCTAGGTAAATCCAGACCTCCCAGGCTGACAATCAGTACTAGCTATCACCGCTGGCCACCGAGCCCCCAAGACATGATCCTTCAAGCGTATCTCAGGCTGAAACTGTGGCACGGGGCTTCCCTTTCTTGGGGATTTTTTTGGGGGGGTTTCATTTAAGACCCGTGAGAAGCAGGTCTCAGCAGTCACAAACGAGGGTCCTCGAGTTGCAGGCTTCCCCGTTGGAGAGACGGCTAGTGGTCCATTAGAACCAGCTCGAGAGCTACTGGACGGTCCCAGTGCGATGACGTGACCTGACTCCCAGCAGGTGCCCTGTGTGCATCAGCTGCACCCGAAGGGAAGGCGTCTCTGACCTTCTGCTCTGATTGGAGGACAGGCAGGTGAGGGTTTCCTAGGACCCTAACTCGGTTGTGCAGGGCAAGGGGAGCAGGCCTCAGGGGTGAGCGTCAGGGCTGATGGGGAGCTTTGGACTTGTGAGGCGAAGGAGGGGAGACGGACACTCTGCAGTGGGGACTTGCAGGCACGTCCTGCCCAATGTCACCAGCGGTGCATTCCTGGCTTAAGAGGATTTAGTTCCCCTTTTTTGGTTCAAGGTTGCTGAGGAGGTAGAAGGGGCCTGGGAGGACACAGGTGAACTCCACCCGAAGGAGGACATTACTAGTTTCAGGGCAGGACGTGGTTCTCGGGAAGGGATGGCTCCCTGTCTCAGGAGCTCTTCAGTCTCAGCCCCGTGAGACAGGGCCTCATGTGTGGAACCCATTGTTCCTCTTGGGGCGGCTCTGGTCCCTGCGAGGCTGTGTTCCGCTGTGACCCTGGAGTCGAATGTCAAGTGTGTCGGGCGAGGGACTGTCCTGCCCTCCAGTAGGCTCACTGTGACTTGTGCGTGCGGTCTGGCTGCTCTAAATGGCAAGGTCTTCCTTCATATAATGGACATTTAACATTTTCAAAAGATCAGGGAAACATCACAGAGACCTGCCGCTCCCGGGAAGGGCGTGAGTCACCGGTGCCAGAGGTCCACTCGTCTCATCCTTTTCTTGGTCACTGAGCTTGTGAGTCACACCCGGGTCATTTCTTCTGAAGTTCTTAATTGTAAAAAAAAAAAAAAAAAAAGTGGCCTTGTAGAAGTGCAAGCCGAGACACTGTCATGGAAGGATCCCAGATGTTCCCTGGGCAGATAGGAGATGGCTCTGTGATGTCACAGCCATGTTGAACCTGTCATTCGTCGTCATGAAGCCTTTCTAAGGGGGCAGCAATGCTGCCAGGGTCCCTGGGATGCTGGGATGGTGGTCTTTGCTTAGCTTCTGCAGTGTAGGCTGGGACTGGTGACAGAACCTAAGCCATCTGGCAGCTGCGACAAACTCACTACCTCCAGATCACTACAAGAGCCCTGGATCTGGAGTGTCATCAAACCGACTCAGCTTGCTGCCTCCATGAGAGCTCAGGCTGGTGGGAACTGGAGGCTCTGGGGAGGCCTGGTGCCTGTTCCCTGCCTACACCCCATGTTGCTAAGCTCCCCCTCTTTGAGTCAGCAGCAGTGGCCCAGGTGTTCTTCCCTAAGGCAGCTTCTTGCTAACTTCCAGCACATACTCTGAGTTGGTAGCATTGTAAGAATCTCGGAGAGACGCTACAAGCTCTCAGGCCTGCGGGGACAGTGCCTGTTCTCTTTCTGTAGATTTCAGATGGGGCATTCTCTGGTTTTGCAGTGTCTAGTCCAGCATTGTTCTTCTGCAGAGGGAGAAGCAAAGCTCTGGCCAGAGGGCCCTTGGGGTGAAACGTCTAAGTTCTGAGGCTGGGAGAGCCACAGAAGATGGAAGGAAGCCGTTATAACGCAGGGGAATGCTCAGCCCTCAAGGAAGGCAGGTCAGAGTGGACTCCACTGTCACCTTGGCGATTGGAGAGGAATCTTCTAGGGCCTGAGGTCTTGTGTTTCCTCAGCCAATCACAGGGAGCTGCTATCTGTTAAAGCTGGTTTGAAAAATGGCCCTGCTAGTGGCCAGTGTCATCTGGAAGTGAGCATGGGCCATGCTTGCAGGAGAACAGCCATCTCTCTGCGAGCCTCGTGTCTTGCTAACGAGCAGAAGTTGGTCAGTGTGTGGAGAGCCTTCCGGATCTCCTGGGCCTCCCTGTCTGCGTAGTTTCCCTTGACCTAAGCCTCCTTTCCCCAGGGTCATTTGTGGAGTCCAGGGACTGGTACTGGACAAGGGCAGTAATGCTCTGCTTACCGTGACAAACTGGTGGGGGGGAAGGCTTAATTTAGTTCAGTTTTGGTTTTGAACCAGTAACTCGTTTTCTTAGTTTCATAGCTCAAAATGATAGGAAAAATGGATTTTATCTTTGCTCCTATCAGCTCTGACCTAACAGGGTTTCTTGTGTTAAGTTTTTGGATACCTCTATTAAATATAGGTAAGACAGGTGTGTGCGCGCGTGCGTGCGTGCGTGCGTGCGTGTGTGTGTGTGTGTGTGTGTGTGTGATCTTTTCTTCTCTTTCCTCTCTTTGACAGAAATGGAGAGACTCACTGACTCTTAGGGTCATGGAAGGAGGTTCAGTCTCACAGTGCTCAGAGAGGCGCAAGTGAAGACCATAATGGAGTCACCAGTGTCAAGGCTGACACCAGCGAGCGTTCTGTGAAGAATGCTGGGGGACTTTGCTCTTTTCACTGAGCCGCCTTCCTGGACATTTTTCAGATCAGCACAGCACATAAAGATGTCCTCACTCATCTTTACAGCCTTCGAGTATCTTATTTACGGCCACACAATAACTTGATCTTACCCAGCGCCGGTTACCCGTAGGTGTTTGGTTTGCTTCCTATCTTTTCCTACGGCAAACTGTAAACCGGGACACTTCTTCCATGCTGCTGCGGCAACCGAAGGACAAATTCCAGTAAGCAGGGTAATTAGGGCGACAGGGAAGTGTGTTTATATTTTGATAAGGGTTCCAGATACCCGGGGCGGGGGGTCATATGCTATCCCTGGCCCTCTGTCCTCTCACCCCTTGGATTCATCACAGTTTAGATTTGCATGATACTTCTTCAGTAAGATGGAGCTCTGTTGCAGTGTGTGGTGTGTGTGTGTGTGTGTGTGTGTGTGTGTGTGTGTGTCTGTCTGTCTGTCTGTCTTTTTCTTCTTTACTCTGAGTTGTCCCAGTATCCTTTGCCCATCTCAACAAAACTTGCATAGTGGTCTTTGAACTTTTTTCTTAACATTTTCTGGGTCCTCTTTAAATGTTATGGAAGGCTGGGCTCTCAATGGTGTGAGCTGATCCGCAGTGCTCTTTGTTGGGGGCTGATGCTGTGTTTGTGCGAGTATTTGTTTAAACAATCAGGCGGCAGAGTATAATAATAGTGTATGTGTGTGTGTG
>JAQHUG010000113.1:3462828-3484366 GCA_028555095.1 Dicrostonyx torquatus
TGTGTATGTGTGTGTATGTGTGTGTGTGTGCAGATTTCTCCAAGGAGCCTGCTCAGAGAGTGGGGACAGCTGGAGCAGAAGGAGCCAGGGCGTTCTCAGAAGTCTCTTCCACAAGATCCCGTAGGCAGCCCTGGCTGCAGCACCGTGCGTCTCTGCGGTCACACATCCACATCCAGGAGGGCCCCGTACTTGGGTTAATTCTCTGCTTTTGTAGTCATAGTTTACCATCTCCTAAAACAATGTGGGGTAGACTTCAGATCCAAGTAGCAAAAACTTTCCTCTACTTAAAAAAAAAGAAAAGAAAAAGAAAAAAGAACCAGGCTGAGGCCTAGCTCAGTTGGTAGAACGCTTATCCACTATGCAGGAAGCAGCCCTGGGCCCTGGGCTCCATTCCCAGCACTGAGGAAATCAGACTCGGTGGGCCTTATCCACAATCTCGGCTCTCCGAGACGGAGACGGAGAAGGGGGACCTGGGCTCCATTCCCAGCACTGAGGAAACCAGACTCAGTGGGCCTTATCCATAATCTCGGCTCTCCGAGACAGGGGAATCAGAAGGTCAAGACTATTGTTTGCTACAGAGTGAGTGAGAGGCCAGCCTGGGTTACATGTGACTCTGATTCAAATTAAGTAAATACTACACATCAATGACCATTCTTCCCGCAGATATGACCCGGATGTGCGCATTCCCAGTCAGGTGTACCCAGAGTAGGAGCAAGCTGTGGGTGCGAGGGAAAAAGTGCTCTCTGATTAGTTTACTGTAACCACCTGGAGACGTCCCAGCCTAGCCAACATCTGTCACATCGGGAGAATTGATCTCCCTGCCCAGTGAGTCTGTCTCCCAGCTGAATGTGAAGGTCTTCACTCGGACCCTGTGTGAAGTGCGTGAGACACAGGTCTTTCCCACCGGCAGCAGCCAGGGCTCCACGAGGGCTCCCCTGGTCCCTCTCTCTTTGCAGTCTGCGAGGCCCATTGCTTGCCTAGCGTGTCTGAAGCATGACGGCTGTTTCATGGGGTTCAGTTTCCTGGAAGTGGAGGGAACAGTCATCCGTGTGGTTCATCCGGAGCACTGGGTACCGGCCAACCCGTCAGCCTCTGTGGTCAGCCTCCTCTCCTGGGAAGCAGAGGAAAGAAAAGAGGTTTGTTCTCTTTTTTATTTCCCTGAAGAGTACATCTCAAAACCACTGGGAGAAACTGCTGGGAAGGAGCGTCATAGCTCACTGGAGATGCTGAGCAGAGCCTGAAGGAAGTGGGCACTTGGCCATCAGAGCCAAACCGAAGGAGTTGTCAGAGGAGGAAGATCGGGGAGGAGAGCGGAGGCAAAGGCCTCTTCTGTCTTAGCGAGTCCCACACCTCAGTCCTTTAGTGAAACGTTCCGTGTATCTTCACCTCTGAGAACCACAGCTGGTTCTGGTAGGAGAGAGGTGGTCAGAGGATGATGTCACCACAGCAACGAGAGAGGAACAAGCAGAGGAAGGAGAACAGGACTTGGGCCGTGCTCACGCGAAGCTAAATTTGAAGATGGTTTTCTGAACGTCTCCCTTTTGTCGGCACATCATTCGTGTCCTGGCTGAGAAAAGGCACTCTTGGCCCACTGGGGAAATTTAATAGGTTTTCAAGGAAGAGGTCCTGCTCGCGTGTGCAAAATAGACTCACGTTACCATTGGCGAGACTGTGTGCGTATGTGTGTGTATGTGTGTGTGTGGTGTGCATATGTATATGTATGTATGTATGTGTATGTGTGTGTGGTATATATATGTGTGTGTGGTATGTATGTGTGTGTGGTGTGTATATGTGTATGTGTGTGGTGTGCATGCGTGTGTATGTGTGTTGTGTGCATATCTATATGTATGTATGTATGTGTATGTATGTATGTGTGTGTGGTGTGCATGTGTGTGTGGTATATATGTGTGTATGTGTGTGTGGTGTATATATATGTGTGTGTGTGGTGTGCATATATGTGTGTGTGGTGTGCATGTGTATGTATGTGTGCATGTATGTGTGTGGTGTGCATTCGTGTGTATGTGTATGTATGTGTGTTGTGTGCATTTGTATATGTATGTATGTGTATGTGTGGTATTGTATGTGTGTGTGGTGTGTGTATATATATGTGTGTGTTGTGTGCATGTGTGTGTATGTGTATGTATGTGTGTGTATGTGTATGTATGTGTGGTATGTGTGTATATATGTGTATGTATATGTGTGTGTGCTTATGTGCACGCACGCATGTGAAGACCAGACCTTAACCTGGGTGTTGGTCCAAAGGCACCACCCGCTTTGCTTTTTGAGACGGGGGTCTCTTGCTTGCTTAGAAACCATCAAGTAGGCTGGGTCAGCTTGCCAAGAGCCTCAGAGATCTGCCCTTTCCAGCTCCCCAGGGCTGGGATTCCGGCATCCCACATCATCATCCCCAGCTTCTCCTGGGTTCTGAGGCTCAGACTCAGGCCTCTGTGTTTGTAAAGTCAGCACACTGTCAACGGAGCTGTGTCCCCGGCCCACCAACTCGCCTGTTTATAAATGATCATTTTGTTGTACTTAAATTCACTAGGAAGTCTCCACTTTCCCTCTCAATGGGGTTCTTGTGGGTTGTCCTAAAAAAAAATCTGTTTGCAGAGCTGCAGCAGATGGGACCCTGACACCAAGCACAACCCGGAGACCCTCACACTTTCTGTGTGTCCCTGTCTCTCTCTCTCCCACCCACTCTCATCGCTCCCCGCACAGTCACAGAAACCGAAGGTGAGAGGCTTCTCTTATAACCTTCATAGTAAAAGGCTCAGAATGGTTTGTCCAAAAAAAAAAAAAAGGCACTCGTTCCCTGAGTGTAAATACTTCCTTTTGCTGATGGACCCAGACACCCACAAATGTAACACAACTGCATCAGTTAACTCTCCATGCGTTATAAGTCAGGGCAATAGCGAGGAAATGCTTTAGTGAATCGGCCCCATTGCCATTTAAGGTTAAATTGAGTCTTCAGAAAAAATAATAAAAGCTGGGCGGTGGTGGCGCATGCCTTTAATCCCAGCACCCGGGAGGCAGAGGCAGGCGGATCTTTGTGAGTTCGAGACCAGCCTGGTCTACAAGAGCTAGTTCCAGCACAGGCTCCAAATCTGCAGAGAAACCCTGCCTCAAAAAAAAAAAAAGAAAAATAATAAAAATAAAAGAATATAAAAAAAGAAAAAATAATAAATAAGATAGTTTTATATCGATACTGTTTCTAAAGACACCTTCTCGGTATTCCCAGATTTCTTTTGGTAAAACTGAACCTGGAACTTACTGGTGGGCCTGACTCGCTGGCTCCCGAGCCCTGTCTCTTTCTCCCACTACTGGGATTGCGAGCACGTACCCCCCTGCAGCCCTGCACCCCCTGTGCTGCTGGGGATCCAAACTCAAGCCCTCAAGCCTTTTACACACTGAGCCATCTCAGGCCCCGTCACTGAAGTTCTTACTTCAGCTTTTCCTTGCAGGACCAACCACCAGCTCCTTGTCCCATCTGAATCCCCACAAGGGTGCTTTCCTACAGATTCTTTTCTGCTGGTGTTTATGTGTCTCTAGCTGCCTGACAGACGCCAACATTCAGACGCCACAGGGACACCAATGGTGAGTGTGTTTCAACATGCCTGGGAAAGACGTTTGTCTTTCTGGTGACTCTGACTTGTCCTCTCTGCCTTTTCTTGGATGCTCAGGTCTTTGGAGCACTGTAGATGACATCTGGCTTAGCAGGTGTGAGCTCTGGGTCTCTGGGTGACTCTCACTTCTTCCTGGCATTGTCCCTAAAGGTGTTTGGCATGCTCCCCCCTTCCTATGCACAAAGGGTCCAAGCGCTACCCTCTGAAAAAGCCCACCAAGCATGTTTGCCTGAGCTTGTCTTTAATTATTTAATTAGTGCACGATCGCTCTGTTTGCTGCACGGACCCACACACTGCACAGAAGGCCGTTCGCTCGCTCGCTCGCTCCTGAGTTGGACCAGCTTCTCAGACCCCACATATAGGACTGCCTACCTGATTTGGAAGACCCAGTGAAAAACAGCCACGGGACCTCTTGTTCAAAAATTGAAGTCTCAAATTGGTGACATCAGAGTGTCGGGTTAGGAGGGACTTTGAGTCACTGCCTGGGTCACAACCCTGTGCGTCCAGCGCTTCCTGTCTCTGTCGCTCTTTGGCTCACCCGTTGTTTCCTCTCTATTTTTAGCTTGTAAAGTGAACGTGGCCATTCTTCAAGCCTCCATGTTCCACTGACTTCTGACTCCTATTGTTGGGACCGAAAAGTCTGCCATCCAGTGAACTGCCGTCTCTTTTCATCTTTCTTTCTCCTCTGCTTTTCTGTTTTGATTTTTTGCCTTTGGCAGCGTTTTTCCTTACAACGTGTCCAGATTTTCATGTTTTCCTTTGATAACAATGCTTCCCTAATTTCCTTTTTTTCTCCCTGTTCTAGAAAGTTCTCAGGCAGTAGCTTTGGAAATACTGACCCCCGACCCCTGCGTCCTTTCTTGAGCTCCTGTGTATAACACACCGAGGTTGCCTTCCATGTCAGTGATCTCGCTGTTTTTTTGTTCTTCGTTCCAGGTTGTCTTCCAAGCCAGCCTATATTCTCTTAAGTGTTCTAATCTGACCTTTTGCCTGTATATTGAATGTTCAATTGGCACATATTTCACTTCTAGAAAGTATATATGGTTCCTTTAAAAAACGTTTATGGTATTTTAAAATGAATTTCGTTCTTTTCTTATAACGTTTTGTTTTACATGTGATGTAGGTACACGATCATGTCGGGGTGTGTGTGGGTGACTGGACATGTTCTGTCCATGTTCTTGTGGAGTTCAGCAGTCCGCGTCATGTGTCCTTGTCTGAGCTCCACTGTAATTTTTGAGTCAGGGTATCTCACTGAATCTGAACCTCTTTCTTTCAACTCGGCTGGCCGGTCAGTAAGTTCCCATGCTGCACTTGGCCTTCCTTAACCCAGCACTGGCGTTACCTACACGAGTGACCTCACCCAATTTTTACGTGGCTTCTTGGGATCCAAACTCAAGTCCTCATGCTGTGGTGGGCCCTTTACCGACTCAGCCCCCCTTTCCCATGATTTTCGTTTCCCCCTTTACAATTCTAACTATTTTGATCACAATTCACAACCTCTTTCCGACGGCTGGATGATCATATGATGTATTTGATGGCTGGGGATTCCTTCCAGTCCCGCTGCTCTATTTGATGACTTAGGGGACGGGGTAGTGTTGAGGGTTGAACCCAGGGCTTTGGGGAAGCTGGGCAACTGCTCTACCACTGGGCTATGCCCTGGTGTCTGCTGACTTGTTTATTGTGGACTCGCCTTTTGTAGATTTGAGTTATGAGCTAATATTTCAGAAATGGCTCAGTCTGGGAATCTTGTATGCAGAGGTTGAGAATCGGTGTCTACGGTGAGTTTTTTCATTGGCTACCAAGTGCCTCATGGCGTTACCAGATTGAGACTCTTGGTTAACTGGCTTGGGTTTTCTGAACTGTATAAATGAGTAAGTTTAAGCTCAAACCCTTTCCCTTCGGCACTTCCCATGCAATCCCTGAAGCCGAAAGGTTGGCATTTCCTCTGGTACTCACCGTGGTCTGTGCTCACCACCCGCAAGGACATCCTCCATGCCAACTATGCCTTCAGGGCCACATTTATAGAGCAGAGGTGCCTATTCCCCCCACAGCAGGTCTGCTGACGACAATTCTCCTGAGTGTCTGATCCCGCCGCGATGGCGTGTTTTGAGATCTGCCTAGCTGCTGCAGACTTTCTTAGGGAATCAGCCAGAGGCCCTGTCTAAGCCCAGGGCAGGTCTGCTGGTCTGACCAGGAAATGTCACCTCTCTTTGTGTGCGGCTTTCCTAGAGATGAAACTTGGCTTCTGTTCTGCAAAGGAAACGGCCCGCGTACCCTGGCTAAAAATGGTGGGGGCGCAGTGGCTGTACTAATTCAGCACACAATGTGAGATGTCACAGAAACAAACACTTAGGGTTTTGTGGACACGGAGGGTGTTGCTCGTCGGCGACAAGAAAGCAGAAGGAGGGGACATTTCGGTTCCCCCGTGCCTTGCAGGCCACTCTGCTGTTCCTCTCTTGCGCTCTTGAGTTTCCTGCCCCTTAAATGTCTGCCTTGCCAGGAGGAAAGGAGAACACCTTCCCCCGAAGGACAGTGGAGAAGTGAAGACACCAGACTGCAGAGGGCTGCACAGCTGAGTCGGCAGGGAAGGCAGCTGGCGGCCACTTCCTGCCTCACCCTGCAGGAAAGAGGTACCCAGGAAAAGGACGTTAGAGTTGTAACCACTGCTGATGGATGGTTCCTGTTCCCCTCCAGGGACTGCAAGACCTCCTGGTGTGGGCTGCTTCTTTATCCCAGAGAGGTGACATCTAAGCACATAGGCAGGATTGAGGAGGTTCATCTGCAATGCGTTTTTCCATCCCTTTATCTTGGGGGAGTGACGTGAGGGGTATGTGTGTGTGTGTGTGTGTGTGTGTGTACACACTCACTAACAAGTGTGCATGTAGAGGTCAGAGATTCACATCATGTCTGAATATCTTCCTCTATTGCTGCCTATCTTATTTTTTTTAAGACAGCATCTCTCTCTTAACTGGGACTCACCAATTGGCGAAACTGGGTGACCAGCGTGCCCCAGGCATCCGATTCTGCCTCCCCAGTACTGGCAAGCAGTAGGCCGTTTTTTTGTAGTCCTGACCTTGCATTCTGACAGATTCCCTTCTTGGCTTGGCCGGGAAAACCTGGTTGTCTCTCCTTAGCTTTCATCTTGGCAATAGTACAGCCCTTCTGGAAGGGTCTTGGAAGGCTCGGCCACAGTACTGTGATGTCCTTCAGTTGTGTGGTCATGAGAGTAAATGCTGTTTTTTAGGGTCCTCCCCTGCTGCTGTGGTGTGTGTCAGGGAGATGAAATAGGAGACTCACAGATGAGACTCACTATGGGGCTGTGTAAAGCAAGGACTCTCTCTTTAGATCCCGACGGTACCCTGCTCTTCCCACAGTCCGGTGCTTCAAGAAGCCCAGGCTCCAAAGATCCCCTTCAGACACGTGCGCTGACCTGGGCTGGCAAAAACCTTTCCTTGGGGTTCCGCAGCTCCTCTCCCCTAAAGGGCGATACATTGCCAGTAGCTTTCCGGTCTCCTGCTGGATCTGACATCTGCCCTGGGCTGGGAGGTGAATGTCTTGACTTATTCTACTGGGCTCTAGGAAAATTCTGAAGTCAGGAGGAGTACTCTAGCTGTGTTTCCACGCTCCAAAGTGTAGATTCCAGCCTGTGTGGTTGAGCGTCTTGCACTGAGTTGTGAACAGGGAAGCTCTGTGCTTGGGGTTTGCCCCCGTCACGTTGAGTGGGAGCTGCGTGAGTGCTGTGTGTTCCCCATTACGTGCTCAGGATCTGGAGGAGTCCAGGGCCCAGGGCAAACATCCGCAGCTGGTGGAGGAGTGAGCACGCCAACGGCTTTGGAGGAATGAACGGAATGAAGTTAAGGCTGGAAACCAAAAGCTGATGCCACTAATGGAGCTACTCACTCTACATCATCAAGACATGTCCCTCAGGATTCCACGTCCATCTTTTCCCCTAAGCCAATTGTTTTTTTGGTTTTTTGTTTTGTTTTGTTTTTTTATTTTTTGGTTTTTCGAGACAGGGTTTCTCTGTGGCTTTGGAAATTGTCCTGGAACTAGCTCTTGTAGACCAGGCTGGTCTCGAACTCACAAAGATCCGCCTGCCTCTGCCTCCCGAGTGCTGGGATTAAAGGCGTGATTAATTCATTGTTTTGTCTCAAAATGATGTTTCTGGAAAACCTTTCTCCTGCAGGCCTCCGTGTGTCTCCTACAGTCTTACGAACGCATCAACCAAGAAATTGCAGATCGCACGATCCACACCCCTCCCCGATTCTTGAGTCCCCTGGTTCCCGCCAACAGATATTTCTCTACAAACCGTCAGAAGTTGGTGAAGCCCTGCTGTCGGAGGCCTCTCTGTAATGCTCTCTTGCGTAGGCATTTGGTCGTGGGCAACATCAGCAAAGACATCCCTGCAGGCTTACCACACAAGCGCATGGTTTTCATCGTCCAACGGCCCATGCTTGGCGCCAACCAGACAGTTCCTCATTTGCCCTGGGGCTCGGGCTCACTTCTGTATTTTAACACTTGCTGGTCATGCCGTCTTCACCAAAGCCACTGGTGGGAGATGACACAGTTCTTGCTGACCCTTTGGGGGCCTTGGGTAGGTGTGGCACCGACCACCAATACCTCAGAGACAATGTTGGGGTGCTGTGATGATCAGCAAATCAGGGATCAATGGGAAACCCAAAGACTGATGCCTTGCTCATCTAAGACGCTGACACTCACTCCTGGAACCCTCCCGAGGATTTTCAGGCATAGGTGAACAAGGCTTTTAATTCTCAGACTCTGTGCCCGATCAGATTAGCCAGACTGTACCTATCTATGGTTGTAACAAAGTTTTGGGCTCGACCTCCTTGCTCCTGGCAATCACCCTTCTGCTCTCTCCCTTTGAGTTGAGTTTTGCTGTTTTAGGAGCCTCAAGTATAAGATGATGGCTGTCCACTTGTTCCTGGCTCTGTAAGAGGACCCTTTCCTTGACAGAAGAGATTTCCACACTGCAAAGTGTAGGAAGGTGCTGGGGTCTGGGGTCAGCAGGATGAACAAACAGATCCTGCATCTGCTCCCGAGGAATGTGTGTGCGTGCACACGCGTGTGTGTACATGTGTACGCGCATGTGCACATGTGTGTGCATCTGTGTGTGCACGCACGTGCGTATGTGTGCGTGCATGTGTTATATGTTTGTGTGCGTGTGCATGTGTGTGCATATGTTATATGTTTGTGTGCGTGTGCATGTGTGTGTGTGTGGTATATGGTATGTATGCTTGTGTGTGTGCATGTGTGTGAGTGTTTGTGTATGTGTGCATGTTTGTGTGTGTGCACATGTGTGTGCATGTGTGTGGCGTATGGTGTGCATGTTTGTGGAGAGCAGAGATTAACACTAGGCCTTTGTGTTTGGGGTTACAGGTGGGAGGCCACCCCCCATGTATTTATAGAGGCACTGGGGATCAGAACTCTGGTCTTTGCTTCTACAACAAGCCGTTCTCCTGAGCCAGCCTCTCAGCTCCACAGGGAATATTTCTACACCCCCTGCGCCCACCGGGGATTAAAGACGGATCACAGTACATTGGGTTAGTTAATCTTTTGTCAGCTCCAATCTCTCCATCTGACAGGGTCATCATAGGCATGAGACCCTGGGAGCAGGGCATCGTAGGTGCCTGAGGAGTGCGTGGAGAGGTCAGAGGCTCCCCTCGTGTATGACTGTGTTCCTCTACTGCTCTCGGTTGTTTCTAAGACAGCACTGCTCAGGCTGGAGAGATGGCTCAGTGGTTAAGAGCACTGACTGTTCTTCCTGAGGACCTGGGTTCAATTCCCAGCACCCACATGGCAGCTCACAACTGTCAGTAATCCTAGGACCCAACACTCATAGCAAAACACCGATGTACATAAGATATAACTAAATAAATATTTAAAAAAAAAGACAGCACAGCTCACTGAACTGAGACTCACCAGTTGGATGAAGGTGTGAGCCATTCTTACCGTCTCGACCCCTGGCCACCCATCTCCAGCTCCTTTCTCATAGACAGTCACCTTCATGGGCTACCCAGTTTCTTCGCGCATCCCCCACTGGTGGCAGTGTAGCTAGAGCAGGGACATGGGGTAGGTGTCTCTGTGAGATAGAGCTTGGCTAACCTCAGCCACTGTGTCAGGCAAGCAGGATGTCACCAGGAAGCCAAAAGTCCGTGGAAGTAGTTTGGATAGAGTACGGTTTGTGTTTTGTGGGCTAGGTCAGCCCAGGTTGATCTGTCACCCAGGTAGGTGGTGGAGGACTTCTGGAGAAACCAGGGTACTCAGTATTCCCTGGCCCACAGATGCCTGGTGACAAAACTGGTCACTGCTGGCTATGACGGACTGGACTGACTGGGAGCCCTCCTCACCTTCACTCATACCCTGTGAAAAGAAGGGTGTCAGTTAACACGGGGGACGGGTGCCATCTGCGCCCATGTTCTGCCTGTTCCTACACTTGACTTTGCTCCAGGGTCCCACCCGGAGCTGATAGCTGAATGGGGCCACAAATAAACAACAGATACACGGTCTGGTTTGTAAACATGAGCTTTCATGATAGAAATACAATAGCCCATATGTTCAGGAGTACTTTTTGGCCCTTAGACTCTAATAGATCTAATAGCACAGCATTTTGCCTGCTGCATTGTTTAGGGAGGCATCAGGTACAAGCCATCCCATCAGAGCCACGGCGTGGTGTGTGTACCTTGTCTAGGTAGGCGGATGCTCGAGAACCCAGGCTCCTTTTATACTGTGGCTCCGCATTCCCCATATCTTTAGAGACCTCTGCCTGGAGGTGGGACCTGATAGAGGTGGTCCGTATTGCCATCTTACCTCTGAGTGATAGGGAGATAGAACCCCATGATAGCTTTGCACTCTATAAAGGGCTGTGTGGGTGTCCCTGGCCAGTTAGCCTCCTTGCCGTGACAGTGCCGTGAACCTCCAAAACCTCAGCCTCTACATCCGTCCAACGGAGGACATAAGTCTACTTCTGGAGGTTCCTGGGAGCGCCAGTGCTACTGCACGGAAGCCCTGGTGATCCACAGTCAATGCTGTAGGCGTGACAGTCAAGGCTATGACCAATGCCAGGGAGAGAGAGAGAGGGGTTCTCTCACCATCTGGAGTCAGGAGAGCCCAGATACATCCCACCCCAACTGCTTTCAGCTCTGTGTCCCCGCCTCGCTTGTGCCTAAATAGGCCTCCTAATGGCCATTATGCAATATGCATTCGTGTTTTGATTATTATGCTAATGCAAGCCTATTTCATAGTGATTACAGTGTGATATGTGTTATCTATTGTGATTATTATGTATATGCAAATGAACAGCTCACTCAGACACGCGTCTCCTAGGCTCAGTCTTGCCGGGGCAGTGACCCAAGCTTTTAAATGTCCTCATTGTTTGCCATTGTTCAAAATATCTTTTGTTATAAAAGTAATATAGGTCGTGGCAAAAATGGCCAGCACACAGACGGCAATAAAGTGGGATTTAGAAGCCACTTCCCTGCCCTCCATCCTGCTTGGATAAGTAACCATTGTGAACAGTCTGGCTAAACCTTTCCAGAAATATTCCATGCTCAGACACAAGCTATATAAATGCCTCTCCTTTGCACAAACAGCAAATCACACGGCAATGTTATTTTGACTTCTTTTTTTCTTTTCCACTATTTTGGTGTCTGGTCTAATTTCGTATTTTTAACAGCCACGCAGAAACCCATGATGGGGACGGACGGCTGCACTCTCTCTCCCCAGAAGCGAGGACGTTTAAGGATCGTTACCAAGAGACCGGATTGCTTCTTTCCTCTGTGGGCCAAACGGGTGCTCCCTGAACCTGCTCCCACCCTCTCTCAGGTACACACAAACCACAGAGCCACAGGAAGAGCTCGCTCGCCTCTCATCAGACCCCTGTTGTGGTCCAGGAAGTGCACAAGCTTGGTGTCCCAGCCCCTGTATATTCAAAATGTGAGGTCATGGGAGGAACCAAGCAAGGAGTCACATGGCCCTATCCTGTGCTTGTAGCCTCAGCTCCCTGAAGGCACAGGGCACCAGAGATACTTGGCTCCCCTTCAAGAACATGGTTGCCATTCCTTTTGGGGTGCAGTCTATCCAGGTTTAGACTCCCAACATGGCAAAAATCCATGGCTTGTGCAACATCAAAAGGCTTTAGGCAGATACTATTACTATTGTGTGTGTGTGTGTGTGTGTGTGTGTGTGTGAGACTCTCCTGTTCTCTTGAAGGAAGTAATTCAGTAGTGATGGTTGGAATAAGAATGCCCTGCCACAAGTTCATATATCTGAATACTTAGCCACCAGGGAGTTGAACTATTGGAAAGGATTAGGGCTTGGAGGTGTGTCCTTGTTGGATGAAGTGTGTTACTGAGGGTGGGCTTTGAGGTTTCAGAAACCTATGCCTGACCCAGACCCTTGAGCTCTCTCCCTCCTTTCCTCCTCCCTCTGTACCTCCCTCTATTCTTCTCTCTCTGTGTTTGTCTCTCTCTTTGTCTCTCCCTTCCTCCCTCTCTCCCTTCCTCATTCCCTCTCTCTCTCTCTCTCTCTCTCTCTCTCTCTCTCTCTCTCTGCCTGCAGATCAGGATGTAGCCCTCAACTACTTCTCCGGCACCACGCCTTCCATGCTTACTGCCATGTTCCCCGCTATGATGATAATGAACTCAACCTCTGAAGCTGTAAGCCAGCCTCCACGTAAATGCTTTGCTTAAGAGTTGCCTTGGCCATGGTGTCTCTTCACAGCCATAGGACGATGACTGAGACTTCGGTCAAGAGACACGACCAATGTAAGAAGCTTCTCTCAAACACTTCAGAGGGAGGGGAGAAGAGAGGAGGGAGAAGGGAACAGAGAGAGAAGGATGGGCTGCCCCTCCTGTCTCGTGCACCTAAACGAAGTTTTGAGTGGCTATGATGAGGGGTGACGGCCTGTTCGTGACAAGGTGAAGCTCTTTCCTTCCCAAATCAGGGTGAACTGAGTGTCTTTCTACAGTAGCTTCCCCCCCACCATGACCTCCACAGGAAGGGGGCGTCAAAATCCCAGTGTAAGTGACAGTTCATTGATGCCAGGACTTCTGAGGATGCGGACACGTACTGTCCACGTGTCCCTGGTGCTCTAGTCTCAGATGCGGTAAGAAGCACCTATCAAAGCTTCACCTTGGCCCTGGAGGAGCCAAGACACCGCTGTGCTCTGCCTCAGTTAACTCGTGTGCAAGTCCTTGCCAACTCTTTACCATGAGGGCATTGGGTCTGTAAAAGCGAATTTGCCATTCTCCGAGCCATAGGAGCCCTCGGGTTTCAGTCCTGAATAGAGCTGTCCAACTTTTAACTATTTGTGGGCCACCTTCTGATATCCTGTTTAGCATCTCTGCCCACCATCTGAACATGGATCAGTATGTTTGGAAAACTGCTCGTTGGTAAGAGTACCTGCTGACCAAGAATGAAGACCCGAGCTCCAGTCTCTAGCAGCCGCATACGAAGCAAGGCGTGGTTGCACACTTGTCTATAAGCCCAGGTCTATCTGTGGGGTGAGACGATGGGAGGACCCTAGAGCTGGCTGGCTGCCATCCTGGATCTACATCAGTGAGAGACCCTGTCTCAAGGGAATAAAGAGGAGAGTGACGGAGCGTTTCCCTCCATGTGTGCACTAGCTCTCCCTCTCCCGCCTCTCTTCCCCTCTTCGCGCTCTCCCTGTCTCTCTCCCTCCCCCCACTACAAAATGAGAACGACTTGCACACATGAAACCATAATGTGTCTTAGATCTGTCGTCACCCTGAAGAGTGCCTTGGAGTCACAGGTCGGGGGGGGAAAGTTAGGCTTCATTCTGACGCTCTTGACAACACACGCGACCCTCCCCCAGAGCGGGTGTCCGTTGATGGACCTCCTAGAGTCGGTACTTCTGTCCCACTTCGGGAATGGCTGCCCTAGAACCTTCTGCTTCTCTCTGAGGACACACGCTCTGTGCGTGATTTAAGAGGAGATGCCGGCGATCTCCGGAACACGTCAGCCTTGTGCGAGTGAACTCTGTCTCTGAGCTGAGGCTTCATCAACACAGGATGCTATTTTTGGCCACGATGATCCTCCTGGAATGTTTTTCTCTTTTGCTGGAAAGAAAATAAAATGTCTCCACTCCCAATTACCTCTGTGGAGAAGTCGTAAAGTGCAAGGAACTGTCCGGGGACTCTCGCTCCTTCAGATGTACGGATCTTTTTATTGCCTAATATGCTCTGGGCCAGGCTCACACCGGTCCTATTTTTAGATGTTTGGGTTGACTTGGTGGCTTTGGCCTCTTTTTCAACAGATCGTATTAACGAACTGCAGATGGGCCATAATTGATTCCTTTCTGTCACAGTTATTTCTCAGGCAGGCCGAATGCACTCAATGTCTCCTTGGTGCGTAGTTACCTAGTTTCTAAAAATCCCTGCTAGGTCTGTGAACAGGTTTCCTTTTTGGCTTGGGCAGCAGAGGGCAGATTATGTGAGATGGATCCAGAAGTACTTGGATATGCAGTTGGCGTCCTTGGCAGTCCTAGTGGAAATTTGGGGATCTTGGTGGCTTTGCAATTACTTACAACGAGGGGATGCTGACACCTAACACCTTGGTGGGCGGAGGACGGGCTGAGTTACAGGATCCCACCGGGCCACGTTTCCACGTGGGGCCAGCAGTCTCGTAAGCCCTTCACCCACGGGTATCCTCCTTCTTGTCCACGCTGTCAAGCATCACTGTACATCTTAGAGCCAGAATGTACTTTAAAATTATATTTACTGTGTATAAGTGTAGAAGGAAGAAGTGTGCATGCGCACACACACGGCATGGCCTTACACACACACAGGTGTATGCATGCACCACAACACACGTGTGATGGTCAGAGGATAACTTATGGGAGTTCTTCGTCTTTTTCCAGCTTGTGGATTCCTGGGATTGGGCTCGGGTTACCAGGGCTGGTGGCAAGCACCTCCCCCCTCCCTTCTCTCTTGCCGGCCCAGAACATGTCTTTATTGTGTTTGTTTCAGCATCTTTCCCCTTCGACTCCACGTGAGGCTGAGGCCAACACTGCAGTAGATGGTGGTGGGTTACCCTGTGTCCTCACATAGAAACTCAGAATGTGGACTTGGGAACACAGACAGGCAAGGGGCTGTCCTTCCAGATCTTAGCACCAGTGCTTGCTGCCTTCCTTATTTTTACTGATTCCTTTTATTATTTTTCTGTGTAAGACTGTGGGTGTGTACATGTGCAGGTTTATGAGCCTAAGTGCACACAGAGGCCCGAGGAGGATGTCAGCTGTCCCTCTTATTCCCACGGGACTGGGTCTCTTCCTGAACCCTGGTCTGGGCTGGTGACCAACAAGCCTCCGGAATTCTTGTATCTCTTCCCCCAACACCACCGCTATTACAAGCATGCACATGTGGCCACACCTGATTTTTATCAATACATGGGCACCGGGGATTTGAACTCAGATCCTCCTACTTGCACAAGCTCTGCTTCCCACTGAGTGAGGTCCTTAGTCCCTGGCTGCCTTCTTTTACCGAAGAAGTAGCTGGCATCTAACAGTCCTGACTGACACAGAAAAACAACGTAGAACACACTTGGCTCATGCTCAGAATCCAAACCAGCATCTTCCTGGGGCCTGGGGAGGGGGTGACTCTCGGTGGAGTCTGCTGAATCCTTTAGATCCTGTTGTGTTGATTCAAATCCTCTCCATCACTGACAGGGATGTGTCCACACTCCATCCAACCTGGCACACTTCCAAGAAGCCAGTGTCCCCTCAGAAGCAGAAGACTCCCTGCGCCCTGAATGCATTTGGTTGCCTCCTTCCTGCAGCAGACATTTTGAACCAAAAACAATGCACGTGTTTACCAACATCCACTCTGAAGACCGCAGCTTCCACACAGAACAGTGACCTCATTCTCGGGTCAGGAAGGCTTCCCTGATATCACCGGTGCCCGGGTGTCTGGGTTCTCTCCCCACGGAGCTCGCGGACTGACTTTCCCTTCTGCCCCGTGTACTACTCAACAGACACCAAGGGTAGGTGACTTCAACCCTTCGGAGCCGAGAACACCACACCGGTGACCCAGTCCGCACTGAGATGTCACTCAGAAAAGGCCAACACTCAAGATCCTGGTCTTTCGCATCCTCTTTTGTGACATCTCCTGGCCAACCCCTGATGGCCTAGTGGCAAGAAGGCAGAAGCCCCAGGGATGCAGAGCTAAGATATCTCTCCGCCCCTTAGTGTTCCGCGCCGTTCCAGCCTTGCTGGTTTAGCTATGATGGTGACTTCTGCCTAAGCACACACCCAGGAGGGTCAAGCAGTGAATAGTTGTTTCCATTCGTCTCGAGCTAGATCGCTGGTGTGCCCCGTGGTAACTTCTAGACAGATGGTCTGCTTCCCTTCAATTCACTCGAGATCCAGCTTCTGGTAGGTTCCTAGGCAGGCCACCCAGTCACTCGGATTGGGTAGAGTGGGTGGATCTCTCATCTCTGGTAGATGAGACTCTGCCCTGTTTGTGTAGACTAAATAAGCAACACCTCCCGCTCATGTGAGCTATCATTTTAAATATTTGCAGATGGCTATAATTAATAAAGTGCATACTTATTTCAGTACAGAGCTAAATTCATTATAGATCATCATCTATGTACTTTTTAAAATCTTCGCATGTGGATGATATGTGTGTGTGTGCGTGCTAAGACACATGTGTGAAGGTAAGAGGACAGCCTTGGGCATTGGTTCTTGCCATTCACCTCATTACATACAGGGTCTCAGTGCTGCTAGGGATGCCGGGGTAGCTGACCTGTGAACTTCCGGGGATTCTCCTGCCTCCGTTTCCATAGGAACTAAGACTGCAAACACACGCCACCGTGTCCAATTTTATGTGGGTGCTGGGGATCCCAACTCCAGTCCTCCAGCAGCAAGCATTTTATCCCCTAGACATCTCTTCTGCTCGGCCTAGAGGAATATTACAGCACTAGCCATTGACCCTTGGGAGTCTGCCATATTTGGGGCGGCTCATAAAAAGATCCCCATAGCTGAGACTGTGGGAGCCATTCGTATAGAAGAAAGCCACAGTTGAAGCTATGCAGAATTCAAGGCACATCTCCAAGTGGCGGTGTAGTCAAGGGTGCAGAGCAACTCGGCCGGTTTGTGTAGGATTCAGAACCACGGCACGGAACAAAACTCTCGTTCAGTTGGCTGAGTGTCTAGACTGAAACTTAACCAAAATTCGTGTCTGTGTTCTTCAGTCCCTGCTTGCTTTCTTCTTTCTTTCTTTCTTTTTTCTTTTTCTTTCTTTCTTTCTTTCTTTCTTTCTTTCTTTCTTTCTTTCTTTCTTTCTTTCTTTCTTTCTTTTTTTGTTGTTGTTGTTCTGGGGCTGAAGGCCAGGGGCCTCAAGTGTGTAGGCAAGTCCCATCCTCAGTTTCCCAATCTGCAGCTGGAGAACTAAATGGAGGGTTTGACATGTTTGTGCGTCTGTCTGTACGGTGGGAAAGGTGACACCTCTGTTCTAACATTAGAAAAAAGTTTCTGATTCCTCTCAGCAGAGGGAAGAGGCCATGCTAGCTGGGGGTTAGGACACTCCCGTACTCTACCTCTTTGACCCTCACAGCCCTTTCCTCTCTGTCGTGCGATACCCTGACCTGTGTCTGAGCTTTCTGCCAGATTTTAGGCTTTGTGGGGTCCACGCCTGCATCTGTCTCGTTAGCTAACAACTTCACATCCGGCGTCTTGCCTAGAATGTGCCCCCAAAGAGTTCAGTCAACAGGACAGTTGTTTAACCTTGCAGGTTGCAGGCAGAAACACATGACGGGGCACTGTTAGGCCGTGTTTCCCCTGAGTGGATTTTCTGGGGGAATCCGAGAACGAAGAGAAATGCCTATTTCCCATCTCCTTGGTTATAGAAATGGCATCCACTCGTGAAAATAAAACGAAGTGGAAAGGACAAGGAGCGAACCGAGCGGCTCTCCCGGTCACTTCCCCATGACCTTGTAGGACGCATCCTTCTGAGGTCCCTATTTCCATGTTCGGCCCTGCTCCGGTCTCCCAAGAGATGACCTCTCTGTGGTCCCACTGCCTGGCTCTCTGTACGTCCAGCATGGGAGGCGGGGCCGGAAGAGCTCAGGAGAGCCTCCCTGAGTTACTACAGCAGGGATGGCTCGTCCTGGCTTCAGTCTCCGCAGGAAGATCCAAGCCTGTGTGTGGCCTGGAAACACTCTTGCCTTTTGTTCTTTTTGACCGCAGGACCCTACTTTGCAAGTTTGTCATCAGCCCATCCCCTCTGCCACTGCTCATAAAGTGGCCCGCTTTTCACCTAAACACCTTTAAATGGACTGTCTGGATGAGCTTGCGCTTCCTGTTCAGACCATCATGGGAACAGACACATCCGCAGTGACACAAATAGTCCTTCGGGCGCGTTCTAGGTCACAGCCTGATTTTTAACACCGATCGTTTCCGAGACACGATCCTTGTAGTTTTCAGTGCTGAGAACTGAAGCTTGCCCTCCTGTACCACGTGAGCGTGCTACTGCGGAGCAACACCCCTCCTGGCTATTATTTTCACTTTTTAAAATTTATTTTCTGTATGTGTGTTTATAAAATGTCTGTGTATGGCCACACCTGTGTAGAGATCAGGGGACAATGGGGCAGGAGTCTCTTCTCTCCCTTCACCATGAGGGTCCTGGGGATGACGTCAGCTCATCCCGCTCGGCTGTTACCCAGCTACTCACCTGTCTCCTTCTTTTTGGTATTTTTGTTTAGACATCGGGTCTGGCTAAGTTGTCCAGGCTGGTCTCAAGCTTTTGATCCCATGTGAGCTTCCTAAGTGGCTGTCGTTGCTCTAGGATGCCTTCCTTCCAATGCCAGCAAATACAATCGCATACTTTCGTTATCTGGACTGGTAACATTTTCCAGTTGGATTTAATTAACCCCTACAGATTGAATCTGCACAGCTCTTACTGGGTGTAGGGTGTACCCCTCACTCTCGTGGGAGGGGCGGTGCAAGGCCGGTAATGTGGAAGCTAACTGTGGAAGGTGGCGGGATCAAAGGTGCCAGGGAGGAGCACCTAGCTAAGAGCATGAAGCCCACCGAAGACAGAGGGGCTTCTTGGAGCAGGGGTGTTGCTGTGTATGCCATACAGGAGACCTCAGCACTGGGGACTGAGAGGGAGGACATTCTAAGCCAAGCTGCCTGGCCTGGAGCAGAACACCTGTGGTGCTCTGAGCCTCTGAGCATGGGCAGTCCTGTTCGTGAGCGGGGCTGTGAACATTCTTCTGCGGAGCTCTTTATTCATCCCGTGCGTCGAGCAGCGTTCTGGAATGACTGTCATTTTCCATTTCCCCTCTAGATCGTTATTTCCAGGAGGGCTGGCTTGGTTCCCTCACATCCTGTCACACACCCATATGGCAGGGATTCCAAGTAGATACTGGTGGGGTGAGTCTGAGCAGACCTGTAGCACGGCAGACATCCCCTGGTGGGGCTTTGCGGGAAGCGCGTTGCAACCCCCTCCTCCTGCTAACACCCCCTCTCTGGTTTCAGAAGCTCCGACTCTCTGAGTCTGGCATGGTAGCATCCCTTTGAGATGACTGGGTGTGGGGGGGGGGAATGCTGAAGAGTCCAGGGCTCTGATTTCCCTGCTCCTATTCACCCCAACAGCAATGGCTTCTCAGAGCAGACTAAAGACCAGAGATGGACTCTGCTAATATCACAGCCGGGGACCTTTTCTCTTTCCACAGCTCCCTCCTTCTCCAGGTCATCCAAGCACACTCCAAAAGGGCTCACCTCGTTCTGAGACAGTATCCCTCACAGACCTGGAACTTGCCAAGTGGGGTCGGCTGACTGGCGAGCAAGCCCCAGGAATCCTGTCTCTGCCTCTCCAGCACTCGGGTTACAGGCGAAAGTCACCATACATGGCTTTTTACACGGGTTCTAAAATCCCATTATGTCCTCATGCTTGCATGGCAAATGCTTTACTGACCACGTCTCAGTCCCTGCTTTTGTTTTGCGTATCTTTTCTTTGTTTTGTTCTGAGACAGAGTCTCACTCCATCCCGGCTGGCCTGGAACCCCTGCGTGGTCCCGTCTACCCTCAAACGTGCAACATTCTCCTGCCTCGGCCTCCTGAGTTTCGCAGTTACAGCATGAAGTCGCCGTACCTGAGCCCTGGGTGCTCCTTTGTCTTTTTCGTGAGGAGAAACCCGGCACGAGGGCTCACCCGGCACACTGGTCTTTCCTGTGTTTTACTCGGAACTCCTGTGAGGAGTGCCCATCTCTTTGTACACGAGGATTTGCTACTTTCCCATGCAACACAGAGTCCCTTGGATGAACGCAGCCGACATCAGACATAAATCTGGGAAAGGGGAGTTGGGGAGGGATGGAGTTTACCAGGCTTTCAAAACAATTCCCCAAGCCCGAATCCTTCATTCCTGAACCCTGAAAGAAATGTTGAACAAACTCGGAGCATCTGCTTTACAGTCTGAGCTCAGTCATCCTGTTGGACTCCTGAGCCATACTCTGCAGGTCATGGAGGCGGCGAAGGGAACCAGGACAGGCAGGGAGTGTGTGTGTGTGTGGGGGGGACCTCGGCGTGTCCTGTTACAACCGTCTTGTAAACATTTAGGAGAACCTGCTGCCTGTTGGAAACCCAGACTCTAAATACTGTTTACTTCTGAATAATTTGTAAATCCTTTCCCAGCTCAAATAACCATAAACTCCTGCAAAGCACTTTATAAATACTCATTAGAGTCTTACAAGAATCCTTTGAGGCCTGCGTGATTATCTCCATTTGGCAGGTGAGTAAACTGAGTCACGAAAGTTGAAAGATCTGCTCAAAGTCATGCCAGGGGCGGGGGCAGGGCCCGAGCTGGAGCTCAGACTTCCAGGCTCCTCAGTGGGTGAGCTGTTCCATAGATTGTGCTGGATCAGACGTAGCTAGGCTCCTACGGCCAGATCCCCACAGAGTCACTGGGTCCTGTGGGAAATCCTTCACTTGGTTCCTTGGGTTTGACTGAGGTCCCCTGGCTTCCAGGAACCCACACTTCAAGGTCAAAGACTCTGCTTTGAAGAAGCAGCTGAGCAGCTGCCCGTCATCTGCCTGCAGCTTTCTCTCCTCGGCTGTATGCTCCAGGGCCTAGCTAGTGTGGCCTGTGGAAAGACACACATTGAGAAGAGGGACTGTGGGCTCAGCTTTGCTGTGGGTAAAACAACTCAGAATAATCTGTTAGCCGATTCCAGTCAACACCCAACACTCTTATTCACTTATTTTTTTTCTTTTTGGAAAAGTTTTATTATTTTATGAATGTGTTTGCGTGTATCTCTGAGTGGGCATGTGCACGCGAGACCAGGCGCCAAGAGGCTAGAAGAGGTGTCAGGTCACCGGACTCCCCGGTGGTTGTGAACCACGAAACGTGGGTACTGGGAACTGAACTCTGGTCCTCTGCAAGAGCAACAAGTGCCCTTAACTGCTAAGCCATCTCCCCGGCCGCCCGACTTTCTTACATGGAGCTCGGCTACTCACAGGGAAATGGAAGAGGCTCTCTGCTTTCCTAGCCTCTGTTGCAGTAGACTGTTAGCATAGAACCCAAGCTCCGCCGGGTGGAGAGCCCTCCTGTACCTCTGGGGGGTGGGGGGTGACGACAAGAAGCAACGTAGGAACTCACTGATCCCAGGGGGATCGGGTGGAGGTGTCAGCATGCTATTCTGCTTAGCAAGGGTACTGTGGGAACACAGGGTGACTCCTGAGGCAGAGTCTCAGAGAGCCATCTTGTTCCCAGGTTGCTACTGCACGTGACCTTGGCTGTAGTGCCACGGTCTGCCCCTTGGCTGTAGTGCCACGGCCTGCCCCTTGGCTATAGTGCCACGGCCTGCCCCTTGGCTGTAGTGCCACGGCCTGCCCCTTGGCTGTAGTGCCACGGCCTGCCCCTTGGCTGTAGTGCCAC
>JAQHUG010000113.1:3493788-3505739 GCA_028555095.1 Dicrostonyx torquatus
CTTGGAGAAGACTGGAGCGAAGGGGAGAGGTCGTTCAGAGGGGGCCTGGGGCCTGGAGCCTGCCAGACTTATTAGGAAAGATGTTGTCGGGGTCTTGGCAAGCATCCTCCACCGTCCCGCCCCACTGTAACTGGTTCCTGTCACCCTGGCTGACTCCCGCCAGCCCAAGCGTCTCGCTGCCCCACATTCAAACATTTCCACATTAGGCCACCTGCGTGCCTCCCTGGCAGTGGGGGGGAGGGCGGGGGGGGGGAGGCGCCTGCTGACCTGGGGTGGCCTCCCCTGCAGGTACAATTGCTCTTTTTCTGGGTCAGCCTTGTGATCTGGTGTTCAGGCACTTGGCAGACTTTAGCGAATGTTCCCCAGGGCTCTGTCTCTTGGTTACACCGTTCACACTGACACCCTTGGGACCGCGGGGAAGGGAGCACTGCTGTCTCTGCCTCCCACCCTGCCCTGGTTAGAGGGCCAGGTTTGCCTCCTTCGTTGGTCTTCAGCCCCTTCCCGTCCCGTTGGCCCGACCTCTCTTCCGGACCCAGAGCTGGAGCAGAGGTTACTATTCATGACGTACCCACCCACATATGGGCCCGTGCAGCCAGACGTGGCAGCCTCAAACCCATGTGACTCACAGCTGTGCCAAATGGAGCCCGACAACTGTGCCAGCCGTCGGATGGATTTCGAAGAGTTCCTAAAAAAAAAAAAAGTGAGCACTCTCACCTGTTGAAACAATAATATTCTGGAGGAAATGTATTCAATAAAATATGACCTAAAAATAAATTGCACCTGTGTGTTTTGACCTTTATAAACATGGCTACTAGAAAATGCCATCTATGTGATCAGTGTAGTATTTCATCTGGGACAGTGCAGCGTGACATCTGTCTCCACAGTGGCAGGGTTCCTTCCCAGCATGTGGCCTGCTGAAGGCTGGTTCTAATCCCCCAGGTCTCCCTGCTTGCTGGCAGCTGCAGGCGTCTCTACCCACTGGGCCAGGCTCCCACTCTGCTCTCTCTCTCTCTCTCAAGGGGCTCCCGGCCACCCTTCAGGACCCAGGGCTAGCGCCTCCCATGCAGGGAGCATCCTTGTCCACGCTCCCTCAGAGACTTTTGTCCCCTTGGCCGTCACCAGGCTATTCTGTTCTTGAGGGCAGTATTTGTGCCCAGAGTGGAGTGCACAGGACCACAGGTATGCTCGCCCACACCGAGGTGAATGACCCAGAGGGCGGAGCAGACCCACACAGGACCAGAATCTCATCTTATTTGTTTTTCCACTGTGGGAGGCAATAAATTATTAAGCCTAAGTCAGGGTATTTTGGGTGCTGCACAGAGCACCTTAGTACCCACCTTGTCTAGGCTTTACACCTGCCTGAGACCACTTGAAAGCAGCAAGACGGCTAGGGAGTAAAGGCACCTGCTGCCAAGTTTGGTAATTTTACTTTGATCCCCAGGAACTCCATAGTGGAAGGAAAGAACCAGCCCCTACAAGTTGTCTTCTGACTTTCACTTGTGTGGTGTGACGTGCACACCCTGAATATAGATAAATGTCATATAAAATTGAAACCATTTCTGGAAATTTTCTGTTATGAAAAACATTATATTTTTCTTTCCTTTTTTTTTTTGTTTTTTTGCCAAGGTCTCTCCATGTAGCCTGCTCTTCGTCTTCCAGCCAAGAACTTTAGATCCAAACAAGGTTCCCATAGCACAGGTTCACTCCATCAGACATGCTTCTCAGAACCCAGCCTTGACCCAGACACACTTCAACACATATGAAGGGGAACTTGGGCCTCCGGGGCTACCGTGTGCCTCACACACTTGGCCTGTGCACAGCTCCTAGCCTTGGAATCACAACCAGTTCATACGTGATCCCCACCCAGGTCTAGAAGACTCTGAAAGCACGCACACACCCCCCGAAAGTGTGCAAACTATCTTTAATACACATGACATAAACTTAAAATGTTATCATCTAATCACCCAGAAGGCTGCACTCCTGGGTCCTAAAGGCAGCTGCATGGGGGCGTGACCCACGTGCGCGCATGTGCGGCTACCTCCACCCCTGCGCATGGGCGAGGAATGGGTCGCCCGCCATCTTTGTCATCAGCGTCTGACGTACCCGCGCAACCCACCCTGATGCGCATGTGCAAGGCAACCTTTAAAAGTCGGAGGTGCCCTCTTCCCTCCCCTTCCCTTCACTCTCCACGTTTCCACGGGTCACGCCCCTCTAATAAACTCCACGTGGGTTCGTTTGTGTGTGTCTCTCTCTGTGTCTTTGTCACCCGCGCCAAAAAGAACAACAACCTTTATCCTGATCAAGTGATGGAGTCCTATATTTGAGGTCAGCTGGGTTACCTATATCATGACGTCTCATGTCATGTGTCTCTTTTTCCAGGGCAACCTCTAGAAAAATCTTAACGGACACGTGTGGCTCACGCTGCATTTCCGCTGGGAATGTACCGAGAGCCGGGGAGATAGCTCAGTCATAAGGGGTTTGTCACGTGAGCACGAGGCTCCAAATTCAATCCTCAGAATCCACATGAAGAAACCCGGCAGAGCTGTGTGCTTCTGTAACTACAGACCCGAAGAGTGGAGGCAGGAGAATTCCCCAGTGCTTGCTGGCGAGCCAGCCCTCCCCATGGGTCAGGTCAGTCTCAGGCTTGGAGGTGTGACCTTGACCCGTGACCTCTACACCCATTTTTACATACACCTGCATATGGATGCAGACACACACACACACAGACACACACGGGGATTGCCCTAAGGTAAGGGTGCTTTGTGTATTTTGAGGCGTTTACAGATGTGCTGAAAATTTCAAATGTTTTTTTATTATTATTATTATTATTATTATAGTTTAAGATCCTGAGAACTTTCACTTGAATCTTCCCGCCAAAATGTCCACGTGGTCGCACAAGTTCTGATTCAGGCTCTTCTGGGTTGATCTCATCAAGGAGACCCACCTTGACTTGCCCCCTCCAGAGATGGCCCAAACAGGCCTCTGGGGAACTCCCCGGCTCTGCAAGAGCTTGCTTGGGAGTAATTACAATGTGCAGACCCCCTGCTTACACTCTTAGTCATAATTACTTACCTCAGCGGCACTGGCCACGTGAGAGGAGACTCAGCAGGCTCGTCACCTTGGATTTGACCTGTCAGCCAGATTTCACAGCACCTGCCTGGTTTAGCCCGAGGGCTGTGATTCACCCTCGGGAAGGGAGCTGCTGATACGGTCTACCTCCATTCTCTCTCTCTCTCTCTCTCTCTCTCTCTCTCTCTCTCTCTCTCTCTCTCTCTCTCTCTCTCTCTCTCTCTCTCTCTCTCTCTCTCTCACGAAGGAAGAAATAGAGGCGTCTGTGAAGCACGTGAGAATGAACCTCACAGGACCTTCCAGATGCCTCTGAGAAGTCGGTCTTTTGATGTACACACAAGCAAAAATATGAAAATCTGTGCTATAGTGGACTGTTTTGTATGTTTTGTTTTGGTTTTAGTGCCTTGGACATAGGCTCCTAAATAAATGCCTTTCCTTCCCAGGAGTCCTGTCTGGGAGTAGGAACCCCTCCCGGTCCCCTCCTGGAAGGCATTTGGAGAAACCGTGCCGCCTGCATCAGGCATCAGCCGGCATGTCCGGCTAGTTGCATGCTTGCATACCCACCCCACCTGTGCGGAAGGCTACCAGGAAGAGGAGATGGCAGGCTGGTTAAAGGAGAGAAACATGAGGGCCTTTTCACAATGAGGTCAGGTGATGTCTGAGGTTGGATCAGCTGACCAGATGCACAATCAATTTTCTTGCTTCCTTGGCAGCATCTAAAAGTATTTGAAATTTAAAAAAAAAAAATGGAGCCCTCATTCTTACAAGTAAAAATCCCATTTATCCTGGGAGCCGGTGATGGAAGACTCCCCATGGGGACATTTGCTCCTTCCCGTGGGTCTGCCTGGGTCCATCTCTCCGGGAAGATTTTCTTGTAAAATCTGTGCTTTTTGAGGGAAATAAAATGTCTTTTAGATGTGTTCCAGGGAGGGCTGGAAACAGGAAACAAATTGGAATCCTGGCCTGTGGGGACAAATGCTGGATGCCAGCGGATGTTTGCACTGAGCATGCCCCCCTCCTGCCCTGCCATGCCTGCTGGGCCCCTTGCCAGCCACCTCCCGGAGCCCCGTGTCTTAATAATGGCTCACGGAAACCAAGCTTCTCTTTGGGGCTCCTCAGGTCTGAGTTCTCCTTAGCTTAAGCTGTGTTTATAGATTGCCCTCAGCATGCCTTTCTATATATTTTTTTTATTTAAAAATAAATTAGAAGGTCTTGGTGTTGAAAAGTCATATTCTAAATAAATTTTATAAAAAAGAAAGAAAAGGTGCATTTGCCCGAATATGGTGCCAAGGGCATGAACAAAAGGTACCTGAGTAGTTCGTGTGTCCACACCTCATGTTTCTTGTATGTGCTAAAGAGCAGCAGGAGAAGGAAGAGAAGGAGGGAGGACGGACTGAGGAAGGTGGGAGGGAGGGAGGACTGAGGAAGGTGGGAGGGAGGACTGAGGAAGGTGGGAGGGAGGACTGAGGAAGGTGGGAGGGAGGACTGAGGAAGGTGGGAGGGAGGACTGAGGAAGGAAGGAAATTTTTGTTGCCTGGCATTTAAATTTATCATTATTATTATTAATTAGTAGTAGTAGTAGCAGTGTGTGGTATATGGTATGTGTGTGCACATGTGTACACTGGTGTGCTTGCCCGTGCATATGAATGTGGAGGCCAGGTGTTCACATACGTCACATGTCTTTCTTTTCTCTCAGTTGTTTCTCCACCTTAGTTTTGAGGCAACGTCTCTCACCAAGCCTACACTGGACTCACCCACCACGACGCCCTGGGATCCACCTGCCTTTGCCCACACCACAGGCATTCCGGATGTGTACTGCCATGCCGCGCTTTAATGCGGATGTTGGGGATCTTGTACCCACAACTTGGTGTTTACAGATGTGTGCTGCCGTGCCGTAATGCAGATGTTGGGGATCTTGTATAGCAAGCAGGTTTTACCCCCCGACTCTGGCATTTAAATATCTCCAGTACCCTCTCTGGCTTCTGTCTCCCAACAGAAGGAAGACATGGCATAAAATAGAACATGGGGCGCTGCCCTCAGGCCAGGGAAGGCATCTCGGGGAGCAGAGAGAATGAAGAAAGGCAGGCTCATTCGCCTGCAAGCGTAGGGTCTAGCGTCTTGGGTAAAGACTTCGTTCTTGCCGGGCGGTGGTGGCACACGCCTTTAATCCCAGCACTCAGGAGGCAGAGGCAGGCGGATCTCTGTGAGTTCGAGACCAGCCTGGTCTACAAGAGCTAGTTCTAGGACAGGCTCCAAAGCCACAGAGAAACCCTGTCTCGAAAAACAACAACAACCAAAAAAAAAAAAAAAAAAAAAAAAGACTCCATTCTTGATCTCTCATGCTTCACGGTCTGAAGTAACAGACATACCCAGCTTCCGCAGGCACCGTCACAGAACTGTGTCGGAACTTCCCATAGGAGAGGCACTGGGGGACACTCAAGGAAATTCTCCAGTACCTCCACAAGGCATAGACTCCGCAGTCATTGAACACAGTTTTATTGACCAGAGGAACCCAAAAAGAGCCCTCCTTCCACGTGGTGGTAAACTGAGGTAGTGACACGGCTCTGGCAGACATGTCGAGTCCTTGTGGGTCTGGGCCCACCCGCCACTGACCGTCACAGCTTTTCTGGAACTCTCTCTGTCCACCTCTCCTCTGTGCCCATGAATTCCAGCTGAGTCATGGTGTAGGGAGAAGAGCCAAGTGACGGCTGGCTCTGGCTTAGCAGAGATATATTTCTGTCACAGCGACCAGTGTCCCTGCACCAGTGCCCGGCCTGAAGCCTGTTCTCCAGGAATCACGGGGGTGTGCCCAGCCCGCAGCCTGCTAACCAACCAATTCCTGAGGAGTGGAGGTCAGGTCATCCAACTCTTCATCTTGAGAGACCCAGGGACGTCAGGTAGACTTCCTGAGGCCGCTGAACCAATCAGCAGCTGAGCCAGAGACACTTCCAGATCCCTGGCTTCCCACCTACTCCCCCAGCCTCCTCATAGGGACTTCTGGACAGCTGGCCTCCCTGGTCAGTAGAGAAACTGCTTCTGCAGGGACTCAGTTTTGAGGTGACCTCACCCAGACACTCGAGCAGGTGATGAGTCAGGGAGGATTGTCCCGATCCTTCGCTGTGTTTCCAGAAGGGAGTCTTTGCTTTGAACTGGGCGGCCATGAAGGCTGAGGAGCTGAACTAGAGGGATGCTTCGGCCTCTTGGAACCTTCTCTCACAGCTGACTCATCAACCAACGACAACTCCAAAGCCTGGTCACGGTTGCTAGCTTGGAGGTGGCCGTGGTGGGAGAGTTTATGGCACAGAAATGTCAGGTTCTGCAGTCAGGGCTTGATTCCCCCCACTCCCACCTCCCCCACCATGTACTCACTGCCCTGAGAACTGGCCTACGGCCTGCTGTCCATCCTGTGGAGATCCCAGCCGTCAGGGACTGTTCCCCAGTCATTACAAGATGAAGAGGTGGCCCTACCATATGAAAAGGAGATCTCACCCCCAACCTGTTGTCGGCTCTCCACCAAGTTGTGTCTGTAGGGGTTTGTATGAAAAGAAGAGAGAATGCCAGGCGGTGGTGGCGCATGCCTTTAATCCCAGCACTCGGGAGGCAGAGGCAGGCGGATCTCTGTGAGTTCGAGACCAGCCTGGTCTACAAGAGCTAGTTCCAGGACAGGCTCCAAAGCCACAGAGAAACCCTGTCTCGAAACGCCCCCCCCCAAAAAAAAATAAAGAAAAAAAGAAAAAGAAGAGAGAAGAGGGGAAGGGAGAAGAGAAGGAGGGATGGAGGAAGAAGTGAGGAAAGGGAGGGATCGAAAGGCTGGGGAGATGGATCGTTGGGTTAAGTGATTGTAAGCACGAAGGCTTAATTTCCAGTATCCGCGTAGAAGTCAGACATTATGGTGTGCGCCAGTAACCACAGAGCTGAGTTGGGAGGAGAGACACAGAGAGCCTGGGGTCTTGCTGGACCAGCATGGACTTCAGGTCCAGTGTCAGAAAATAAGGTGGACAGGGATTGAGAAGACATCTGAAGCCCACTTCTGGACTCTACACATATGTGCACATGCGTGCACATGCAAGCTCATGCATGCACAGGTACAGCCCCCCCCCCACATGTGCACCCGCTCACAAAAGAGGGGGGAAGAGAAGAAGAGATGGAGAGGGGAGGGGGAAGGAAGATAGAAGATGAGAGGGAGAAGAGGAGGAAAGGAGAAAGGAGGGGGAAGAGGTGTCATATCTATACACCCCCAGGCTCCACTGAACCCCCTTTGTGATTTCCTGTTGTATGTACCTTCAAATCCAAACATGGAGCAAAGCTCCGCCCACTCTGACCCCGCCCACTTCCCCAGCCCCTCCCCCTCACTCTATTTCCTTACAACACTTATTTTATTGATTCTGCCGGGTGTTTGTTTTTACCCATCCATCCCCTCTTCCCCATTTTGACGACGATTCATGAAGAATGGGCTCAACCGTGCGCGATGAGTGGGGTAGACACGGCAGTACGCATCTGTAATCCCAGGACACGCGCTCAGGCAGGGGAATTTCAACTTTGAGACCAGCTGAGGGTACCAAGTAAGTTCAAAGCTATCCTGGGCTGTATAGCAAGATCTTTTCTGGAAGAAAAGGAAGAGAAAAGAAAGGAAGGAAGGGGAGGGAGGGGAGATGTAGCGCACCACGCCTGCCTGCGCTACCATACAATTCGTGAGCCGGGCAAGGGGCTGGAGACTGAAACACACGAAGGCACACAGACAGACAGAGACACGGGTCATCCTTGAAACAGGAATGCCCCCTTTATCACGTCCAGGGGCAGCTTATATAGGGATCCTTAACTGATAGCCACGCCCCAGCCAAACGCACCGGAAGCCACTCCCCTGCCTTCAGGAACTCCTGAGGGTCTCGTGCTCAGAGCAGCTGCAGGCATTCCAAGTTGTTTACCAGAAACTCAGGATCTGGGGGGTTCACGGCGCCCAACAGGGAGAGAAGAAGGCATACAATGGGGAGAAGGAAGGGAGGGGACAGGAGAGGTGAAGAGTGAGCGAAGTATCAAGCTACCAATCCATTTCTCGTCCGAGCCCCACTGACGTCATCATTCCAGTGATGAACTAAGAGAATCACCTGGCTCCTGCTGAGCCCCAGCCAGGCACAGCCTTCTGTTATATTCCCAGATCTCAGCTCTCCATGAACTCTGTATGCCCAGTGCCCTGCATGCCCGCTTCCCTGAAGGGGTACTGGAAGGCTCCACAGGCACCTCAGCCCAGCTAGAACCAGCAGTTGGGGATTTCTGAGTAGCAGTCACCTTGGGTTCAAACGGATCCTCCCTACTTGCCAAGGTATTAATCCTTACATCAAAGTGGATTGGGCACCGCAGTCTGACACTGTGCAGTTCTGTTCCCATCTGGGATAATGTATTGGGAGCCATGTGTTGGGAATCTCCGCAGCCGGCCGGCAGCCTGTGTGTGCACAGAGGCTCCACTCTGGTCGCTAAGACCCAAGCAGCTTCCGGTTGGTTGTTGGAACTGGAGCTGGCGATGTTCTTTCAATAGGCCCGGCACAGGATTCCTGGCTTATTTCTTTGTTTGTTTTTGAATGAGTCCTGAGCCGGGCTCGCCTTTAATCCCAGCACTCGGGAGGCAGAGGCAGGCGGATCTTTGTGAGTTCGAGACCAGCCTGGTCTACAAGAGCTAGTTCCAGGACAGGCTCCAAAGCTACAGAGAAACCCTGTCTCAAAAAAACCAAAAAAAAAAAAAATTATTGAATGAGTCGTGAAGGTGCTTTCCAAGAAGCAAGGACAAACCAGTCTTGGATCGGGGCTCTGAGCCTGAGCTGAGGGGAAGGCGGCTTTTCTGTAGTTCCATGGCGGAAACGGTGCAAGGTGTGGCCCCGGGGTCTTTAGGGAGCTGTGACGACCACAGAGGGCAGGCCTCTCTCTCTCAAGCTGCATGTGGTTTCCCAAACCTAGTGCAGGAAATTGTCACAGACTGAATGACATCACAATACATATCTATTCTCTACCTTTCTGGAACCTGGGAATCTGGTCTGGCACAGGGCCACACCCCTTCCAAAAGTGCCGGCGGAGCATCTTCCTGCCTCCACCCAGTGCTCCTTGACATCCCTTGACCCTCTGTCCCCTCCTTCTCATCTCAGTCTTTGTTATCATGCATTGGGTAGAAGGTCCATCCTCATCCAGAAGGGTGAGCTCTAGGCAACAGAATCCGACAACTAACCAATCCTTTGGAGTGGACATTGCAATCGGTGACATTATTATGTGCTCCGAGGCATGCAGGGAGGACCCCATGTGTGTTTCATAAACATGCTGAGCTGGTGAGGAAAGAGACTCCAAAGGAAGTAAGATGGGACCCAAAGGACAGGAAGCAGCGTGAACCGGCACATATGGAGGCCGCGGGGGGGGGGGGAAGACCATTGGAAGACAGGTCCGTCACAGCGAGGTGTGACTGAGCAGTTGACATCACGATGGAGGATGCAGGTGGCAGAGGACAGCTATTTCCAACACAGCAGAAAGTAAACAGAGAGGGGACACCAGTGCTTGGCACACACGGCTGCTATCCTAGAGCCTCCCCTCTGGGTAAGAGGCAATAACCGCAAACAAGATGCTTAGCCAAAGTCTGAAGACAAAAAAGAGAGCCAGTCTAGCAGAATTCTGGGAAAAGGCCCAGGCCGTGCCAGCTGCTGGTGATGGAGAGAACCAAGAGGAGGAGAAGTAGGCAGAGGAGGAAAGCATGGGGCGTCACCAAGGCCATGGAGGTTGTGGTGGCTTGTGTAAGAATGGCTCATACCTTGGAATGTTTGCCCATCAGGGAGCGGCACTATTTGAGAAGGATTAGGAGGTGTGAGCTTGTTGGGAAAAGTGTGTCATTGTGGTGAGTGTGCTTTGAGGTTTTAAAAGCCCATGCCAGACCCAGACACACACACTCTCTCTCTCTCTCTCTCTCTCTCTCTCTCTCTCTCTCTCTCTCTCTCTCTCTCTCTCTTCTTTTGGCTTGTGACCACACCCTGCGGCCACCCCTCAATTAATTAAGGGGAGCTGGGTCACCAAGTCCCAGGAGGGGTATAAATATGGCAACCCAGGCAGAGAGCGCTCTCTCTGCGCGGATCGCCGACCTGCCTGGCCTGCCTGCGTCTTCTCCTGTTGGGTATCGTAGTCTGTGTGTACCTTTTGTATTGTTCTCTTTAATAAATCCTTATATCCCGTCGCATCTCTCTCTCTCTCTGCCTACAGATCAGCATGATGCTCTCCACTGCTTCTCCAGTGCCAGGCTCCCCAGCATGATGATAATGGACTAAGTCCCTGAAACTGTAAGCAGGCTCCCAATCAAACGCTTTTCTTTCTAAGTGTTGTCTTGGTCACGATGTGTCTCCCCAGCAACAGGACAGGGATTAAGACAGAAGCCATCCTGAGCCCTTGGTCTTCCTCAGGCAAGGTGGCAGCCATATCTTACATGGAGATGTGACATTATTCCAGCGTTAGCAGCATCCTCTGGCTGCATCGCTGAGGGGAGTGACTGTGGTGGCAGCAGGGACATGGATCCCAGAGCTGGAGAAACAATCCAGAGAAAGCGGAAGTTGGCTCTGGTCAGGGTGGAAGCAGGGTCAAGCTTGGATCTCTTTTGCAGATACGGTCAAGATGGGACCTTGGAGAGCGATGTCTGCTGCCAGTGGGGAAACGGAGCTGACAGTCCCAGGGATGCACTGACTAAGGGACTGGACATGGGAGGGAAGTCAGAGGCCTCTTTCACACACATTGTACCTGACGTGCCAAGCAGATGGTCCGGTGCACTCCCGAGAGTCTGAAGGGAAGGGGGGCACCCAGAGGGAGGCAGTGCTGGCCAGTCTCAGAGTGGGGCTGGGCTTGTGCACAGGAAAGAAAGCGGAGGGCTGAGCTCTTAAATCAGAGGAGCTTAGGAGGAGGCTCGGGAACATGCAGAGGAGACAGGAGGAGGGAGAGGCATGGAGAGAGGGAGAGATGGAAGTCAGGAGAGCCCGAGAGAGGTGATGGGAAGGAGGGGACAAGAGAAAGGAAGGCGAGGCATTTCAGAGTAATGTCTGGGTTGCATGCCCCTGGCGGAACTCCGGGGCTGAGATCTGGCTTCGTTCCACGGGACCTAGGCCTTCTGGATGAGAATTTTAAGGAGAGGCCTTGTCTAAAGCATCCTTGTAGTAACATGGTGGTTTCTCTAAGCCATGTTGGTACCTTTGAGCACTCGGGTACTGCTGCCAGTGAGGGATGCTTGTGGGTGTCCCTCCAGGAGTGCTCCCTACGGGTGGTCCAGGCCAGTTTGCCCCATGAGTCCTCTCTGTAAGTTCTCCCCTCGAGGGCTCCATGAGTGCTCCCCATATGTACTCTCCATGAATGGTCCTCTGTGAGTGTTCCCTGTAAATGCTCCGTGTAAGTGCTTTCCTCGAGAGCTCCATGAATGACGCCCCCAAATGTTTCCCGTGAATACCCCTCACTGATGCTCCCCGTGAGTGTGCCATGAATAGTTCACAAGAGTGCTCCCCATCGGTGTTCCCGGGGTACAGGTGTGCATCCTTCTCCACAGAAACAGCACACCGATTGCTCCTGGATATTTAAAGGGATACCATTGTGACCCGCTCCCAAAGGAAGGAAATAGTCACCTTCCACTGTCTGCTTTATCTATTAAGGGTTTTGGATAACCGGTGGAACGCACTTCTGAGAGTCGGGCTGTATTAGAACATGTGGTGGTTTGAGTGAAACTGGCTCCTGTGAGTCACCTTCCACACACACTCCTGATAGTGATGCTCGTGTGAGTCACCTTCCACACACACTCCTGATAGTGATGCTTGTGTGAGTCACCTTCCACACACACTCCTGATAGTGATGCTCGTGTAAGTCACCTTCCACACACACTCCTG
>JAQHUG010000113.1:3550940-3564928 GCA_028555095.1 Dicrostonyx torquatus
TCCCGAGTGCTGGGATTAAAGGCGTGCGCCACCACCGCCCAGCATGGACTGTAATTCTTACTTCCAGTCAGTATGGACATCGGTCCTCCTATGACTCTCAGGGCCGCTGTCAGAAAGGAAACCATGTGCGGTAAGAACAAAATAGAAAATTTTATAGAAGAAACAGGTTTGTGTGTGTGCGTGCTTGCATGCGTGAATGTGTGCGTGCATGTGTCTGTGTTGCATATCCACATGTGTATGTCTGTATGCAGACCAAAGTGTCCTGTTTTATCGCTCTCTGTCTTAATCTCTTGAGACAGGGTCTTTTAGCTGCTGGCAAGTCCCGGTCCCCTCCTTCCCTCCCCCCACGGTGCTTAAGTTCCAGCCTTGCACAGCCACACCGCATTTTGTACGTAGGTGCAGGAGACTTGAACTCGGGTCTTTACACTTGCATAGCTAGCACTCTTACCCACTGAGTCACCTCACCAAACCCTCGGAAGCCTCTTTTAACTGCCTGCCTTGGCCCACTCAGCCTGGGTGAGTCCTGGATGAACAGGTCCAGACAGGCTGTGACGGTGACCCAGGGCCTAGCTGAGAACAAAAGGGACCTCAGGAGAGGACGCCTGGAGGGAGTGTGCCACCGTCATCACTTTGCTCCAAGTGGGCTCTGTGCAGCCATGCATCAGGACGGTGAGTCAGTGACCAGTCATGAGAAATGGAGGCCACACATCAGAGCCGCTGCTGAGTCCTGCAGAGCCGGGCCTCCCATGCCCCAGGCTCTTCACACACCTTACTGTCTCATTTGGAATATCCCCAGAAGTTTGCCGGCTTCGTGTCACGTGAGTAGTCTTTCATGCCAGATTGCCAAACAACTTGAATGAATGGAGCTTCTTGTGCTTCTGTCTCCATCACTAAACCTCCAGCTTCCACTTGAGTCTGTGCGCCCTGACCTTCGTCAAAGCCGCCTCCGGGTCAAAGGACCGGGTGGTCTTCCTCACGTCGGTTTACACACAGGTGTTGTGCCATCGGTTTACACACAGGTGTTGTGCCGGGGCTCTAGAGGGGGATCTTCTGGGATGGGGAGAGAGCTGAGTAGGTGAGTGTTTGGCTGGCAGGTGTGAAGACCTGGCTTTGGTCCTCAGACACTACTTATAAAAGGCCAGACATGGTGACACCTTCATGTAATCTCAGCAGTGGGAAGGGAGCGACAGGCAGATCTCTGGGCTCCCTGACTGGTCAGCAGAGCATAAGTTCAAGGCAAGTGAGAGAAGTTATCATCCGGTCTTCTCACGTGTACACACCTGCACACACACACACAGTGAGAGAAGTTATCATCTGGTCTTCTCAGGTGTACACACATGCACACACACACACAGTGAGAGAAGTTATCATCCTGTCTTCCCACGTGTACACACATGCACACACACACACACACACACAGTGAGAGAAGTTATCATCCGGTCTTTCCACGTGTACACACACGCACACACACACACAGTGAGAGAAGTTATCATCCGTTCTTCCCACGTGTACACACATGCACGTGAGCACACACAGAAGTTATCATCTAGTCTCCCCATGTATACACAGAGAGAGAAAGGTGGAGAGAGAGAGAATAAATCATCATAAATTTTTTATGCACACATTCATTTCTCTCTGCTAAACAATGGCCAGGTAGCTGGCTAATGATGGCCATCGTTGGTCATTGCAAGGAATAAAGGAGGTTTAAAAGGGCCCAGGAGCTTGTAGGTTATGGCATCTGGGTTAGGAGTGGAAGGAAGCTACTCCTTCCTTGCTCTCCACCTAGTACACAGACACAGGGATTCTCAATGATAATAACTAGCAAATACTTTTCTCCTGGAACAACTTTGCCTGTGATTTCTCAGCTTGAAAGTCAGAGAAGAGCCGGGCATTGGTGGTACATGCCTTTAATCCCAGCACTCGGGAGGCAGACGCAGGCGGATCTCTGTGAGTCGAGACCAGCCTGGTCTACAAGAGCTAGTTCCAGGACAGGCCAAAAGCTACAGAGAAACCCTGTCTCGAAAAACCAAAAAAAAAAAAAAAAAAAAAAAAAGAAAGTCAAAGAAGAATAAACACTTGCATGCGAACATCGAGTGTGTGTGTGTATTTGAGTGTGAGGGTGCACATGTATGAGTCGTGAACACGAACGTGCACATGTGTAAGTGAAGACCAAAGGTATGTGGGCTGTCCTTTCTGAGTCACCATCACCTTGTGTTTTGAGACAGACTCTTCTATGGGTCTGGAACTCACCAAGTGGGCTAGGCTGACTGGCCAGTGTCCAGGACCGTCCTGTCCCTGCCTCTCCCAGGGCTGGGATGACAAGCACACCAAGATGTGTCTTGTTTTGTTTTAAACAAGCAAAACAATAACAACAACCAAGGAAACAAGCCCTGGGTTCTTGGGATGGAACTCGGGTCTCCACACTTGGGAGACAAAGCCTTTCTAACTAAACTAGTCCCCAGGTTTTAAACGCGACGTTTCCATCACTTCAAAATGTCCCCACGGGGGCTGGAGAGATGGCTCAGTAGTGAGCACTGACTGCTCTTCCATAGGTCCTGAGTTCAATTCCCAGCACCCACATGGCAGCTCACAACTGTCTGTAACTCCAGTTCCATGGATCTGGCATTCTCATTCAGACATACATGCAAGCAAACCACAAATGCACATAAAATAATAATAAATAAATTGTTGAATAAAAATTAAAATGAACAAACAAATACCTTCCATTTGCCGGGCGGTGGTGGCGCACGCCTTTAATCCCAGCACTCGGGAGGCAGAGGCAGGCAGATCTCCATGAGTTCAAAACCAGCCTGGTCTACAAGAGCTAGTTCCAGGACAGGCTCCAAAGCCACAGAGAAACCCTGTCTCGAAAAACAACAACAACAAAATAGTCCCCATCCCCCCATCTCCCAGTGTCCTTGCTGAGAGGGCTCCAATCTGTTGAAGAACTGCCGGGGAAGGAAGGAGTGTTGTGAGGGGCTCCAGGGGACATCTTCAGAGCCCTCTGAATCAGAGTGAGTCACTGCTCTGAGCCACCCGACACGGGTTGCAGACTGCAAGCTCAATGCTGACGGGGGCCATTGAAGCACCAGGCCAGGAGGCTCCTAGATCCCGTCCCTCACCCACACACGCCTTTGCACGAAAACCTAATGAAGAGGAAGTAGGAAAACATGTCAGCTCAGGATGCTGTCGGGCTTGTCGCATAGTTTTTCTTTCATGTTCACTCATCTCCTTATGTAAATACGTACATGTGTGTTGTATGCACACATATGAATACACACAGATCTGCTCATCCTTACCTTGATACACAAGAAAGCAGGACTCGGAAGCACTAACGTGAGTCCCGTTCTACTGAAGAGGGGAAGCGAATCACCAGCAGACGGGGCAGGGGCTACAGCTCTGCCCCAGAACTCTAGGCCCCACTGACGTGCACCCCGCCTCCCCATGAGTGCCTGGCTCTGTAGCTCTACCCCGGCCAGTCGCCATCCAAGCGAGGCACGGACCTCCATCTGCTCGGCACTTGTGTCTAACACATGTGCAGCCACACGGCACTGGAACGGGCAGTCAGGAAACGCTCCTTCCGCTTCCTTGTGCACGTTGCCTGGGATGGTGGGGCTTCAGCGGTTGGCTTGGCTCTGTTGTGGATCTTAGTGGTTCATTTCCTCCAGTTCCATCGCTCATTCCCAGAACCCTCTGTCCCGTTGTTTTGGCAGAAACAGTCTATGAGACATCTCAGAAGGGGAACTAGGCATTTTAGTGGGGGAGTGAGTGGAAATTTAACAAGAAGCTGGCTCCGTTCCTTCGAAGACTGAGGATGAACCCGGGAACATACGGATAAAATTTCAATGGGGATTTGTCCATGGCGTTCAGAGCAAGAAAGACTCTGGAAATGCCACATGCTCGTGAGAACCTAGTCGGGGTGGCCAAACGGGCAGACGGACAACATCTGAGGGGCAAAAGGACGAAATAAGATGCTCTCTAAACCCGTGAGTGGTACCAGCTGTCACACGGGGGCTCGTTCGCCTCAGGTAGAGAGGAGGCAGATGTGAGATGGCCGTCTCACGCCTACCTTGTTCAATCTGGGATTCAGAACCACAGGTCCTCGTGGCAGAGATTCCCATTCTATGCCAGGACTTTCTTCTTCTTCTTCTTCTTCTTCTTCTTCTTCTTCTTCTTCTTCTTCTTCTTCTTCTTCTTCTTCTTCTTCTTCTTTTGTTTTGTTTTTAGACACAGGGTTTCTCTTTGTAGCTTTGGAGTCAGTCGTGGAACTAGCTCTTGTAGACCAGGCTGGTCTCGAACTCACAGAGATCTGCCTGCCTCTGCCTCCCGAGTGCTGGGATTAAAGGCATGCACCGCCCGGCTGCTAGAACTTCTTTAATTGTACATTCTGTGTGTGCAAATGTGTGTATGCACACGGAGGCCAGAAGACAACCCTAGGAATGCCATGCACCTGGGTTTCTTCTTTTTGAGACAGGGTCTCTCCTTGGCCTGAGCCTGTTAAACTAGCAAGACTAATCAGTGAGCTCCAGGGAGTCTCTACGTCCCCAGCGCTGGGGTCATCAGAACCTCAGCATTCCCAGCCTTTGAAAGTGTGTGTTGGGGAGAGAACTGAATGATGTCCCCAGCCCCTTGGGCTTCACTGTTGTCTTCCTCTCCTCATTTCTCTACAAGACCAAACACACTTGCGCTCCCAGCTTCACAGAGCGGAAAGGGCTCCAAGAGGAAATCGCTTCACGACAAGGGGATCCTGGGGAAAATGAAATAGTGAGAAACCCTTGTAATGAGATTAAGGGGCAAATTATCTCGACGCATCCATCCACTCAGACCCGGTCTCCTACTTGTAGAAAAGCTCAAACAGACGCAAGCCTTGTTTCAGGAAGAAAAAGGTTAACAAGCTATGACAACAAAATTCAAGATACCGTCAGGGGCTGGGGAGATGGCTCAGTGGTTAAGAGCATTGCCTGCTCTTCCAGAGGACCTGGGTTCAATTCCCAGCACCCACATGGCAGCTGACAACTGTCTGTAACTCTAGTTCCAGGTGATCTGATACCGTCACATCAATGAACACAACATAAAGTTAAATAAATTTATATAGTATGTATTTTAAAAAAAAGAAAGAAAAATGGCTCCATAAGATCAGGTTATGGGCCAGACTATAGAGCATTTTCTTAGGTAGTGATTGACAGGTCAGGGCCCAGCCCACTGTGGGTAGAGCCATCCCTAGGTTCTGGGTTCTATCACAAAACAGTCTGAGCAAGTCATGTGGAGCAAGCAGGAAGCAGCACCCCTCTGTGGCCTCTGTTTCAGCTCCTGCGTCCGGGATCCTGCCCTGTTTGAGTTCCTGTCCTGACGTCCTTCAGTGACAGACTGCAACATGGAAGCATAAGCCCAAATAAACCCTTTCGTCCCTGGCTCGTCTGCTGGCCATAGTCATGAAGCTGTTAGTGGCAATGACAGTCAAGGTTTTATAAACAACCAAACTTCCAGGCAAGAGACAGAAACAAGGCGTCAAGGCCTTTCATACCAGCTCCGTGACAAGGAGCCCATTTCTTCCACCAAGGCTGAAACCCTCCCTTGTCACAGGAGGTCCCTGCTTGGCTGATAACTGTGCTTGACATTCGAAATGAGCTTTCCGGACTTGGCTCCAGCTGAAATTCCCAGCATCTCTGGGATTGTTTTCCCACGGGTGCCTCCCACCTCTGCCTGGTGGATCCCCAGGTCTGAATCGTAACGTTCATTTTCCCACATCAGAAAGTCGAGCTATGGAAAAGGGCCTGGGACACCCCACGCTGACGTGGCAGCGGCAATTGCTAGGTGCCAGCCCCAACCTTTTCTTCTGCGACTTGTGACAACTAGCAGAGAGTTTGGTGACATGGACTCTGATGTGAGCAGCTATGAGAGTGATTGTCTTGCCGGGCGGTGGTGGCGCACGCCTTTAATCCCGGCACTCGGGAGGCAGAGGCAGGCGGATCTCTGTGAGTTTGAGACCAGCCTGGTCTACAAGAGCTAGTTCCAGGACAGGCTCCAAAGCCACAGAGAAACCCTGTCTCGGAAAACAAACAAACAAAAGAGTGATTGTCTCACCTGTTCCTTCACTCACCAGAAGAAGGATGTGCTGCCTGCCCTTTGACCTTCCATTTCATTTCAGCTATTAAGTACCGAGAGTTTTTGTAACTTCATGTGATGTTAATTATCCTTTTATTTCCAGTTCTATCCGTGAGAATTTAATTCACTGTTTAGATAAAGTATTCTTCTCATATCTACTTTGCTCCCTAGACGTGAGATTCCTCTGCTCGAAGTCAGGGTTACCTGGAACAGAAATAATTACAACTAGACCAACCTCCTCACACCTTCTGTGAGATTCCTTCCCTTCTCCCCGGGCATCACAGTTAGGAGTCCTTCAGACTGGACTGGCATCTAATCCACGAAGCACCTTACAGGAAACAAGCTTGGTGTCCCTTGTTGTTCCCCCAGTGAATGATATTTGTACCTGAACTTCGAAAGTCGGCTGGGGAGGCGGCTCCGGCGGTAAAATGCGCGCTATGCAGTAAAATGAGGACCTGAGTTTCCCCCTCAGAGACCAGGTGAAATGCCAGGCATGGTGGCATGCGTTTGTAACCCCAGGGCTGGGGAGGCAGAGGCAGGGGAGACCCTGGAACCTGCTGCCCAGTTCCTCTAACCTATTTGGAAAACTCTGGGCCAAGGAGAGGTCTTGTCTCAAAATACAAGGCAACTAACTTTTGTTTGTTTGTTTTTGTTTTTCAAAACAGGGTTTCTCTGTGGCTTTGGAGCCTGTCCTGGAACTAGCTCTTGCAGACCAGGCTGGTCTCAAACTCACAAAGATCCGCCTGTCTCTGCCTCCCGAGTGCTGGGATTAAAGGCGTGCGCCACCACCGCCCGGCCAAAGGCAACTGACTCTTAAGGAAAGAACTGACACTAGAGACTGACCTCTGGTATGTTCACACGTGTATTCAAACACATATGCACACCTAAAGGAACACGCACACAGGGGCGGGGAGGGAGGAAGGGGGAGAGAGAGAGAGAATCATACTTATATTTGGCTGTTTTAAACTGTCTATTCTCAAACTCAACATGGCCACAGCCAAGCACCTCTGGCCCGGGCTGCCTCTTTATTTACCTGTTGCATCCACGCGCCCCCCCCACTTCAGCTGGGGCAGCTTCACCCTCCCAGTGAATCAAGCCTCAAAATTTATATGTCCTCCATTCTCTTCCTTACTTGATCCCACACCCAAACTCACAGCCAACCTCAGTTAGTCCCTTAAAGTCATCCCAGGGCCTGTTTCCTGCTTACCGGATTCAAGGCTGATACCCTGAGCTTCCACACTCTGACCCCAGGATTGTGGCAGTAAACTCTCTGTGTGTGGGGGGGTGCACAGGTGCAAGCGTGTGTGAGATGTGGAGGTCAGTGATCAGACTTGGGTACTGTTCTTCAGACCCCTTCCCCCTTGTTTGCTGAGACGAGGTCTCTCAGTAAGCGTGGCGCTCACCAAGGAGGCTCGAGTGGCTGGCCAGCGAGCCCAGGGATTCACCTCTGTCCACCTTGCCGACGCTGGTCCTTCCTCCACACACCAGCCGTTGTGGTTGTGTGCAAATGGGAAGCAGATGTTGCTGTGCCTCCTCCGGACACACCCAGGGAAGGGTGGCAATCCTTACAGAGAACTTACTACCTCTCCAGCCTTCTGTCTTCCGCCGGCCCAATTTGAATCCATCTCAACCAAACTGGCCTCCCTGCTTCTGCGGCTAGCCAGGCATATCCATACCCAGGCGTCTGCCTCCTTCCAGTCCGTATGGAACCCTCCTACCCTGCTAGACTCTGTCTATCCCTCACGTCTAAGTGCCCTCTCAACCCTCAGGCCTCACGCCGCCCTCAGCCTCACTCTCTCACTCCCAGAATCCTTGCTCTCTCCTCCCTCCCTCTGATCTGTTCTAAGACATGGAGTTAGGGATCTTCACCTATTTTACTGGCTGTGTCCCTAGCAAGGGGCTGACACATAGTAGGCCCTCCTAACAGCCATCAGGTGGGGTAGTGGCTCCAGGGACTGGTGCATGCTCTTGGGTAGTGCATGGATTTAAAATTGGTGATGGGGGCTGAAGCCGGTGCAGGCAACTTCCTAACACTGTGACCTTGGGCAAACTCTGAAGCTCTTTGAGCCAGTTGGATGAAACCGAGCCTTGGAGCAGTCAGGACAGAGCCTGACACAGGAAAGCCACTGAAGGCAATCCGGGGCATGGTTATGACTCCTGTCTATGCCCGCCCCGGCCATAGCAGAGCAGTTACCGTCATCCCGACTTCTACAGGTGACCTTCAGCACCTGCCACTCTTCTCTCTGACTGCTCACTCCGTTTAGCCGCAGAAAAGTGGGAAAAGCACGGCTAAGGCAAGAACACGCTCACCAGCCCAGAAAAAGCAGTTCTGTCATGGCTGAGGCAAGAACACGCTCACCAGCCCGAAGCCCGACTCCTGCATTTCCTAAAAGCCAGAGTGGGTCTACACTGGCAGATGAAGGCTGCCTTCTTGTCCCCAACCTTCTCCCAGCTGTCTCAAACTGACATCACTTTGGGGGGCAGTCAAAGGGTCTCTTGGCTTGGCTGATAGCCTGGGAGGATCTCACCACCAGGAGACAGACAACCAGCAGTTTTGGATTTTCCAGAAAAATTAAGTCCGCAGACTGGGCTTGTCCTAAAGCAGTGAGCTCATACCCCCTGCGGCCATTCCAGGAGCAATGGGACACCCATCGGTTAGGATGACCAAGCTCTGAGGCCACCTCCTCTTCACCTCTGGGACTCCAGCGCAGAGGGCCGCCTCCTCTTCTTGCCCCGACTCCCTTCCCACCTCAGATACTTGACCCGGATCTGGACAAGGCAAGCAGCTCTGTCTTCCCACAACATGTCCACCTTCTCCCTGGTCACGACCAAGTGAGGGCCTGGGAGACCTCTGAGGCCAAAGGGCAGATGTGGCAGAGGCAGAGACAAGCCGGTGTGCTTGGCGAGGCGAGAAACGTAAGGCTCCACAGAGCACAGGCGTGCGTCGCCAGGCAACCACGCTCACAGGAAATATCCCACCCTTCATGTAGGGAAGGCTGGCATAGCAGCTCCGTGTGTGAGGAAGACGAAGGATGTGTCTTTCCATTTGGGGATCTGTTCGCATCTGCTCAATGCGCAGGGCACAGCCGGGGGGCAGGGGCAGGAAACACACCTGTCAAAGGATATGTTTCCACGGACACAAGGAAGCCGAGCCTGAAGTCACATTGCCCGCTTTTGTGATGCTTCTCTGCAGTTCTTTACACCCAGTTCCCAAAGTGGTCCATCACAAGAGTGTGTTGCCATGGCAACAGGCTCCATAGGGGAGCCACTTGGCATTACCCAGAATCCGCATCTGTGCTTGTTTCTCTCTCTCTCTCTCTCTCTCTCTCTCTCTCTCTCTCTCTTCTTCCCCTCTTTTTTTTTTTTTTTAAATCTGTAAATGAAAAGCGGTTCCTGGGTGAGTGAAGCCTCCTCTCTCCACCTGACAGTTTCCTGGAAGGAGGGAAGAAGAGATTTTGTACTGGGGGTTCCATCCACAAATTCCTTTTCTGTACCTTTCCTTAGGGCTGACATGCATAGCCCTGGAGAGGACCATTGATGAGGCAGACAAAAGAACTAGATAGATGCTCCTCCAGGGAGGGCCGAGGCTCCCGTGACACCTGACTTTTGTTTCAGTGGCTCTTTAAGGGCAAGGCAGTTCTCCTACAGGCTTTTACAAACCGGCTGACTGCAGATGGGCAGAGGGATGAGGGCCAGCAAAGTCACAGGTGAGGCACGAGCCTGTGCTCCCAGCCTCTCTTGCATACCTTAGACCGGTCCTGAAAGCCTCCCCAGCCCCTTTCTTCCCTGTTTTAAACTCCTTCCCTTACCCAAAGCTAGGGATGGGCAGGCAAGGTCAAGGGGAGCCTGCTCGGATCGGGTTGGAGGTCAACGCAAGGGTAGCCAGTCCCCTCTGTACCACCTCTGGCTCTCCTTCAGAGTTCTGGGGAGTCACCAACAATGATGGGGCTAAACCTGCCCACCTTCTCCTCTTGCTCTTCCCTTCCTGCAAAATCAGCATCACCATATTTCCGCCTGTGCCCCACACCACACGGCAGAGGTGCCAGTTGCTCAGACTTGCTGTTGGTAGGAAAAGGGGTTTCTACAACCTGTCAGGACAACACCTATTTTTTACTTGGTCTGAGCTTGGATCATTCCACGTCTTTGGATTATTATTCCATGTCTTCAGGCATCTGAAGCCTGAGGACAGAGGGAGAGGAACCAACCAGACTCCTTATTTAATTTTCACCAAATCCATCCATAATTCAGTCTAAAGCTGCCCAGAATGGCTCATGTGGGCAGACAGGGTCTGAGTCAGCCAGTCAATAACAACACAGAGTGTTCCCCGGGCGCAGAGCTAGCAGCTTGGGGCTGTGCTACTGGGAGCAAGAAATGCACGGTTCAGTCCTGCTCCTGTGGAGCGGCAGAGCTGAGGGCCACGGGCCAGAAGGATGCTCCGGAAGAAGAGAGTCTGAAGTCCATTAGCACAAACCAAGACAAATGAGCAGGAGGGGGCCAGGCCTAGACAAGCTGCCTCCCTGCCTCTGCTCTGGAAGGAAGGGAAGACCGATGGTGTCTCTCGTGCCCAGGTGATACTGTATACCCAACACTGGCACCATCAGGATAAGAGGGGCCTTCCAGCAACTTCTGTCCCTGGACCACCATCTCATTGCTTTCCCTGGACAGAGGTGAACCAATGTCTATTCAACCCAGAGAAGGTGCCCACAACAGGCCATTCCACCCAACTGGGAGGACGATTCCAAGTCCAACCTAGTGAGTCAGGAGGTTATTTGGCTTATTTAAAGGAACACACAGGAGGGAGATTTACAGCAGTGTGGGTGACTCAAAGACACTAGCGTCATCAAAATGTCCCACGGTAGCATAGATGATGATGCCACAGAAGCTGAATTATTGAGTGCGGCCCGCAGTTAACCATCTACCTGCCGGGTCGCCTAGCACCGCCGAACATCACAGTCAGCTGGGAGCTAGACAGGGCAATGACTGGGATTCCAGGCGACAGTTCATGATCGCCTCTCCTACTTGGCAGCATCAGCAGCTCCATTACCATAACCACCAATCCAGGCACCACAATCCCGTGTTTTGTTGCCATGACTACGTAGCCAAGGTTTGGCCCACCTTACAATGACCAACGTTATGATCGTATCGCGATAAGGAAAAAGTTATATGACAGCCATTGTATAGGGAGAGACATGAGACCGGGAGCCAGAAGACGGAGGTCAAAGTGGGGGATGGTGGACCAGATAGAACCTGACGAAGGGAGCCAAGGAGGGGCCTCGCGGCTTCATCTAGACCGAGGCGAAAGCTTCCGGTGAGGCAAGTCGGCACCACTGTCCTCGCCCCTCCCTAAGCTGGTCTTTCATTTGCTTCCAGTGTCCTCAGCCTAGAGGGTCCACCTAAATCCAGAGTCAGAGACAATCCTATCCAGCCCCACTCAGCTGCTCCTCTATGGCTCAGTGTGAATGAATCCTCGGTCACGGAGATCCGATGCCAGTGCCTTGTCTACTCTTACCAATCCGCTCTCCCCGTAGGCTTGTGGCCTCCTTGCTCCCTCGAGAAGCTAGAACCGACTTCCTCGGAGTTTGTACTGGCTGGGCTAGCATCTGTCTGAAGGACCCTGCTGATTCCCTTACCCACTTGAAGTCCTTGCTCAACTGTCACCTCTACCAAGAAGCCAAGAAGCCCACTGACCCCTGCTCAGAGCTGTGCCCTACCATCTCCGCCTGAGCTCCTCATCTCTTTGTGTGTGTGTGTGTGTGTGTGTGTGTGTGTGTGTGTGCATATGTGTGTCGGGGGTGGAGGTAGTGTGTGCATATAGGCACAGTGTGCATATGCCCATGTGTTCATATGCAGAGGCGGGAAGATATGAATATATACATGAAGAGAAGGGTATATACAAATAGACCAATTCTTTATCTGCGGGTGGGGCTGCCAGAAAGAGGGGATGGTTAGATTTTCGTTATCATCCCTCAGAACCAAAAGTGGCTCACTGTCCAAGTGTGAGTCAGCATGGACCCCTTGGGTGCTGTTTTCACTCTGTGGTGTGTTCCTTCTGCTCCTGTTGCTCTTCCCCCACTTTCTCCTTTAATGGGAAGAGGAAGAGATGAACACAGGCACCAGTGGATTTATCCAGCCGCACCTTTGTCTGTCATGACTGAAGGCCAGAGCGTGGTCTGATTGGTGGATACCCTCCCTGATTGCTTCTGTTGCTTCCTCCCATCTGATCTTTGTGTTACTGGGGCCTTGGCTTTGCACACCATCTGCACGCATGGAGAATGTGAATCCCGTGACTGACAGAAAGTCGAGGGGCAGCCAGAAAACTGCCAAGCTCAGGGTTTAACTTGTCCGCTGGCTAGCTGGGTATGACGGAGCATGCCGTCGTCCCAGCACACAGGAGTCTGTGGCAGGACAATAGTAACTCTGGGGTTAGCCTAGGCTGCATAGAGAACCTCTGTCTTAAAAACCCAAAAATAGCCAGGCAGCGGTGGCGCACGCCTTTAATCCCAGCACTCGAGAGGCAGAGGCAGGCGGATCTCTGTGAGTTCGAGACCAGCCTGGTCTACAAAAGCTAGTTCCAGTACAGGCTTCAAAGCCACAGAGAAACCCTGTCTCAAAAAACAAAAACAAAAAACAAACAAACAAACAAAACCCAAAAATAAAGTAACTCTGGTGCCGCTCCCCTTCTCTTGCCCAGATCTGCTTGTCCCCATCTCCTCTGGGAGCCTCCAGGTTACTCTGTTGGGGCAGCCAGTCTGCCTCAACAGCCTGGGGAATGGCCCAGACTGTAGCTTTAGCTGTTCCCCTGGGTCTAAAGAGGACTCCCCCTGGGTTGGTACAACATGGAGCCTCTGCATACCACCTTCATCCCTGGGAGCTCACTGAGACCTTGGGCAGCTGGGCTTCCTGGGGAGGGAAGCTGTCTTAGCATTGGGCCCTTCAGGGCTGCAGAGACTAAGCAGACAGACAGAAGAACAAGCGTCTCTGGGGGACACTGGATGAAGACAGAGGGCCCTGCCTGACCCTATATGGCTGCTCTGGGCAGGCACCAGTCCCCCCCCCCGAAGACGCAGCCTCGTTGTATTTACAAATCTGAACAAGCCCAAAGACTCCAGAGTTTCCTCCATCTGCTGTGACTGTTCTGGGATGTGGCCAGCCCCCTCTGTGTGGCTTGGTATGTAGGAGATAGATCTTCGGCAAACATGCGTGACTGGGATGGTGTCTGCCCCACAAGTCAGCCCATAACTGTCCTTGGAGTCCTATCACCTGCCTGAGCCAAACGCTAGCAGACACAATCCAGACACCAGGGTGGCTCATAGCTTCGCACTGAAGCCGGGGCTGGGTGGTGAGGAGACACAAGGACTACATGTGTTCTGTGCGTGCCACAGCCCGCCCTTCCTAGTTTAGACAGAGAGGGCATGCTGGGCTGAGTGCATGCTGGGCATGATGGTGGCTAGTGTGCATCCCGCTTGAGGCTGCCTGCGGTTTCACGTGATCCCATGTAGTCCCAGGGTATAGGTACACGCATGCTTGCCCTTTTCCACCGATGCAGAGTATCTCTGGGCTAAGCTACAGCATCAAGTCTCTAGGCCAGTTACAGCGAAGATTCTCATGCTCTTAAGAGAAGTCGCTCACATTGTCTTTCACACATGAAGCTGCGAGTCTGGCATGTGCCTGCAAGAAGCACCGTAGTTAGCAGCCGTGATGGCCGCAGACTTGGGCTGCAACAAAGCAGCACGACTGGGTGGGTAATTTTCTCATCTGCTTTGCGGGAGCTCGTCTTGAAGACAGTGAACTTCAGGTATAGGAGCTAGCTTGGGCAGTCCACATGACTCTGAGACTACCTTGTTTACAGTGCGTGTGTGTGTGTGTGTGTGTGTGTGTGTGTG
>JAQHUG010000113.1:3566299-3591189 GCA_028555095.1 Dicrostonyx torquatus
AGCAGGTGGCTGGCTGATGGTGCTCCCCCTTGGCAGAGCGACTGGATGAAGGCATCTGGATCAGCGACAGTGGCAGCGTCTAACCCTAACCCATTCTGTACTGGGGAGTGTTTGCCCCTATTTGATACCTGGATAAATTAATTCTTGAGAACCTTTACCAGACTCTCAAGGATCCATACATACACTAAAAAATAAACTTTAAAAAAAAGTGATGAGCTGTTGATTAATACAGGATTGTCCCAGGGACTCACGTGTGTGTGTGTGTCAGACAGCTCCCCTCCTGACCACACGTAGCAGAAAGATGCAAGATTTAGCACGTCTGAGCCTGAGTCTTCATAGGACTGCTAACCGTCAAGAGTCTTAGCCACCTTCAAAGCCAGCTGCTCAAGGGCAGCTTCTGCAAAGGAGAGACCGTGGCTAGTGGTAGACTCTGGAGGGTCTAGGTGATTTGGCAAGTCCCCAAACACGGATTTGGACATAGAGATGGGGTCAAGACCTCCCACTATTTGACTCTTCCCCACCCACCCGAGTGGAGCCTTGCGGACACTCATGACTTGGAGTCACTATCTCTCCCCTTTTTCCATCTCGAGTCCTCCCGCCCAGGGGTCTGGCTCAGGGACAGCTTTTATAGGAGATGCCCAGCAGGCATCCCAGGGCATGAGCCTCCAGGAATAGGGTCTTATCGTGCAATTAAACGCAGCCGTCTGGAAGATGCCCTGCAAGATGCCCTGCTATAGTGGGCATCCCTGTAAAGTCCCCTTGAGCGGCTCCAAGGCAGCTCCCTGTGACAAGGCCACTGATGTGTCTCCTTGCCTTGTCCAGAACGAGAGGACTGGTAACCGTTGCCTACCTGGGGTCGCAAAGCACAAAACTCTCACCAGCAACAGAGGCAGAACCTCGGGACGCGGACTCATAAGACAAACACAAGGTTGTGTGGAACGTTTCGTTTCTCCCGTGCGAGTTAAGCAAGAAACCTGGGCCTCCAGCGAGAGGGGAACCCCAGCATCGTGAATGGAAGACGACAGGAGAACCCCAGCAAATCACCTGTTGGCACCGTTCTCCATGCCGGCCTCTGGGGCGGGAGGAAGTATGTTGACCTCTGGTTTTCTTCACATGGTCATATCTAGTTTTGCTTTCTCTTAATGTCTTAGAAAAGGCAAGTCCCGCCGGGCGGTGGTGGTGCACGCCTTTAATCCCAGCACTCGGGAGGCAGAGGCAGGCAGATCTTTGTGAGTTGGAGACCAGCCTGGTCTACAAGAGCTAGTTGCAGGACAGGCTCCAAAGCTACAGAGAAACCCTGTCTCGAAAAACCAAAAATAAATAAATAAATAAATAAATAAATGAAAGAAAAAAAAAAAAAAAAAAAAAAAAAAAAAAAGAAAAAGAAAAGGCAAGTCCCTTGGGCTCATCCCATCTGTCCACCTGACAAACCTACCAGGAAATCAGGAAATCAGCCTCAATGTGCAGGAGAGGGAATGTCTGGTGTTTCACAGCTACCGCTCCCAAAGGCTTTCATCCTGAGAAAGAAAGGGTCCGGGGGCATAGAGTGTGTACCTGCACAGTGTAGCTGAGGCTGAGGGCTTCCCCCTCCTCCTCCTGCTGGTCCTTCTCCATCCAGGGCTCTGCTGGAGAGAACACAGGCAGGCCCAGGACCTCAGAGCCTCTCCTGGAGGCAACCAAGGAGCGAGTCAGACATCCAGCCCCAGAGTGCAATCCCATGTCCTTCCCAGGGGAAAGCTGAACAAATGGGAGGCCGCAGAGCCTCACAGGCTCAGACATGTTGTGACAAAGGCCTCTAATGTGGTATAAGGGATGTTGACTGACTCAGTGATCTTTCTAGAAATAACCGGAGAGTGTTTCCCCCAAAGAGTCAGCCCAGGAAACACACGGGATGTGCCTGGACTAGCCGGACGCTGGCACGAGTCCCGAAGCGAAGGGGCTTTTCCTGGTCGCTGCCCTGGTGGAATTCAGGAGCTGTCCCTGTTGTCAATGTGGGTTCTTTCTGTCTGGTGACCAGCTCACAGCTCTGCTATTAATCCAGAGCTTCCCCCGCGTTCTTAAGGAACGAAGCTAATCTTTGCCTCCATTCTGCTGGGCAGGGAGTTGTCCTTGGCTCGGTCTGCCCCAGTTGAGACAACAGCGTGTTTCTTTCTGACTTCCAGCTTTCGCTTCCTCACTGTGCCCGTGAGCTCTGCCACGCTCTGGGATCAAACCTGCGATCTCCTTTGCATAGGAACTGCCGCACAGAATATGTCCTGACATGTTGACTTACTTTCTGAGGCCTTGGTCCTTAGCAAGAATGACAGCCCGTGAGCTTGCAGGCCATGGGGAGGTAGTGATGGAAAGAGGGTGTCCCCGGGAGTGGGAGGACGTCATGATACCTGTTCATAATATTCCTCAGATGGACCCATCACCACCCCTTCCCTACTGGACCCCATTTGGTGGGACATAGTGAACAACCCAGTTTTGGCTTGGCGTGCCTCCTAGTAAGTACAGCCTAGGCCTGGGATAAAAGCAGCGTGGAGCAGGGACTTCTGGGATCTTCTCCTGCTTGCCAGCTTTTCCCTCCTGACCTTGGGCCATGTCCCTCCTGGCAGCTCTGCTTCACTGCCTGCATAGGAAGCCAAGATAGAACTGGAAAGACTAGGGGGGCCGTTCTAGGTGCCACAGGGTCCAGCTGAGTGTGAGAGTCAGTGTGTTTTACAGGGAGGTTCCCAGGCTTTCGACCAACCACTTCTTGGTCTTGGACTTCCTAAGTTAGCAGCTGCAGGGCCAGGAGTCAGCCCTGTTGCAATCAATGCTCTCTAGATTCAGAAGAGGCCGTTCTGGGAACTGTGCGGAACCCTGAGGGTCTGAAAACCTGGCAGCGGGATCTCTACTTCTAAGCAAACTTTGCCTTGGAAACCTATGGCTAGCGAGGGCCTAGAGGCTTGCCTCTGGTCATGACCTGTCACCTCCCAGGAGCCGGTCCACTTTCTAAGTAGGTGAAAAATGAACCTAACTTAAAACATGGTCTCTCCCCCCACCCCGTGCGCGCGCGTGCTGGCTGCCACGCCACACAGGAACAAGAACACACTGGCTCTTTTTTTCTTTTTTCTTTTTTCTTTTTTTTTTTGGTTTTTTGAGACAAGGTTTCTCTGTAGCTTTGGAGCCTGTCCTGGAACTAGCTCTTGTAGACCAGGCTGGTCTCGAACTCACAGAGATCCGCCTGCCTCTGCCTCCCGAGTGCTGGGATTAAAGGCGTGCGCCACCACCACCCAGCACACTGGCTCTTATGGGGGACTACATCCCTGACAAAGGCCACTTAGCTCCAGTGCACCCTGAACTGCCTGGGGACTACGGGGCCGGATCACCGCTAGATTGTGTTACAGCAGTAAACAGAGCCCTCCCAGTGGTGGCGGTGGCAGCCACGAGGCCAGTGCCTTGGTGTCCAGAGGGTACCCAGACCACCCCTCCTGGCTTCCTGTCTCTCCTCTTTCATGCTCCATGGGCCTGGCCCCCTGGAGCTTTCTCAGAACCACAGACGCATGCCCAGTGGAAAACGTGACAGTTTTCTGTTGGGCGTTAGGCACTTCACAAGGCCTCAGGAAGAGGGTGAGAGAAGAGAAACAAGACCTGGGAACCAGCCCCACTCCCTCCCACGAGGTGCACAGCGAAGCCTGTTTATCCCTGGCGACAGTGACGGCAACAGGCTCAGCAAGGAGGGGTCCTCCGCCTTCCTGCAGGCCCCACCGGGTAACTGCCTTTCTCTGTGCTCCCGGCTGCACATCTGGATAAAGGCGTGCCTCCCTACTTTGTTGTGTGTGTGTGTGTGTGTGTGTGTGTGTGTTTTAAACTTTCTTTTCCACTGCCATAGTAACCGCTGCGTGTTTGGCAAAGGGACGGAGGAAGGAAAAAAAAGCAAAGGCCTGGGAGGAAAGGAACTCTGAGCGCAGGGCTGGCAGCCGGCCAGGGTAGTCACGCTGTGGAGCTGAAATGAGGCCTCTGGCCGGCAGCCAAGTGACAGAGAACAAAGCTGTCAGTTCCTAATGTTGGCGGCAAAGCTCGCTTGGCACCCTTATATGGTTTCCCATAAGTCCCTGCCTTGGCCACCGTCCATTCCCTTCAGGCCAGCAAACGGGGATTAGCGCTGCTTCAAGTTGTTTTTCTCCCCTTCGCTCCAACTGCTCCGGTGACATCACCCCTCCGCACACAAGTGCCAGCAGGGTTTGCCCCGCCCCCTCCACCCCAGCCCTCCATCATGCTCCCTCCCAGTCCCTCTCTCCCTCTCCCTCCACTCCCCCCACCTACCACACACACACACACACACACACACACACACACACACACACTTCCTGCAGCCTCCCCCTTTTCTCCCTCCCTTTTTTCTTTAAATGCAGTATTTTAGGTCATTCTTCTTGTCCGGGCTTTTTTTTTTCTTCCTCCTACTAAATTAAAAACACCCAAGCGCTTGTGCATTTAGCTGAATCAAGCCAGACGCTGTATTTTATTTTTATAACTGAATTCCTGAGAGATAAAAATCTCATTTTCCTTAGTAGGCTGTAATCAGCCCTTGCAGAGATGTGGGTTCCAACCGCCCCATCTCAAGCTTCCTTAAGCAGCTCCACGGAGAGATGAACTTGGCTCCTGTTCAGGTTTGAAGGGGCCCTGAGGCTGGTCAAAGGCTGTTTTGTCACACGCAGGCACACACAGATCCCATCAACGCCTCCTTGCCATGGAAATGCCACCAAGACCGCTGGACACACAGTCCGTCCCTACTGTGTTCCTCCCCTTTCCAGAAGGAAAATAGGTGAGTGAGTCAGTGCCAGAAGCAGCTTCCGAAAAGACCGGTTTCAACTAGCAAGTGCCAGGCGGTGTTATGCAACTCAGGGCTCTGGTCCGTGAAAGGAATGGAGGTTTGCCGACTGCACAAACGGTCCCCCCTCCCCCCCCCCACTCTGATTCATGAACTAGTTTTCTGATTCATGAATCACTCGGGAGCCAGCAGGAGAAAAAATGAGTCGTATTGATCTCATTTCAGTTGAAATGGGCTCAGCAGGCCTATGGCTGGCTGAGGAAGGCTGTCCAGGGCCAGGCATTCACTCCCAGCCTCCCTCTTGGTCTGGAGGCAGGTGCTCCTCAGGCACTCTTAAAGGCATACAACGGAATCCCTTTAAGACGTAGATGGAAAGGGAATCCATCAGTTTCTATCGGGGGTCCCAAATAGCTGAATTTATTTCCTTTGAGATGGGAGAGGGGGCACTGTGTAGCCCAGGCTAGCCCGATCCATTGGCACATCATAGAAGAGTCACCTTATTTTAGCGTCTTTTCTGGATTCTGGTGAGGTTTCTTGTTGCTCCCGTGCTGGGGATGGTACCCAGGGCTTTGTACAGACCGGAAGTGGTTCGTCACCAAGATCTAGCTTCAGCAGGCTTCTTACTTTTTATTTAGAGATAGAGTCTCACGGAGTTGTCTAGAGAGACTGTCACCTAGTCCTGTAGCCCAGGCTGGATTTGAACTTGCAATTCTACCTAAGCCTCCTGAGTAGCTGGGCTGACAAGCCTGGTGACTTCTGAAGTAAGAAAGTCCCCTTCTGAACCAGCAAACAAATGGCTTCCCACCCCCACCCCCACCCCGCATGCAGCCTCTTCAGCTAAGAAGGTTTCTAGATGGCAGCTCTGTCTTATGTAAGGGTGAGCTGGTCACGGCTTGGGGTGGGTGCCTGAGGTCATATAAAGCCAGTCTTTCCTTCCAATAAGAAACGAAGGTTTGACGAGCGGTGTTGGCACACGCTTTTAATCCCAGCACTCAGGAGGCAGAGGCAGGCGGATCTTTGTGAGTTAGAGACCAGCGCAGGCTCCAAAGCCACAGAGAAACCCTGTCTCGAAAAAAAAAAAAAAACCAAAAAAAAGAAAGAAATGAAGGTTTTTTTTTTTCTTTAGTTGTTCAAGAAGCAGGAAGTAAGCCTGAGGCCAGAGACGATGAAAGGAAGCACTCTCTCCCTCCCATTCACCCGAGCTGCCACTTGGTGCGTTCCTCCGAGATGCTTCCTATACTCTGTTGTCCTGCTGGTACCCTGACCAGCATCATCTTCTTCTTCAGCCAGTCTCCCCTCTTGCTCCTACTCCAGACTGTGGGAAATTTAGGACAACTGGCTGAGCTGTAATACTAATCCATAGGAGGCAGAGGCAGGAGGATTGCTGTGATTTTGAAGCCATCCTAGACTATGTAATGAGTTCATGGCCCTTGAGACACATGATGAGACCTTAACCCAAAAAAATGAATAAATCGGGCTGGAGACATGACAATGTCATGTCTCAGTAAGTGTGAAGACTGAGGTTGCTCCCTAGAGCCCGTGTAAAAGGGCCAGGTATGTTGGCGCAGGCTTGTCGTCCCAGCACAGGTAAGGCAGAGAGAAGCACATATCTGGGACAGGCTGGCCGGCTAGGCAGCCTCTAATAGGCAAGTCCCCTTCCCCGGGAGAGATCCTGCCTCAAAAAACAAACAAAACAAAGCAAAACAAAAAATGAGGTAGACAGCAATGACTCCTGAAGAATGACATTTGGGGTTGGCCTCTGTCCTACACTGCCATGTACCCACACACCTCTGCACCTGCACACACACACGCAGGCACACATGCACAGGCAGGCACACACACACACACAGGTACACACAGGCAGGCACACACATGCACAGACAGACATACACACGCACAGGCAGGCACACACACACGCACAAGCAGGCACACACACACAGGTACACACACAGGCAGGCACACACATGCACAGACAGACATACACACGCACAGGCAGGCACACACACATGCACAGGCAGGCACACACACACGCACAGGCACACACACACACACACGCACAGGCACACACACACAGGCAGGCACACACACACAGAGGTACACACACAGAGGTACACACACACACAGGCAGGCACACACACAGAGACACACACAGAGGCACACACACACAGAGGCACACACACACAGAGGCACACACACAGAGACACACACACACAGAGGCACACACACACAGAGGCACACACACAGAGACACACACAGAGGCACACACACACACAGGCAGGCACACACACACGCACAAGCAGGCACACATGCACACACACAGGTACACACACACAGGCACACACACAGGCAGGCACACGCACACGCACAGGCAGGCACACACACGCGCACAAGCAGGCACACACGCACACACACAGGTACACACACACAGGCAGGCACACACATGCATAGACAGACACACACATACAGAGGTACACACAGGCACAGGCAGGCACACACACAGGCACATAACAGGCACACACAGGCAGGCACACACCCACAGGCAGGCACATACACACAGAGGCACACACACATAGAGGCACACACACACAGAGGTACACACACACAGGCACACACACAGGCACACGCCCACACATGATAATGAAAAATAATAATAACAACACTTGGCTTTCTGATACAGGCTTTTCAGATACTGCATAAAAGCTGGCAATCCGGACAAGGAAGGGGTTGTGACCTCGTGTATGGAATTTTGGGTCCAAGTGTGGAGAAGCCCAGATTCCTGTACTTTGGTTGCACAGCGGCCTGAGACACACTTCACAGTCGGGGACTGGAGGAGGTCACCTTCCTCCTTTTTATTACACATCGCCCAGAGGAGGCCTCCGAGACAGGGAAGGAAGGCAGGAGCACGAATCTCCATCAGCAGGCACAGGAGTCTCTCCTCCCTTCTGTGAAGGTGCCTTTTCCTCCCGCTCCTCCTCAGGCCCCTGGGGTTAAAGCTGTGCCCACCGACTTGCTCGCTGGCCTGAGAGCACGCAGGACTTGGAGGCTGGCTCATGTATTGTGTTATTGTTTTAGATTTTTCCCCTTCAGTCCATCTCCAGCGCCTCTGATCACCCCGAGTCCCTAGGATGGCTTTACATAACACCCACTGGGCCAGCCCCAGCATCCCAGAGCACTCGCTCCGGCATCTTCCATAACTCTGGCCACGTATCAAAACCTCTGTTTCATAACACACCCAAAATAGGATTTTTAACTAACATGCCAAGCCCAGGGCTTCTCATGTCAGGGCCAGGAGTTTTATGAATCATTAATGGTTAAACAGAGATGCACACACACACACACCCGCCAACCCCTGGATACCCAACCTGCCTGTCCCTGGGGGTCGGGATAAAGATGGAGGTCGGAAGACTGTGGTTTCTGTAGCCACGGTCTGCCGGTGAGTGACTGAGGGACTTATTCAAAGAATTCCCCAAATAATCTCAAACACATTGAGTGTCTTACTCAGGCTTTAAACAGAAAAAGAAAGAACTACCTTCCTCCTGCCTCCTCCTCCTCATTCATGGGGAGTGTGGTTTCCTTTCCTCTGCTGCCAGACACTGGCAGTTGCTGACTTAACCCCTGACTCTCCTTTGAGGTCAGCTTCCTGCAAGAAACACCTAGATCTGGCCCCCCTGACCCCCGCAGACCAACTGCATCTTTGAACTCCACTTCGGGATGGTGGGTGAAGGAGTCTGAGCAGAGCAGAGAGACCAGCCCTCCCCCTACGGGCCCTGTACCCGCCTGCCTCATCCGGCCCTGGTTTAGATTACCACAGGGAAGGGTGTGTCCTCCCAAAGACATTTGCAGCCTGTTTAGGAGTCCCTTCTGGAAATTTCTCCATGAGGCGCCCAAGGAGTGTTCCTGGATTCCGTCTCCTCACATTGCCCCCGCGGGTACAGCTGTGTCTCCCTTCCTTGTCCTGCCAGACACGTGGTTGATGTCCTTGTCCAGATGGCCCCCAGGGCATCACTTCTCAGCGATAGAAGCGTCCATCATTCACAGTGGAGGTGGGGTTGTGAAAAGCTTTGGTGCACTGGACTGAGGCAGGTTGGGGGGTTGGGGTTCAGGCCAGCAAGGCTGACTGACCTGGGGAAGAGCCACGTAGCCATGGATAGATGTTTCCTGGGTCTGCGAAACACCTTGAGAAGATGGAGCTCTGTAGCTCACTCTGTTGCAGCCCCACCTCTGCAGTCCCCCTCCCCCAGGTCACTCAACCCTCCCTGGGCCCCTCTCTGGACCACTCGGATACCCCGAAGGCAGGAACCCTTCAGTCCCCAATAGAGATGGAACCTTGATCTCTCTGCCCTTGCTGCCCAGCCCTCGGCGAGCCTGTGTAATTTGCCGTATGCAATTGTCTGTCTGAATCACCTGGGTTAAGCGGCTTCACTGCTCTCTTCCTTCTTGCTGGGTGTCATGGTAACCCTCAGATCACGACCCTGAGCTTTGCAGGACAACTGTCATTTGGCTATTTCTTCCCCCGGCTGGCTGCTATTTCTCCAGGCTCCGAGCTGTCTGTGTCACCTTCCGTGTAGCTTCATGCTATCCTAATCGACTGTTACTCTGCCTGCTCGGATGTGGCCTAAAAAGCAAGGAGAAACCACCTCTCCCACCGTGCTGTCCCTCACATCCAGCTAAGCCTGGGAAGGAAGCCCCGGGTCTCCTGCCTTCCATGACAGCCTCACAGAGTTCCTCCAATGAGCCAGCGGTGAGAGGGGCTCCCTCCCCACCCCCAGGCTGAGACTGAATAGCCTTCAGATTCATTTAGTGGCTGGACACCTGGTTGCTATGGAGACGGTTGTCATAAAAACACACTGATCTGTGGAGAGATAGAAAGCTGATCCCAGAGGTACGCAGTCAGATACATTAGCTCGGAGAAAGGGCCTGCTGCTTATCACACCGCACACAGTGCTCACAGTGCCTCTGCCTTGCAAAGCCAGCCCGGGTGACCCTCTCAGAGCCAGGCCAGCAACGTACAGCTGCAGTCACCATTTCATAAGGGACAATCAAGGGCTCCGTTCAAATGCCAGATGCCCCCCTGCCTCCCTATCCCAGGTTGAGTCAGCCCAGGAGAGGTTGCTCGCCCTGGGCACGATTTGGTCCACTGGCTCAGCAGGGAGGGAGGCACAAATGTACCCACCCCGACCATGCTGCATGTCAGGGGGCCCTGTGAGTGACAGATGTCAGCAGGAGCACCGTGGCGCCCTGCCAGCTTTGCAGGAAATACTAGGTGCCAATGGGGAACGCACACACAGGAGAGCCTCCTCGCTCCCAAGACAGGAACAAGGTATGGGCCACACTGCTTAACCCTTCTACCTTTGCTTGCCCCAGATCCGCACCTCCACCTCGGTCGGCTTCCTGTGAGGTAAAATATGTCCTTCTCCCTCAGTCCAGAACTTGTTCAGGGACCAAGGAGCAGCGTAAGGGGCAGAAGCGGGGACAAAGGAGAGCGGCCATTCTCTCCATGTTTGTTTGGATTGGGGGTTAAACCAATAATGACTTGGGTTCAGATTTCTAGCTGCACCATTGGCTGTGAATGGCTGAAAACAAAAACAAAGCAACCAAAAGTACCAGTTACAGGGATAGTCACGTGATAAACCCAGGCAAGACCTACTTCCGGGAGGACTCCCAGAACAGCAACTCCAGCCAAAACACAGATTCACTGACACCTGAGACCCCCCCTCTCTCTCTCAAAACGAGATCTAATCTAGATCTTGATATTTGATCTTCAGCAGTTCCTTGGATTTCCCAACACACCTCCCTTCCTCCTCCTCCCTCATGGCCTTCCTCCTTTGCCTCATCCTTGTCTGTAGACCCAGACAAGCATGAAGAGCTGGCAAGAGCTGATGCCCTCACCAAGGCAGCACTGTCGAGACCCAGCGATGACACTAGGACACTGTTCTGAGTGCCCCTCCTGCACTGGGTGTCAGGACGCTCGCTGTTCTCAGTGCCCCTCATGTGTCAGGACGCTGTTCTCAGTGCCCCTCCTGCACTGGGTGTCAGGACGCTATTCTCAGTGCCCCTCCTGCACCGGGTGTCAGGACGCTCACTGTTCTCAGTGCCCCTCTACACTAGGCAGAACAGATAAGTTGTTCAGAAGACTGCCTATCCTCCGGCCAGTCCCAACAAATACATGCAATGTGCCTGTCTCCCGCTCTCTCTTCCGATTTTCAGCACCTCCAAATTCGTCCCTCACCCTCCTGTGTCTTCATTTCTTCCCTGCTGTCCTTGCCTCTTATCTTTCTCCTTCCTGGGCTGGGATAATTTTGTTTTTTTGAAGTGGTTTGAGAGCCCAGCTCAGTTAAAGCCCTTTGGCTTCCAGTCACTTTTCTGTCCCTTGCTGGTCTACTTGCTCACAGTCCTGCCCTCCCCCACCCCCCACCGCACAAAATATGTTTATAAAAACACATGTGCCTCCCTAGTTTCTCTGGCTGACATGACATCATCCTGTCTTTTTTTTTTTTCTCCCGCCCTCATGTTTTTCCTGAAAATGTCCCCTTCGTCCTGGCGGGCTTTCTCACCCCCGCCCCCACCCCACCCACCCAGTTCAAGTTCTAGAGAGGGTTGCTCTTTTGAGTTCCTCACAGGAACTCTCTTTCCTTGAGACCTTTTGTCCTGTTTTCACCAGCCCTGGAGACCTGCCCTGCAATTATGGCCTCTTTCATGTTATCTTTCTCCCAAGGCAACAGTTTCCACCCTGGCCGGAGGAGACAATGGCAAAGGGGCCTTGACTTCGCTTTCACGCCTCCTGCTGCAGAGTGCAGGATTTCCTTATAGTTTGTTTGGGTTTTCTTCAAGCAAGCATATTTACCAGTGCTGAGTGGCAGATTCACAACCCTAGAGAATAAAGGCCAAGTTCACGTGTGGCTGAAAACACGCCATCCGGTCCAGGCCAAGCTGACGCTAGGGGCCAACAACACTGGGGCCGATTAGATTGCTGTGTGTTCTGTCCTAGAGCGGGTTGGGAAAACGGGCCCAAACCGAGGCTCACTGTGCCCCTTCCTTCCAGAAAACCCTTCCAGAAACAGAGCAGGGCAGAGTCCCAGAGACCAAAGGAGAGTACTGCCGTGCAAACCCCCACCTTGTCTGCGTTTCAGTAGTGACGCCTGATCGTTTACTTCTTTGCATCAAATTCTTTGGCCTTTAATTAAAATTAGGATGTGGTTTTTTTTTTAAAAGTTCATTCAAAGAGAGTTAAACTTCATGTTCTTATGTTTGTACCGAATCCTCACATGTATGTGTGTGTGCGTGTGTTTGTGTGTGTGTATGTTTGTTTGTGTGTGTGTATGTTTGTGTGTGTGTTTCTGTGTTTGTGTGTGTGTATGTTTGTGTGTTTGTTTGTGTGTGTGTGAGAGAGAGAGAGAGAGGTGGGGGAGAGAATAAACCTAGAGGTCACCGTTTCAGCTGACTGGCCAGCAAGATCCGGGGTCCTCCTGTTGCCCTCCCCTCTGAGTGCTGGGCTAACAGATACGTGTCCCCAGGCTTGTTAACACGTGTGTTGAAATTCAAACTCAGGTTTTCATGCTAACACAACTCACACTTAAATGAGTAGACCATCTCCCAGCTAACGCCCATGATGAAATGATGTTTTCAGCGTGCCAGGACATTCCTGCAAACGCCAACAGAAATCAAGGCATAGGGTCTAATAGGGTCTACATTTCATCCTAACATAATTACATAGTTTCCCCTTCCCCTAAACCCTCCCATAGACTCCCCTTTGCCCTTTTCCAAATTCATGGCATCTTTTCCCATTAACTGTTAATACGTCAATGCACACACACACACGCACACACACACACACACAATCTTCTTAGTCTGAATAATGTGTTTTATATGTGTGTGTATATCTCGTAAGGTATCGAATAATCAGCTGGTGTCTCTTCCCTGAAGAAGACTATTCCCCCCCCCCACTCCCCAGTGTTCCTCAGCTGCCTGTCTGTAGTTGTTCGGGTAGTAAAGTCTATCTGATCTTCAGGAAGGACGGTAAACAGGGCCTAAGGCATAAATCTACTTGCGGGAACTCCTCCTTCATCTCTGGCCTCGGTGTGTGCTCCACTGTCCTTGAGGCCTGTGAAGGTCATTGCTGTTGAAAAGATTCACAGAGAACTTAACCCCCCCACCCCACCCCACCCGCAAGCGTGTGGACATGGGGCAGGCTTGCCACACTGCTCTGCTCACGGAACCCAGGGGGAGGCTTTAGCAAAATGGGAACACCCCACTCTTCAGTCCTGCCAAACATAAATCCTTCTCCCTTCATCGGTATTGATCTCCTGCTTCTCCTTCGATGTGATGCAGGCTAGGGAATCCCCGCTAGCGTTCTTGGTGCTGTCCTCAAAGCTCAAGGCTAGGTGCTAGGGCAGTTAGGATATTTGTGTCTGACGACTGCAAACAAGATACTTCTAAGAAGTCTAGATGTGTGTTTCGGGCTTGTTTGCTTATTATATTATTATTATTATTAATTATTATTATTTATCCCTAAATACCAGGGACTGAATTCTGGACCTTGTTCATGCTAGACAAGCAACTTGGTATTGATCTCCATCTCCAGCCTACTTTTTTTAACCTTTTATTAAGGAACAAGATCCTATTAACTTTCTCAGGTTGGTCCTTCTTCCTTCTAAGCCAGCCTTGAACTCACAATCCCCTGGCTTCAGCCTCCCAGGTAACTGAGATGACTGTCCTGTGCCACCAGGCCTGGCTACATTAGCTCTTTGTGTGTGCTGCCCTACTTTTTTATGTCAAGACTGTGTCAGAGTTTGGGGATCTGGCTTAGTGGCAGAGTGTTTGGCCATGGGTTTGATCCCCATTACCGGTAAAATAGATAATTCTTCCAGACACTGCCCTTTAAGACACCATCTCCAGAAAAACGCGTCTCCGTCTGCCTGAAGTGACCTATTCAGTCATGTCATTGATTGGCCTGCAGCTTCCGTGGATGACTCTAGGGTCAGAAGTCACCTTCTAACGGAGACCTTCAGAGGCCCTGACAAGATGGATTTCACATTTGTGTCTCCTCGGCTCCGTCTCCTCTGCCGTACCGTGCTGTCACAGGTCTTGCTGGGTGCCAGTGAAGATCATGACTCAAGACAGGATGCTTACCCTACCTAGAATTTGTCATTTTGTGTCCCGACATCCCAACAGGTCTCGTTCGGACCGCAGCCAGAAAGGTCCCTGACTGTGTAGAGTTTCCTTGATTATCTGATTATCTTTACGTCTTCCACAGTGGACGTCTTCCTGCCACCTCGAAGCTGCCCAGGTGCCCCACCTGTGAACAGAGGCCTGCAGCCATGACACCTGCCTCGCTTCCTGACAGACATTCCTTTCTGACCTCCCTCTTGCTTTCCGTTTGCTTGGCTCCTGAGACAGATTCGCTGTATGGTCCTTGTAACTGTTACGTAGCCTAGGATAGCTTTAAACTCAGGGCAATCTTCCTGCCTCAGCGTCTGGAGTCCTAGAGGACAGGTGAACCGGCCACAACTGGCCTTGCTGTCTCCTCTCACCCATGTTTCGTGCATGTTGAGTGGTTTCTTTATTCTGTTGGCTTTGGTTTTGATTTTTTGAGACAGAGTGTCTCTGTGTAGCCCTGGCTATCCTGGAACTCACTCTATATTCCAGGCTGGCCTCGACCTCAGAGATCTGCCTGCCTCTTCCTCCTAGGTGCTGGGACTAAGGGCGTGGGCTGCCACTGCCTGTCCTCACCCTTGTTCTTGTCTGCTCATCACATCGGTTTGGTTTCATGTCTCCCCCCCCCCTCAATGAAACTATGAACTCCTTGGGGTACAGAGGCATCCGATGTCCCATGTTAGGAGGCATGGCCTGTTACTCCCCTCTCCCCAGAGACCAGGCGTGCTAGGTGGCAGGAGTGCAGATGACAGACAAGGCTCCAGTGTCCTGGGATTCCGGTCTGCTCTTTCCTTTGTGCCCTGGCCCTGCTAGATCAAGAGCGGACTGACTCAGCTGAATTCATCAATGGCTCCTTTGCTGTTGCTTCTGAAGTCGGCTGACAGCGGGAGCTTTGGAAAGAAGAACGTAGCCTCCTCGTGAATGTTTTAAAAGAGACCCTGGTGCTGCTTCTCATTTAGCAGCCTCATAGCTACTCCCTCCTCCCTTCAGACTGGATTGGAGGCAAGAGACCAAAACCCCAAGGAAAAATATTCCTTCTAAAGCCTTTGGTATATGCACTCTTTTTTTTTTTTCCCCCCGAGACAGGGTTTCTCTGTGGCTTTGGCGCCTGTGCTGGAACTAGCTCTTGTAGACCAGGCTGGTCTCGAACTCACAGAGATCCGCCTGCCTCTGCCTCCCGAGTGCTGGGATTAAAGGTGTGCGCCACCACCACCCGGCTAGGTATATGCACTCTTTACAGAGCCCTTGGTCTGTGTATGTGTGTGTGTTGTATGCACACATCACTGGACAGTTGCACATGCCCATGTGCGCGCGCACACACACACACGCACACGCACACGCGCACACACACACACACACACACACACACTCCACACTATTTCCTTGACACAAGGTCCCTTACTAAACCCTGAGCTAGGCTGACGGCCAGCAAGCCCCAGCCATCCTCCTGGCTTTGTCCCCCCCTCTCGCCCCCCCCCCCGGGAGCTGGGGTTGCAGCCATGCCTCACGATGCCTGACTTTTTCCATCAGTGATAGAGATTCAAACTTGGGGCCTTGGAGGAACAAATCTTACACACTGAGCCGTCTCCCCAGCATCCCAGTCTGTATTTTAGGGGCCCTTGCAGTTAGTCAGACAAATGCACCTTTCTCCCTATGTTCTGACTGTGCTCTCAGTCACTGTGGGGCGACGGCGGGCTGTGGGTTTACTCCCTATGACTTCTAAGATTTCCAGTACCCAGTTTATGTTTCCTCTATGGTCTTCGGGGCATTTCACGTGTGTGCGTGCATGTGTGTGGTGTGTACGTGTGTGTGACACTGGTATTGAATTTAGTGTGTTTAGGGTGGTAGGTGAATCCTGTACCGCTGACCTGTGTCTCCAGCCTTCTTCCCGCACAGTTTCACAGATTTCAGGTTACAGATCGTTTTCAAAACGTGAGCTCTTGTGTCATTCAACTGGGCTGGGCTGGGCGCCCATGCTAAACATGGATCCAATATATTTTATTCCTTACTTTTCTCATTGCTGGGACCAAAGGCCCAACAGAAGCAACTTAGGGAAAGAAGGGTTTGATGGGCTTGGGCTTGGGGATCCCAGTCCACCGCGGCCGAGAAAGTGTAATGATTAGCAGTGGTGCGTGCATGGCCGTGGGGGTTTTGATGCAGCTTCTCACATCCAGGCAGATGAGGAAGCCACAAACAGGGGTGGAAGCAGAGTTTGGCTCTGATCCTCCAGGCCTATCCTTAATGCCGTGTCCCAAAGACTGCACAGCCTCCCAAAGCAGCAGCACCAGCTTGGGGATCAAAGGAGCCGGGGGTGCACATTTCACATTGAAGCCATGGCAGTATCAGCAGCGTGCACCACAGCAGCTCCTGTTCCCCAGGTGTGGCCCCACATGGCTGGTCTTTCCTCTGGGCACACTGATGAGAATGTGGATCCGAGACACAGGACCCCAGAGAGACACTTCCTAAATGGGCCGCCTTGAAGACCTCCCTCCCTGCCTCAAGCCTGCCCTTTCCTGACACTGTAAGGGAAATGTCTGGTGTGTGATCCCTAGTTTTCGAAGCTTCCCCAGGCATTTTCGATGCAGCAGTGATTTTCATCATAGTTTATTCTTGGTTCCGTCCTTTTAAAGTGCGGCATTGTGGGTCTTGAGAGCCGAGGATGGGGCTGGGGACGGCAAGGGAGATTGCCGCAGACGAGAGGCGCCGCCGTAAATTTTGAAGTCAAATTATCTCTGTGAACTAAATGGTACCTGAATTTTATTCAAGGGGAAATCTGGGCAATTGACTGTGATTTAGAAGGACCACCGTTCCCGTCCTTTCGAATGCACCGAAATGGGCCCTGCCACCCTTTTTGCAATAGCCCAGGGAATTTATGCAAATCAAAGTTGTATTATTTAGTTGGGAGATACGAAGGCTGACAGAAAAATTGGATCGCAAGCGCATCAGATGTGCTGAAGATGTGAGCTGCCGTTTGCCATTTAGTAGGACACAGAAGTAAGACGGACTTACGGCGCTTAATGTAGATGAAATAATAGGATTGTAAAAAAAAATCCTTCGGGGAGCTTATGCACAGTAGATTTTCAAGCATATTGCGTCACACATGGACACGCGTGTGAAGGTCAGAGGTCAGGAGCCATCTATTTTGGTTTTGGACACAGGTTCCTCGCTGGGCTCTCGGTAGCCCAGGGAGGCTGGCCAGCAAACCTCCAGGTGTCTGCCCGTCTCTACCTCCCCAGAGTTGAGCTGGCAGGCACACGCCACCTCACCTCACATGTCACATGCCACCTGGCCTTCTAATTGTGAAAATAGCCCAACCTGCTTACTCCCAAGCCCATGATTGCCCTTGGCCTTGCGTTGGCCCTTGCTAAGCTAGACAGTGACACGTGATGAGCCCCCAGCGACGCTGAGACAGTGTTCTGTGACTCTTTCTGTGCTGAGACACTTAGGAGCTCTTGTGGGTCCCAATAGCTCTTTTCTGGGCTCCTGAGACCCCTTTCCCAGGCGCCACAGACCTATGAGAGGATGTAGGAGATCTCTGCAGGGTCAGTTCCTCCGGTCTCGATGCTCCCTCACGTCCACCGTCAACTCTGCCTGCGGGAGACTCCTGGAGGGAGACTGTGCTTGGATCCACCCCCTCTGCAGAAAAATTAAGTTCTCCATGGAGCAAGCCTGCCAAGGTGTTTCTTCAAAGCTAGAGAGATGACTCCATGATCAGAGCACATACTGTTCTTTCAGGGAACCGGGGCTTGTTTCCAGCGACCAACTTAAGGCGGCTCCCAACAGCCTCTAACTCCAGCTCCAGAGATATCCAACGCCCTCTTCTGGCCTCTGTGGGTACTGCACTCAGGTGCACACGCTCACACACAGACTCCGCTCTTCTAAGTATAATTTAAACTAATCAAAATAAAGCCTTTAAAACTTCTGCTCATCAGGTGATTGTGTGTGGTCCTGTGCACATGGGCTGGGGTGCAGATGTACATATGTGGATGTGTCTTAAGGTTAATGTGGAGGCCAGAGGCCAACCTGGAGTGACATTCTTTAGGAGATGCCCACTGTGGTTTTTGAAACAGGGTCTCTCACAGAGATCTGGGACTAATGAAGTAGACCAGGCTGGCTGGCCAGGAAGCCCCAGCGATCTGCCTATCACCCCCTCCTCAGCCCTGTGCTTACAAAGCACTGACCACCACGCCTGGCTTTTGAAATGAGTGCTGGGATTCAAACTCAGGTCTTGCAAGGCAAGTACTCTACCCCTGGAGTCTTCTCTCCAGCCTCCCCAGATGATGGCAGCAGTCCAACTAGCCTGAGAACCACCAGATCAACGGTCATAATTTCGAGGAGAGAGAAAAGAGGAGGGAGGAAGGAGAGAGGCGGGGAGAGGTGGGGATCAGGGAACTCCAATACCGAGCAGGTCTTCTCCACACAGGCTCAGCACACACTTTCCTGGGCTGCCGCTGCCTTTCACTAAAAGTTAAGGCTGCTACCTTCAGGGATGGAGCGACACCTCAGTGGTCAAGAGCACTTCATGCTCCAACAAAGGACACAGGCTCAATTCCTAGGACCTAAGTCGGGCGGCTCACCACTTCCCTTAACTTACAGCTTCAGGAGACCCGACGCCTTTGGCCTCCACAGACACCACACTTCTGTGTATGTATCCATGCACACAATTAAAAATAATAAAAGTGAATCTTTTTTTAAAAAAAAAATAATAATGATACCTATCTTATCTGTGTACTTAAGTCTGCTTTGGGAGAGTTCTGACAAAGGTGGGTTGGTCAGGCAAGCATCTGGGGCAGAAAACATAAGGAGCTGTATTTGTAGGTCTAGAGTGGTCTGACCCGGGCAAGTCCACATCCTGACTGGGGAGGGGATCAGGGGATCCCAACCAGATGACCTCGCAATTGCTCCTCCTGTCTCTTCAAATCTTGCCACAGAACTCCATGGCTCCAGAGTCCACAGAGCTATTGACTGACACTCCCCGCCCCAGATCTACTGCCAGCCTCTTGCCCTGACCCCTACACAGCTTCTCCCAGACAAACAAACTCACAAGGAATACACACAAGTCCCTCCCTAATATTTTTTCCATCGGGTCTTACTGGCTTTAGAATTCATTTTCCATTGTCATACCGAATTGCCTGAAACTGGACACTTTATATGAAAAGTAGTTTATCTAGCTCACAGCTTTTGCAGACTGAAAGCCCAAAGTTAGGTGGCCCCCTCCTTCATGGATCCATTGACTGTCACATCATGGCGGGAATATGTTTCCAAGGGAATGGTCAAATGCAGGACGACAGACAGACAGACAAAGAGGCTGATCTTGCTCTTTTATTTGGCAGCCCTTTATCAAGTCCTAACTACCCTACCATCCCGTAAGACCTACATCAATCTCCGTTGAAGCTAACAATCCCAGTTTTCCAGTCACCCCTCAGTAAGCTGTACCCCTTAAAGGCGCCACCATCTTTCAGCGTGAACGCACCGGGGCTCTAGTGCTCCAACACACAAGTCTGAGAGACCATGGCACTGGCTCATTTGGAACCAGAAAGCTCGGAGTTTGGGAGTTTGAGTTTAACGGAGCTAGGAGTCCAGTCTTCTACTGTCCAAGGATAGACATCAGCCTAAGAACAGCCACTGACGCTCAACCTCTGTGGTCTGGGTACCATTATCTTCTCAGGCTTTCAATAAAGATGACAGACGCAGGGGAAAGCCTGTAGGATTCGATGAAGGTCCGGACCAAGTGGGTAAACTGAGAGGAGGAGAAGGACCCTTGGATCTGTCTCAAACCAGACGGGGTCTCCTTTACCGAAGTGGGGGATCCTGGGAAGATTGCAGTTAGCGTCTTTGTTGTCCTGGACCTCCCATGTAAATTTCTTTCATCTGATTCTTCCTATAATAATGTATGAACCATTCATTAGTACTTAACCAAAGTCTTAATTGATTATTAAGCCAGACCCAGTCAAAGGAATAAAATGCTGACATTGACGGCTAAAAAATGGATTCTGCCTTCTTCATGCTTCCAGCGTGAGCATGATTCATTAGAGTCAGTCATGGAAACTGAGAGAGAGAGAGAGAGAGAGAGAGAGAGAGAGAGAGGAAAGAGGGAGAGAGAGAGAGCTAGAGGAGAGAGAGAGACAGAGAAGAGAGAGAGAGGAGAGAGACAGAGAAGAGATAGAGAAGAGAGAGAGGGAAAGGGGGAGAGAGACAGAGAAGAGAGAGAGAAAAGAAAAAGGGGGAGAGAGAGACAGAAGAGAGAGGAGAGAGAGAAAGAGGGGGGAGAAAGAGACAGAGAGACAGAGACAGAGAGAGAGGAGAGAGAGGAGAGAGAGGAGGGGGGGAGACAGAGAGAGAAGAAATCTATGAAGCTGGGTTTGTGCTCCGTGCCTAGATGAACCGGATGTGTTTCTGCCTGGCTTCAGGGACCTGCTCCAGAGACTGGTCACCCTTTGTCGCTGGGGAATAGTCCTTTTGTTGAGCACGGCTGCCTCTCCGCCCTTGTGTACTCAGCATTGTTTCTCTGCCTGGCACTGCTGTGTGTACCTTAGCAATAGACACATGAGGCAGAGGAAAACGTGGCCAGTGTTGGTTTAATCAGAGAAGTAGGAAGATGTGGAGCAGACACACAGGAAACACAAGCCCTACGTGGGACTTCACATCGCCGCTGTGACAGAGCGCTTGACATTAACACAAGAGGGGAAAGATTCACTTGAGCCCATGGTTTCAGAGTTCAGTCCACAGACTCCTTGACCTGGACAGTGGCTGCAGGAGTGGGAGCCTGAAGGTCCGAAGCCGCCCAGGCAGCCACACGAGGCCCCTGGGGCTCTTGACTCAGGTGGTGAGAGACACTTGAATCAACCCCTTGCTTTGTCTCTCCGTCTTGAAGTGCCTGACTGTCACCCACAGCCGCTGTTAGCCAGCAGTCTGGTTGACGACTGGGAACACCCCTGGCATCCTGTTCGGCATCCAGGAGGTGGCACAGGAACATCTGGCCGCCTTGGTAGACCTTGGCCACACCCTTCACACTTAGCCATCTCTCAGGGTGCTCCCCGTGTGCCTTCCTGCCATATCTCCCCAACTCCTTCCCTCCTGGGTTCCTCTTCTGGTGGGGGACAATTCTGTATTCTGTCAATCACGTTTTAAATCAATGCTCATTGGCCAGGCAGGAAGTATAGGCGGGAAAACCAGACAGAAAGTAGAGGTGAGAACAGGAGAATTCTGGGAAGCAGGAAGCTCCCTCGCCATTCCTGCACAGACCACCGAAGAGGCAGCATGTGGTCTGACACGCTGAGAAAAGGTACCAGCCATGTGGCTAGCATAGATAAGAACAATGGGTTAACATAAGTTACAAGAGCTAGTAAGAGGACTGAGCTAATGGACCAATCAGTTTATAATCTTACGGAGATCTCTGTGTGATTTTCTTTGGGGCTTGCCAGCTGTGAGGTACCAGACAGAAACCCCAATAAGCAGGCCCCTCATGTTACACTCTTCCACCTCAAGCTTCCCCCATCCTCTGTATGGGACCAGAGCCAGTGTCTCCTGACTGGGAGGCATGTCACCATGTACTTCCCATATGACCACATTGACCTCTGACCTCTGCTCTTCTACTTCCTAGCACTACTGACTTCCCAGAGCTTCCTGGAACCGCTCTGGGCTTCCTTCTCGCCTCGGGTCTTGTGGACAAGCTGTCCTTCCCTCTCTCTGGATCTGTCGCCACATCACCTCCTCAGGAGGCAGGATGAAGTGTCACACCACTGCCTCAGCAGGCAGTGTCACCCCATCCTGGCTGCTGTCACAAAACATCAGACAGTCGGTCGCTCATGGACCACAAGTATTGCTCACAGTTCCGAAGGCTGTGGTCTCAGGTCAGGAGTCCAGGACGGTCAGAGTCCGGCAAAGACCTTCTTCCCAGGGCACGGAGGCTTCCTCTCAGTGTGAGCACACCTAGAACGAGGAGGAGAGGTCTCTCTGGCTGTCTTTCCACCCCCACTCAGAACCTAATCACTTCCAGAGGCTTGACCTTGTGATTCTGTCACCTGGAGTTTCTTCTCAAGGGAGAGCAAGGGTTGAGCAGTTAACACTCAGGCACTGAAACTAACTGATGAATGGTGCAAGGACAGGACTCGTCTCTACCAGAGAAGATTACTCAATAAATAAAGCATTGGTGATAGTATTAGTAGGGGTAGCGATGTGCTCGGTGGCTGCAGTGTGTGCATGTGTGCAGTTATCTGAACGACAGCTCTAACTTGCTGGGACCTAGGGCTCAGTCAGGGGTCGTCATAATTTCAGCGTATCCGTTTTGACTTCAGCTTGAATGCAAATATTTTCAGAATTGCAAAGAACTCGCCCCGCAGTTGCAATAAGCTGCAGAGAATATGCCTTCAGTATCTGGGTGTTTCCACAGCGTCTCCGGGGAACTGAGCCTAAGGCAAGCCCGGGGCCAGTGGAGCACGTTTCCTTGATGTTGCTAGGGATTAAGACACTTTGCCCCAGGCAGGGTGGAGGGGTTCAGAGAGTCAGAGAAAGTCCTTTCCTGGTTTGCTACTGGGTTCTCATCTCTGTGGTTCCTTCTTCCTGGCGATAGGGCCGTAGGTGAGCCTGGGGCACAGTTGTTGGCCCCTCACAAGCCTATAAGCTGGGCCATGGGATGGAAGTTGACATCATGGCTTCCGAGCTTCCTTCCTGGGCTGATTTTGGTGACACCTTGACAGGATGGGGTAGCAGAACTGTTGGGAATGATGAGAAAGGTATTTCCAGAAGTTATCAACATGCCTTTCTATACACAGGGCCACATGGTCCCAGGTCTGCATGCACCCACATACACACGTGTGCGGGTACGTATGTATATACATACACGGGCAAAGAGGCATGCATTCATGAAGGTACACATGTACTCAAATATGCATGTACACAGATAGGCATGCACACCGAAATGCATGAATTCCTGCAGACTTGCATGCATGAACAGCATACATGAAGGTACACATGGACTCAAATATGCATGTACATAGATAGGCATGCACACCGAAATGCTTGAATTCCTGCAGACTTGCATGCGTTTACACATGCACAAAGGTATACATGCATACAGGTACACATTCAGAAAGCTATGCATGCAAAAACACAGCAAACTAACACACATCCACCAGAAGCACACCTCACAACCACACGGCAGCCTGGGAGCAGGGACTGTAGGCTCTGCCCAGCCCTCTGACATGGTGTCATGCGCTGACAGTTGGTAGTACACCCGGCTAGAGTGCTCACACGGTCAGGCATAGTCAGCATTGAGGTCACGTTCGGCAAAACCTGACACACAAACTTACACTTTCTCTTTGCAAAAAAAATCTTAAAGGCAGGAGGAAGCTGAGCACAGCTCTCTTGACAGAGGAGGAGGGGCCAGAGCCACAAGGGTAAGGTCCCTGCTGACAGCGCTATCTCCTGATCTCCGGTCTCCACACTCAGAATTCCCCACTGGGTCCTCTCCTGGGCTCCCCAGCTGTGAGGAAAGTAAATGGTTACAGGTAATGGGGCCTCGTGCAGCCCAACCGGAAATGGCTTCCCTGCTTCGATGCCTTGGTCTGTGTTTGTGGAAGGGAGGCTGCACAAGTTCCTGTTCTCTTGGTGCTGAGAAAAATGGACACACACACACACACACACACACACACACACACACATACATACCTACCTGTGCAGCCATTTGCTCATTCCCTTGACCAGCATGCTGGGGACTCTTACACACTACGAAGAGAATTCCTTACCCTCTTCCTAGCTTTAGCCAAGGTCCCACGCTCCCCACCCCACCCCTGCCCCCTGCAGAGCCCAGGAGCAGTTGGCATCAGTCGCAGCCCTTTCCTCCTGGCTGCCACACCTCACTGCACTTGTGTCCCTTGCTTGCAGGCACAGAGCTGGCCCGCAGCCCACATTGGCCCTATCTTCCCGGACGCCCAGCTATGTCCCCTAGCTCTCCCCAGACCAGCTCTTTCCCATTGCCTCCAGGTCAGGGTAAAGATTCCGACCTCTTTCTTTCCCTGGGGAAGAAGCCTGACCACTGACTCCACTTTCACCCCAGGAGCCCTTAGCTGAGGTCAGACAGGATGGACAGTGCTGACCTTCCCAGACTATCCTGAGCGCCGGGGGCGGAGTCCCGATGACCTTCCCAGACCATCCTGAGCGCCCGGGGTGGAGTCCCGACCTTCCCAGACCATCCTGAGCGCCCGGGGTGGAGTCCCGACCTTCCCAGACTATCCTGAGTGCCGGGGGCGGAGTCCCGATGACCTTCCCAGACCATCCTGATCGCCGGGGCGGAGTCCCGATGATATGCCGCCCAAGCTGGCACTGTGGCCCTTGCCCCCTGCTTGTGCTTCAATCTCTAGTGCCAGCCGCACAATTACTAAGTCACTATGTGCAACATATCCTACAAGTCAGAGCTATTTCCATACGGGTTACTTTTGCATCTCAGTTTAGATTTCCAATTCTAAATCTATTCTGTCCAAACACAGGGTAAAGAAAGACTTTAGTAACTTCCGGAGAATCAGACCCCAGGGTGCGTGGGGTCAGTATAGGAAACAGGATCCTAAAACATTCGGAGCGTAAAGCTAAATAGTGTTGGAGCGTGCCTTTAATCCCAGCACTCGGGAGGCAGAGGCAGGAGGATCTCTGAGTTTGAAGCCAGCCTGGTCTACAGAGCAAGTTCCAGGACAGTTAGAGCTATTACACAGAGAAACCCTGTCTCAAAAAAACAAACAAACAAATAAACAAAAAAAAATCGGCTTTCTTTATCTCTCAGACAGAAGGTTGAAGCTCAGAGAGGTTCAGCTACTCACGATGGGCAATGATTTTACTTAATAACAGTTGTTTATTCGGAGCCGGGCGGTGGTGGCGCACGCCTTTAATCCCAGCACTCGGGAGGCAGAGGCAGGCGGATCTCTGTGAGTTCGAGACCAGCCTGGTCTAC
>JAQHUG010000113.1:3633537-3648140 GCA_028555095.1 Dicrostonyx torquatus
ATTCACACGACCAACAATGCTGGGGCTCTCTGCACAGCTAGCAGGCAGCTCCGCTGAAGAGTCTCACGTCGCGGGCACTTGCTGACTTCATATGTAACCCCAGGCACAGGGCCTCCAGAGTCTTTGTTTGCTTTTGAGTTCTCGCAACTCAGTGTGGGTTTCATGAGGCTTCTCTCCTCCAGGAATGTTCCTGAGGAAAGACCAGCCCTCTTTTGTCTTCAGAAGACCGGGGCAACCCCAGGAGCTGCTTCTTGGTCTTGTCCCTTCCTTGAGACATGATGTCAACAGTCTTGTTTGGAAGCCTGAAGACAGGACAGGAGTGGGTGGTGGAGGCCCCTCCCAGGGCACAGCTATGCAGACTGGGAAGCAGGGGTGTGAGCTTTGGCAGGACTTCCGGGTCTCTGGGCTTGCAGTGACCCATTGTATGCAGATCAGGGCGGCTCTACAGCCTGCACCAGGTGCCGGCTCCGCCTTCAGCTGAGACAGAACTGGGTCAGCGCCTGTGCCCAGCTAGGAGGAGCGCTGAGCGGGTTACTCACTCTTACTCATGGAGGTTCCGCAATACTCCAGGGCCAGCCCCAAGCTCCTGTCTCCCGCATGCATACTGAGCCTCCCTTGTCTGTCCGGAAAGCAGCACACACGGAGGGGACCGACGGGAGAAGGGACCAGTAAAACCAGATGCTGGGGCAGTGTCTCTAGGCCAGCTCCCCCCTACCTGGCTGGCCCTAGCCAACAGTTTCTACCTTCTTAAAAACGACACACCCTAGGAGCAGAGCATCCTCTGACCAGCTGATTAGGGACTGGGTGGGGGAGGGTGAGAAACCAAGGTGATAAATGGACCAGCTATCCTTTCTTACCTGGGGGCTCAGGCAGGCAGGTACTGCACCTATGAAAACAAGGATACACCAGGGGCTCTGGCCATCAGACACCCCTAATCTAGGCACAGGTCAGCTCTTGTCTCCCCTCACCACTGACTCTGCTCTCTCCCTCCTCTAGGCTCCCCAACATCCGCAGTGCCGTATTCAGTTGCTGGGGAAGGAGAAACTGTTTCCACCCAGGGCTGATCAACTTGACTGCTACTTTGAAAGTCAAATGTCCCCACAGGCTCCTGTGTATAAACACTCGGCTCCCATTGGGGGTGCTGTTTGGGGAAAGCGGGGAACCTTTAAGAGGGGGTACTTAGCTAGAGGAAATAAGTCATTGGGGAGAGGGCATCAAACAGGCCCTGCTCCCCTGAATGAGCTGAGGCCGGCCCTTCCATTTCCTGGTCTGACAGTCGTCCCAGCAACTCTGCCACAGTCTCCTGCCACCATGAGCTGCACCATACTGATCCCACTGGGAAGGACCGCTCTCACTTCGAGTTGCTTCTGTCCAATATTTTTGCCCCTGCAACAGGAAAAGTAACTAATACAGGCGTGTCCTTCCGAACGGCTGCAGCACGGGGAATGGGGGTGTGGTCACATCACGTGTTCAATGCGGACAACACACAGAATGGGACAGAGCAGAGGTGACACGTGTGACCTAGTCAGTGGGATGACAAAATGCCCGTGAGTTCCCGTGTGTATTTCCAACTGGGTTTAATCTTGTTTATCTCGCTCACCTCCCAAGCTGGGGGTGGGTGGCCTGGAGCCCAAGGTCACAGATCTCAGCTCTGTGCCTCAGAGAATCCCTGTGACCCTGTCAACAGGGGAGCACCTGCAGCCAAACCTCTCCTCACTTCCCAGAAAGACATGGACCTGCCCACTTCCTCTTGAACCTCCGGTGGTCTGAAAAGAAGCCTCCCCTGCTCTTAAAAAAGTATACTCAGGCCGGGCGGTGGTGGCGCACGCCTTTAATCCCAGCACTCGGGAGGCAGAGGCAGGCGGATCTTTGTGAGTTGGAGGCCAGCCTGGTCTACAAGAGCTAGTTCCAGCGCAGGCTCCAAAGCCACAGAGAAACCCTGTCTCGAAAAACCAAAAAAAAAAAAAAAAGTATACTCAGTGGCCTCTGGGAAATCTACCCTCTTCCAGAAGGATGCAGAGGGCCGCAAAACCTGCATCTGCCCAGAGACTGACACCTGGAAGGTGGCATTGGCTGATCAGCCTGGCCCCACCCCAAGCCCTGTTTGGCTTTTGTCAGAAGGCAGGAGCCTAAGGGACTAGAGAGTGAAGCAACAGCTTCCATGGGGTGAATTCCTGCCCGGTCCTGGTATCTGGTTTCTCAGCCAAGCATGGGTGGCTCTGGCTCAGACTCCGTTGAGTCCCAGTCCTGATTACACAGTGTACACTGGTTGTCTCTGGTTGTCTCTGTCTGCCTGGGTACTGACCCTTGGTCTTGGTTGCATGCTGCACGCTGGCTCTCTAGGTTTGTCCGGATGTGGATCCTCAATCCCGGGCACATTCTAAACACTAGTTCCCTGCCTTTGCCAAGTCTCCTTGCACGCTGCACCGTGGCTGTCTGTGCTTGCCTGGATACAGATTCCCGATTCTGGTTGCACAATGCATGCTGGTTTTCTCCGCTTCCTTGGAACCCATCCTGGATCCTGGCTGTATTCCGTGCTCGGGTTCTCTGAGCATGGCTAGTTAGTCCTCTCAGAGAGAAGATGCAAACTCTGTGGTCTGAGAGTTTCGGGCCTTGACGTAGGCCCTTACCTGTAAACATGGCTGGCCGGCCCTCTTTTCAGAAGACACTCAACTCTCTTGGAGTCTGGAGTCACACTGGGGCCTTGTTGGTCTTTCCTCTGGCCTAATTTAGTAAACTGGCCAGATGTTTCTCTAGGTACTAGAAATAGGCGTGTGCTTGAGGCTCTGGTGACTTCACCCAAGAAAGCCTGGGCAGAATGCTTGATACTGGGGCTTTTAGTATGACAAAGGAACATTGTCAACCTCGAGGATAGCCATGTCCCCATCTGTCTGCATTTCCCAGGCCATCGTGTTGCTGAGAGTTGTGCCTGTTCTTTTGGCACGCAGGTGACAGCCACGTAACAGCACCAGGCGCCTCTCACCCCTCATCTATGCGGCACCAAAGAAGCTGGGGCTTGTCCGCTCCTATTCCCGAGTCTATCTGCGATGCCAGAACCTGGCAGAGATCACCCATCCTGCACTTGCCAGGGACCCAGCCCCTCCCCCCACCCACAGGGGAATTATGGAAATACCCCTGCCCGTCTTGAGAGTGAAAAGTGGCAAGGGACTTGTGTGGGCACTCTGCGTACAGAGGACCCACTGACAACCCGGACAAGCGCCTGTGAGTGGTAGAGCTACTGTGTCGGAAGTCCCGGTGGGCAGGGGCAGCGACTCGCCCACACTCGCCCCACATCAGGAGTGGAATCCCGTAAGGCAATCTGATTGGCAGGCAGCTCACTTCTGACACCTCCCTGCTGAAGAACTAAGGGGCAGGGATGTCAATACACAGCAGGCGGGCATCCATGGGTGAGTGAAACCCCGTAGGGAGAATATACCGAGGTAGCTGGAGCCAAAGCCTGGGTCCTGGCAGCCTTAAGAAGGTAGATGGGGCTAGCTCTCCCCAGTCAAAGAAGTAAATAATCATAAAAGCAGAGAAAGGAAATGTATTCAAGGTGGCCATGAGGTTGAGTGACCCCCAAGTCCATCTTCAGGGTCCTGACCCGAGGATTAACTAGAGGACAAGAGGAGTCACGGTTACACAGGCCTGGCTAAGGTGTGGCTAGGCCCATCGCTGACCCATCGCTACCTGGCTTCCAGTCTCCCGCAAGGTGGTCTGACAGGCCGTCAGAAGGGTGTGACATCCCTTCCCGGGAGACAAGTTCCCACTCTTGCTGGCACGAAGCTTCAGCCTTTTCCTTCTACCAGCTCGAGATCCCCAGAGAAATCCCAGTTTCCGGGAGTCTGGTGTCTCGGTAGTCTGACAGACCCAGAATAAGGCTCGAGTCTCTGTATACGTCTTCACAGCAGAAGTAACAGGAAGATGGGAGGAAACCTCAATGTACCTTGGCTAAGGAAGGAAGGTCATGCATAAGGTGGCCCCAACATTAACGTCACGGGGTGGCACAGCTGGCCCAGGTGACAGCAGTAGGTGAAGGGTGCCCACAGGAAAAGGGACACAAGATCACCAAGATTACTTCAGAGGAGACTGGCCGCTCTCCCACACACACTGAGGAGGCAAAGGGCGGTCCTGGAAGCGTCTGGGCAGGACTTAGGTCACCTGCAACTGTCCTCCTAGTCATCCAGGTAGCCATCCCGCCAGAGTCTGCAATCAGAGTTCCACCGGGGACTGAAGGGCCCGGTGTGAAGAAAGAGCCAAGCAGGCAGAGGGAGCGGGACCCATGTCTACTCTGAGTTCTCCTGTTTTGGTTTTACGGGAAAATGGCGAAGGCCCTTCTCCAACGTGGCGATTACAGAGGATGAATAAGAGAGAAACCACAGGGATTTTTTTCTCCCCCCAGGACCAAAAAATCTAAAAGAAAAAAAAATGTCCCTCTAAACTAAACAAAGTTAGATTGAGAAATTCCACACAGTACCTAAGGGACCGGGTGGCTCCTGGTGCTTCCCACTGGCGCCAGTCTCAAGCCCTAATGGCTGCCTGGGGAAGGGACCCTAAGTTGGTCTTCAAGATGCAGAAAGTCGCGATTCTTTTTTGCAGAACCTTTGCTGCTGAAAGTTGGAAGCCGCTTTTCAGTCAGAACAGCCACTGGTGACCTCACCCCCCACCCCCAACACACACACACACACACACACACACACACACACACACAACCTGTTACTTGTCCGGGCACCTCCCCTGTTCCCTTCCCCCTTGGCAGGGCAGGTGCTAAGCCCCAGATTCCTTGTGGGTCCCTTCCCTTTAAAGCCCTTGGGTGTTGGCTGCTGTCAAGATCCACAAGGTGATTTCCCCATGACACTCTGGGCTGAGCAGCATCCAACATTAAAGAAACAAAGGAGCCCCCTAATTACAAGATGAAACCCTGCCTTCAAAGAATGACAGAAGGCCAGATTCTGCAGGAAAAGCTGCAGCCGGGACCTGGGTGGTCTTGCTGGTATTTGCTGCTCGGTGATTTGATTAAATGAAAGCCATGCATTTGGGGACTTTTTTTTTTTTCCTTCAAGAAACATAGGCGTCATTCAACCTTCTTGGGCAAATTATAGGGGTTTTAGGTGAATGAGATGTCTTTAACCCACCGCACACACTTCCCCTATTAGATACCATATAGCTATATCTGATGGTAAAAGTTACCCCGTGCCTTAAAAAATAATAATTAAACAACAACAACAAAAAAATCCCTTACAACTGTTCAGCTGCCGGGTGTGGGGTCAAGTTCTGTTTACAAGAATGCCCGCACCATCTGATCTTCGTTAACTTCTAAATCTAAATCTACGTGGGGCTTGGGCCTACAGACCCTTTAATTAGCACGCTATCTTAAATTGCTCTTGAATCGAGGTGGCTGTGGCTGGTTTCTTATCTGTGGACATAGAGTCCTTAGGCCACCTGCAGGGCCCACGTGACTGAGATTTTTATCTGTCCAAACACCGGCCCTGCTGGGACTGAGCCTGGAAGGCTACTCTAGCCTTCACTACATCAGGGCCCCTCTCCGCAGGAGGCTGGGAGGGTTCCCATCCCTACCCTGACTCTTCCAGTTTGCCAGTTGCTGTGGGATGCAGGCGTAGAGGGGTGGGCTGTGGAATCTCTGAGTACCAGCGCTGGCCCACAGTTCTTGCGTCTCTGGGGGTGGGCTGCAGAGGCACTCCACACAGCTGATGAAAAGTCCTGGGCCTGCAGAGTCTCAATCACCAGCAGCTGTGGTCGGGAAGCCATTAGCCCCTCTGCCTAGGCCAGGGCTCGAAACAATTGTTTTCGGGAACCTAAGCAAGGGTAGCGACAAACTTTTGGGTGGTAAAGAGTCCTAGTTTCAGCCGGGCGGTGGTGGCACGCGCCTTTAATCCCAGCACTCGGGAGGCAGAGGCAGGCGGATCTTGGTGAGTTTGAGGCCAGCCTGGTCTACAAGAGCTAGTTCCAGGACAGGCTCCAAAAGCCACAGAGAAACCCTGTCTCGAAAAACCAAAAAAAAAAAAAAAGAGTCCTAGAGTCCTAGTTTCTCCAAGAGGATTGAGTTCAAAGCTAGTCTGGGCAGTTTCGAAAGACCAGGATGGTGCTGTCAAGAGGTCATAGACCCTTCAGGGTCACTGGTGATGGGACCTTTGAAAATGACAGGTCGAAAACCATCTCAGAGACAAACCTCTGGGCTTTTTCGTGAGGGAAGTTTCTAGCTTGTGCAGCAACATCCAATGGACCAGGGGCTACACTGAGTGTCAACAGTCACCTCCGTCTGTTTCCTAGAGACAGAGGCACTGCGACCAGCTGCTTCACCCACTCCACCCCACCCTGCCACCATGCCTCCTCCCCCCACGATGGACGGGAGCCTTCAACAGTGAGCAGAGACAAGCCCTCCCATCCCGAAACTGTCTCCTTCAAATCTTTAGTCGCGGCCACAAGAGAAGTAAAGTGAAGCACGCTGTTAAAAACCTTCTCTTGTGCCGGGTGGTGGTGGCGCACACCTTTAATCCCAGCACTCGGGAGGCAGAGGCAGGCGGATCTCTGTGAGTTCGAGACCAGCCTGGTCTACAAGAGCTAGTTCCAGCACAGGCTCCAAAGCCACAGAGAAACCCTGTCTCGAAAAAAAAAAAACCAAAAAAAAACTTCTCTTGTTTTAAGTCAGTCGCCTCAGTTGCTTCGTCACAGCGATGGAAAGTTAACTGTCACTCCAGCTTTCCCCTCAGCACACACTGCCAGGAGATGTGTGGCAGGAAGTCCACTTGTGAGCTGAAGAGTGTCACAGGTCCTGTTTGCACAGAACCAGCCCCGGAGCTGGGGGTAAACACTACTTGATTTCCACTGGTAAAAATTTAACACAAGGTAAACTTGCTGACTGCAAAGTGTCCCTGATAGCTAATGTCAACAGGGGTGAGATGTGGGAGCAGGACCTGCCTCAGAGGCTGGGGACCCACGTGCCCAGCTGCGATCTGCTCAGATTTCCAGCTTCTGTCGGTCCCAGAGCCCTGGAATGGATGGGACAAGAGTGAATTAGGAGAGCCAGGGGACAAGGGCCCCGGTGCCGGGGAAACTCAACCTCCTGATTTTTTATCTTCAGTTCCATGCCTTCTGGCAAGCCTGTGGGGTCTGGAAGCCATGCCCCAGCCAATAGAACCCTGAACAGAAATAGTCAAGGAAAACAAGCCAGATAATCCAACTGGGGGCATAGGGTGGTGTCATCAGCAGGGACAGAGAGAGTGCTGAGATGCACTCTAGAGGTGATTTCTCTGGGATCCTACATTCCTTTCAAACAGGGGACATTTTTATGAGCACAAAACTCCCTGAAGGAGATAAGTGTTTTCTTTCATGTCAGTTCAACCCACAGAACTATTAATTAAAGAAAAAATTCAAGGCAGTAGCATCTACCCATCTATCTACCTACCTACTATCTGTCTGTCGGTCTGCCCATCTGTCTGTCTCTCTGACTGACTCGGAGTGTATTTGAGTAGCTGACCACTCACTGCTGCAAAGAATGGGTGGGGAAGCTGACTGTATCTTACATATCCCTGTCTTCATGAGACTAAGCCATTGCACAGACTCGTATGTCCCCAAATAGCTCAGAAACGTGGAATTTAGCAGAGAAAAGGCAAAACTGGAGGAGACCGTTTTGAGGTGGAGTCTCAGAGAGCCCAGACTCAGCTGAAGATGACCCTGAACTTCTGATCCTCCTGCCTCTGCCTCCTGGAGGCTGGGGTGACAGGCATGGGTCATCAGGCCTATCACTGGAGGTTTTTAAAAAGCAATACGGTGGGGGGCTTGAGATGGCCCAGCAGTGAAGATCACATATGCTCTGGCGGAGGGTCTACATCACTTCCCGGCACCCATGTCAGTCACCACAGCCCGGCCCGCAACTCCAGATCCAGGAGATCTGACTCCTTTCATCCCCGGGAGCAGTCACGCTCACATGCACACGCGCATACACACACACATACACTATTTAAAAAGAACAAAAATCCTATAGCTCACGCACACTGGAAAGAGCCATTCTCTTCTGTTGCACCCACTGGTGAACCCACCAGGTTCCAATCCCAGAGCTGTGCAGGTAGGTGACCCTGGCCAAACCCAGAGGGACACAAACAAAACAAAAAGTCATGAATGTGGGCCAGATGTAGCAGAGAAAGGAGACCAAGGAAGGGAAGAAGGGAAGGAGACTCATCTCAAGTGTCTAAACCCAGCTCTCCAGAATGTCCTCCGTAAGCCCAATCACCAGGAATCTTGTGCTACTTTGTGACAGGAGATCATGGGGTCACGACCTATCCCAGGCTCAGTAAGCTCACGTGCACTTTAAGAACTGCCTCGCGGTGGTCGGGTGTCTGAACCGCTGAGCTGCGGTGAAAGGGATTGTATTCTTGAAAGAATGAAGCAGAAAAAAAAGCCACCAAAGGGAATGGAAGAAAAAAATACCGTGTGTGTGTGTGTGTGTGTGTGTGTGTGTGCATGCGCGCGCGTGTGTGTGAGGGGATCCATAAAGCACAAACAAGCGTTCACAGTCTTGTTTACTTTTACGCTTAGCCCAGCTCACAGACAGACCTCTGAAACTGCTCACAGACAGACAGACCTCTGAAACGCTGCTTGGTATCACCAAATGTCCTTTCAAGCGTTGGACAGCTAAAGAAAACCCTAAGTTGCCTCCCTAGATGACATGCAAGACACCTGGTTCATCCCGACTGTCCTAAGGGGTTCATAATCCCGAGCAGTTGCCTCCTGCCTTCTTCCCAGTCACAGAGGATGCATGACGTGTACACGCAAGTACACACACACACACACACACACACACACCACACACCAGAGTCCAGGAGTGTCCAGCCCTTTGACACTGTCATCTACCAAGTTCACGTTTGAGAATGTGCAATAGAGGTAGAAGAAAATTTCAGAAGCATCGTGACTACGTGTGTACACGGGTGTGCACAGGTGTGCAGCTGGAGGAGTACATGTGGTGGTGACCGGAGCAGGACCTCTGGCCTCTTCCTCTATTACTCCCGGTGGTATTGGCTCAAGATAGACTCTCTTAATTGAACCCCAAACTCACCCATTCTGCTAGGCTGGCATCCACCTGTCTTCACCCTGCAGTACTGGGCTTACAAGAACACACACCACCACCCAACTTTTCACATGGGTGCAGGGGGTCCCAACTCAGGCACTCGGGCTTGCAGAGGAAGCTCTCTTACCACTGAGCCGGCTCCTGAGCCCCATCATCATAGTTTAAAAGCTTAGGACTTTGTGTTGGCCTGTATCCCTTCATCCTGGCATCCCTGCATCTCTGAATCCCTGCATCCCGGCATCCCTGCATTCACAGGTGGCCTTGGTCTAGCATGACCTATGGCTGTAGGTTGAACACGCCTGTTGGAAACACTCACTGTCTGTTAGGGTTTGCGTAAGAACTGCCAGCACTAGGCTGTAGTGTCGTGTTCAACTTCCTGGCCACGCTCCAGTGAGGCAACTGAGTCCAGCTCTTCACAGACTCCAAGATCACAGACAGAACTTGAAACACACGTGCAACAACTGAAAGGTACCACTCACCAAAGAGGTTCAAACAACTGGAAGGTACCACTCACCAAAGAGGCTCAAACGGCTACCATGCCAGTGGCTGTCAATTTCTAATTCCTTGTTATATTTATCATGTATTTATTTAGAGAGAGTGTGTTTAAGTGTGTGTGTGTGTCCGTGTCCGTGTGTGTGTGTGTGTACATGCAATGCATGCTATCACACAGGTGCCCAGGTCAGAAGACAACTTGCAAAAGTCAGTGCTCTCCTTCCACCGGGTGGGACCCCCAAACTCAGATCATCACCAGGCAAGCGCCTTTACTCATAGAGCTATCTCATCAGCCCATGGCCCTTGATTTCCCAAGGGGCAGAAAGAAATGTAAACACCAGCACTCCATGTGGGACTGTGTTCTGCACAGAGTGGGGCATCTGGGAAATCCTTAATCCCGGCAGAGGAGGTGGCTTGGTTGATTGAGTGCTTGCATACATACTTGAGGATCTGAGTTCAGATCCCCAGCACCCACGTAAAAAAGCCAGATACTCGAGGCACGTGTCATTCCAGTGATGGGGAAGTGAAAACACTAGCCAGCCAGACTATTCTAGTCGGCAATGCTTGGGTGACAGTAAAAGACCCCGTCTTACAATGCAAGGCTGACGGCTCCTGAGGAACAATACCCAGAGGTTGTCCTCTGGCATGTGCGCGCGCACACACACACACACACACACACACAGGAACATGTGCACACAATTTACAAAGACATAGGAGCACACAAAAGGTGTTTGTAGTGAAGATAAGGCATCTGGAAGATAGAGCTGTGTAAGCTGAAGCTACTAAGGAGGAAACTGACCGGCTACCACCAGTTTATCAGCCCCGATATGGAGGCTCACACTAACTACTGACGCCAGCCCTTAACAGTCCACGGAGGAAACAGTGAGCCAGGCTCCACGGCAAGCTACTTTCTCCCAAGGTCAAACAGCAGGTGACAAAGCCTGGCATCCTCATCTGAGGCCCCCTACGCTGGGTCCTGGACACCTGGGTGTGAGCCTGGGCACGTTTGTCCTGTCTCTACGCTCATAAGCACCAGGACAGGAGCCATTGCTCATTGTGGTGGTCTGGTCAGCGCGTGGTGAGGGCTCGGCAGACCCTGGGCGATGAGGTAGGTACTGTGGAAACACCGGGTCGTCAGCTGAGCTGTTGGCATCGAAAACACAGGGCTTCCCTCTGGCACTCCACACCAGAACACCAAAGCCTACACATGGCGTTCACGGTTTTTATTGAGGGGGAAGTATCTGCTGTTCCCTAGCATGTCTGATGGTTGACACAGCAACAACATACGTGACACCGTGACTTTCATCTGCTTTTCTAGGGTCATGCAGGGTGTCACACGCATCGAATCCCAATGCCTGGGAGAAAGAGGCAGGAGGGTCTTTGTGAGTTCGAGGCCAGCCTGATCTACATAGCAAGTTCCAGGTCAGCCAGAGCTACATAGTGAGAACCTGTCTAAATAAATAAGTAGATAAATAAAGAAATAATATATATATTCAACAATGCAAATAAACAAATAATTGTCTCTAATCTTACAATTCTCCCACTTAGAATGGACATTTTGCTATTTATGTGCACATATAAGCACCCACACACATGCAAATTCTCATGTATGTTAAAAACTAAGCAGTGTCCGCCTCTCTCACGCTGACCCGTTGGTGTCTGTGTTTGTCCGATGCCTGTGTCTGAAAACACCTCCTCCCTTCTCATCCCATTGTAGGGATGGGCTCGGATTGGCTTCACTGTGCCCTGAGTTCCTACACTGTGCTTTCCCTCTTGTATAAAGAGCCCTTCACAGAACACACACTCAAATTGCACCCCTCACTTCCGGCCATTTTGCGGAGACAGACAGCTGAGAAGCAGGATTGCTAGGGCCGGAGACTATTAACACTTCACGGCTCCTGTTATATGCACGTTGTCAGACAGTTTTTAAAATTCTATTAAAGGCCGGGCAGTGGTGGCGCACGCCTTTAATCCCAGCACTCGGGAGGCAGAGGCAGGTGGATATTTGTGAGTTCGAGACCAACCTGGTCTACAAGAGCTAGTTCCAGGACTGACTCCAAAGCTGCAGAGAAACCCTGTCTCGAAAAACCAAAAAAAAAAAAAAAAATTCTATTAAAGAGTGTCTAGAGACAGTTATGGGAAAAACACATCAGGCTTGATAGTGGCCCTATCGCCTCTTTCCCTTCATCCAGGCCAGAGGACGTGTTGGTCACCATTACGGCCTGGAGTTACCCTGCTCATCTAAGTGTTCCTGTGTCCCAGGGCCTACTGTCCTAGGCAGTGCCCCTACACACACCCAGGCTTGCCCTCTAGGCTTCCAGGACACACTGGCATGCACTTTGCGGAGCCAGGACTGCCTCCAGGGCTGTGCAGCGCACCTGTAATTGGAGGAAGAACAGCAAGTAGCAAGACTGGGGAAAAGTCCCTTCTGCTCAAAAGAAAGTCAGAAAATCCTCCTGCCCCTCATCTTCCTTCATAGCTGTTCCCAGCTTTCCAGCACATTTCAGGAAACACCAAGGGGTGTTTAGCCAGAGAAACTGCTGAATAATGAAAACAATCCAATAATAATAATTTTCAGTGGTGTTCAGCAATATCAGATGATAACCTCATATTAGGGTTTTCTTTTCTTTTTCTTTTTTAGTACAGGTGTGTGTGTGTGTGTGTGTGTGTGTGTGTGTGTGTGTTTCAGTGGTGTTCAGCCATATCAAATGATAACCTCATATTAGGGTTTTCTTTTCTTTTTTTTAATACAGGTGTGTGTGTGTGTGTGTGTGTGTGTGTGTGTGTGTACAGGCTAGAAGAAAAAAGCCTTTAATCCCAGCACTCGGGAGGCAGAGGCAGGCAGATCTCTGTGAGTTCGAGACCAGCCTGGTCTACAAGAGCTAGTTCCAGGACAGGCTCCAAAGCTACAGAGAAACCCTGTCTCGAAAAACCAAAAACCAAAACCAAAAAAAAAAAGAAAGAAAGAAAGAAAAGAAAAAACAAGACAAAATAAAAATCCCCAACATTAATACAAAATGAATTCATACAAGAATTGCTGGTAGATTCACCACAAGGTCAAAAATCGACAACTAAGAGATCCTGGGACCCCTCATTTGGGTCAGAAATTGGCCAACAAGAGATATGAGCCACTGTGTGATTGCTGGGAATTGAACTCAGGACCTCTGGAAAGGCAGCTTAACCTCTGAGCCATCTCTCCAGCCCCAGACAAGAGATGTGAAAGACGATATTTCAAGTCTTTAGGTTTGTTACAGTGTGAGGTACAAACCAGGAAAAATAATAAACCGAAGACTGACTTCTCTACAGTCCTTCCCAGTTTATAAACTGTGTTCATGTCGATCTCAGCCCGTGAAACCCTCACCCTGTGCCCCCTCCAGGAGCCCTGGGGGACTGATTTTGCATCTGCTGCTAGTTCATTTATTGGTGCTCTTGTAGGAGACGCCCTTCAGCTGGAGTCTCTGCAAGGCTGTTCAGATGAGTTCATGCGGGAAGCCGCAGGCTACCACTTTGGGCTAGTTTTAAAACTGGCCGAAGACACCTAATTCAGAAGAAACCGAAGTCGTATCTAATGGCAAACTCACAACATCAGAGATTTTAACGAACCAGTTACTGAGGTTTGGAGGTACGGCTCAGTTGGTAAGAGTACTTGCCAAGCATGCGTGAAGCTTTGGGTTGGATCCCTAACCCCTCAAAACCTGACCCTAGTGATGAACCTCCACAATCCTAGCATTCAAGAAGAGACAGGAGAATCAGGAGTTCAGAGTCAGATTTGGCTACGAGACAGTTCTAGGCCAGCCTGGGCTCATAAGACCACGTCAGAAAATAGGAAAAAGAGACGAGACCCTACTGTAGGTCACATCTGATGGGTGTGACTCCGAGGACCAGAGAAACTCCCGGTGGCATCTTTCAGCATCCAGGAGGGCTTTTCTGATGAAGGACCCAACTAGATTTGTCTGCACTTCCGTCTTCAGGGGAAATGATGGCAAGTTAATCATCCATCAGAAATAGTTCCCCAGACGAGTGATCTTTGATATTTATTGAGACCTTCCAGGCCTCAAAGGGAAGAAGATAGTAAATGAGGTATGGCTGCCTCAACCCAAAGGCATCTCAGTGTGCTTCACATCTGTCCAGCCATATCTATGGGAGCCACGCCAAACCTACGGAGTGCTGGCTTCCACGACAGATCATGTCACAAGTCACTGTGACCGTGCAGGGTATCTCTGCTGTAAGCCTTACATGGGGATGGGGGGGGGGTGACATTATCGTGCGTTTTCTCTTCAGGGCTGTGTGTTTGTTTCTGTAGCTGCCGTGGCATATTACCAAAAGCCGGATGCTTGGAACATTAAAAACAGCTGGAGGCATGGAGGCACACACCTTTAAATCCAGCACTTGGGAGGCAGAGGAAGATGGATCTCTGTGAGTCTGAGGCCAGCCTGGGCTACATGATGAGATCCAAGATGGCCAGAGCTCCATAGTGAACCTGCGTCTCAGGAAACACCCCCACCCCCACCACTAAACAAATAATCAAAACCAATAGGAGCTGATTTCCCAGGTCTGAAGGCTGAAGTGCGAGAGAGACCAGGCATGAGGAGGACAGTGCCCACTCTGAAGGCTTGGAGGGCCATCTGTCTCCACTTTTTTCTTACCTTGTGGTTTTGTGTGAATCCTTGATACTCTTTGATTTGTAAATATGTCTAATCCGTCTCCATTGTTACACGTCTTTTGCCATTAAGACACTGGTCATGCAGGACTCTGCCCATTCTAGCCCAATCCTACCTCTTCCCTTAAGTACCTCTAGAGACCTAATTTCCAAATCAGACCCCATGCAGGGGTCCCAAGGGTGAGCTCTGTAGAGGGCTCTCTCCATCTCACTCATCATCCTAGTTACTTCTCTGCTCTTGTGAAAAGACTCAGTGACCAGAGCAACTTTAAAAAGGAAGCATCTAATGTGGGGTTTATGGTTTCAGATGCTGGAGTAGTGCTCCGTGTTCCCATCTGATCGATAACTACAGGAGGGAGAGAGAGAGAG
>JAQHUG010000113.1:3668417-3685722 GCA_028555095.1 Dicrostonyx torquatus
TGAAAATTAATCTTTCTTGGTTTGCGGCTTTTGTGAATTGTACTGGAAATCCCTCCCCCACCCCCACCCCCCATCCCCCACCCCCCATTTCCCACCCCCACCCCCCATCCCCCGCCCCCATCCCCGTTCTCACAGAGATACAAGCAATGCTTAACTGTTTAGTTTTGCCTTTTTTGTTTTTGTCCTGTTTTGTTTTTGAGACTGGGTTTCTGTATGTACTTTGAAGGTAGCCTGCCTCAGCCTTCTGTGTGCTGGGTTTCCAGACGCATGTCACCACACCTGGCTCCTGTGTTTGCCTCTGTTTAGAAATCTGAACATTCTTTTGTTAGGCCCTGAAACTGTGGAAGAAGCCAAACCATGTTCCAGACCGTAGAACTTCATTGGCAGCTGTCATTTGGATGCTTTTCTGGTATTTTGGTTTGTTGTTTTTGTTTTGAGATAGGGATAGGCAGCCTAATGGCCTCAGATTTGCAGCTCTCTTTTGTTTGTTTCTGCCTCTGTGGTGGAATCGTCTGTAGGCCAGGCTGGCCTCAAACTCACAGAGTTTTTCTTGCCTCTGCCCCCAAGTGCTTGACCCACTAAGCCTGTCCTGCAAAACATATTCTATGTACTTATTTATGTGCACACACGTGTGTTGTGTGTGCGCACACACAGGCTGTGGTGCGTGTATGGAGGTCAGAGGACAACCTGTGGGAGTCACAGCTCTCTTGCTACCACGTGGTTCTGGGAGAGCAAATTCAAGTCATCAGGCTTGGCGGCCAAGCACCCTCCCCACTGAGCCACCTTGTCAGCCCATAGGATAACGTGTGTGCTTGGAATATCCTCCTAGCGTGTCCCTGTGAGAGACGTGAGAAAGACCACGGCATCACTTACTCTCCGCCGCCTTCGGAGCTGGACCAGCATTTGGTTATCTCAGCGTCCTTCGTACTGAACGTGATGGTGGGAAATGTTTGTTTTTAGGCCAGAACGCTAATGAGAGTATACTGGGCTTTTAATACGTTGGAACATTGTCCACACATCTTCCTACTGCTTATCTTTCAAAGGACTCTAGCCAGTGTGTTCACGATATATGAAACCCGCACCCAGCCAAGAGCCCTCCCTCCGGCTCTTTGCAAAAAGTCAATAGAGGGGGGCTCTGGCACTGAGGCTATTGAATCTCTTCCAGGTCTCCTGAAACTTTCCCTTGCTGATTGAGCAAGGGTGTGACCTCAATCTCTCCTTTGTCTGTTTTCCCTACTTTTTTTTTTTTTTTAAATCTTTTCTGTTTGGCTCTCTGAATTCCAACACAGCCAGTAATTAACTTACATCAAGACCCCAGTTTTGCTCTGGGTGGGGAGCTGTACAAATGGTGACACACAGGCTGGTGACACCGGCTTTGGCTTGTACTAGGTAGGCGGTGTTTCTAAGCCCCGGTGATTTGATCTGGTTCTTAGACCCTCTGCACACACGCCTTTCTATAACAGCCAACGTCCTCTCAGCACAGGGGAGGTCACACAGAGGGAACGCACTTCCAGAGAAGAAATAGTTGGCATCCGAAAAACCGTGAGATTGTCTCACGGATGTAACTGCTCGGGAGGAAGGCTCTTGAATCAGCTCTAGGAGGTTCATTTCTGCTGTCGTGTCTACAGTGTTCAGAAGTGTGTCCATGTTAACATGCCCTTCTGGTTTTACCACACTTTGCCAGCACCAGCGAGGTGGGCAGTGCCACCCACAGAAACACAAGTGGCATGTGGCTACCTTATTTTCTCCTTCACAGATGCAGAGGTCAGAACTGGGGAAGCCTCACCGTGGTTTCAACATCATTTCTGTTTGAGTGTGTGTGCACGCACACGTGTGCGCCCATGCCCGCAAGTGCAGGATAATGAGGGCAACCTCCAGTGCCCATCCTTGCCTTTCGTCTTGTTTAAGACAGGGTCTCTTGTCAATCTTGTTTTGTGCACCAGGTCCTTGAACTTCTGGGGGAATTCTCCCGGCTTTACCTTCCATCGTGCAGAAACGCTGAGATTACGGACACACTGTGCTCAGTTTACACGGACTCTGGTGACTCACACTCAGACCCTCAGGCTTGTGCAGCAGGTGCTTGGTCCACTGGGCCAGCTCCCCCAGGCCTCACCATTATTGTCCTTGAAAGCTGCACTGTTTAGAAGTGACGCCGTGAATCCACATCTGGATACAGGGTGGAGTTGGCAAATTTAGAATGCCATGGACCCCATAATCTGCTGGGGTCCTGAAGGTAGAGCTCCATGTGGGTGCCCTCAAAGCACCCTACCCTGCAGACAGTGGGCATATGTGGGCACAAGGGCACACCTCACTGCAGTGAGGCCTAGAGGGCAGATCCAGAGCTCAGATGTTCGTGTCCGAGGCTCTGAGTGTGGGCTCAGCTCTTTCGCCCGTGGAACTATGCGTTAGAATCCCTTCCCAAACGGCTGTGTGTGTCTGTCAAACAGAATAGCTTTTGTGGCCCCCAAACTGAGATCTCTATTTTTAAAAGAAGAAACCTTAGGAATTACAGCCAGGAAAACCACTGCTCATCTGTCTCCACAGAGCCCCTCCCTGCAGAGGATGTCCTTTGCTTCTTCAGACATTTCACAAGGTTCCAGCGTCCTGGTGAAGCACCCGTTTCAGCCCGCCGCATCTGCCTGCCTGTCCACTTAAGAATGCACACACACACACACACACACACACACACACACACACACACTTGCTGCAGCCAGTCTGGTAACCTTGACTCTTTGAGTAGCAAAGCTCCTCCTGACTCTTCTGGGAGGACCCGGAGCCTTAAGCAAGAGGGTAGTCTACGTGACTAAAACATACCAACTTCCTCTTTCATAAGTCATCACGTGGTGAGCTACAATTACAATTCCTGCCTTGTCTGTGCGAATTGCAGACGCATTGCCTCACCCTAGAAACCCCGCTCCTGTGTGTGGAGGAGGCAGGCTGTAACTCCAGCAGCCGCTTTGGATGGGATCCAGCTCCGGTCTGCGCAGGGAGGGAGGGAGGGAGGGAGGGAAGGAGGGCGGGTGGGTGGAAGACAGAAACAAAGCTATGTTTACTTAGCATACATCGATTAAGGGGGGAAAAAGAAAGAGAGAGAGAGAGAGAGAGAGAGAGAGAGAGAGAGAGAGAGAGAGAGAGAGACTGCTGCAGAGTACAGGAAAGGCCAGGCAGCATCAAAGGCTCTTGATACAGTCTAAGGAATTGCTGCCCTGGATCCAGAACTTGCTTTAACCCCGTGGATCCAGGCTCCTTTTGATGGAGGACAGCCCAGTCCAAAACAGCTTTTCCGTTTTCCAGCAGGCAGGCATCTCTAGGGGAAGTTCTAACAGCTGAGTTTCGACATGAAGCCGGTGGTGTGAAATACAAAGGAAATGCCGGTCTTTTGGAGAAGTGAAGGTCCCACTTAGCCTTTCTCGAGGCCGACATTGTACCTCAGTAATTCTATTTTGGGCTGTGGTGGCGGCTTTCCCTGGAGAGGGCATTGAGGGCCGCGGGCAGGTGGAGCGAGTATAATCGGCCCATGCTTGGACGCCGAGGTCTGCGTTGTTTTTAACGTTTCGGTGTCTGCCTAGTGGGTCATCTCCTAGGGCAGTGAGATAACTCTGCAGTCGGGGCGGCTTCATCGCCACTCTGTATCCCCCACGGGCAAGATCACGTGCTCGGATGAGCGGCACAGGGTCTTGGAAGAGAGTGACCAGACTGACAGGTCCTGGAGCAGGTGCCCAAACCAGCTGGCACCAGCTGCTTCTGGGAATGGATCCGGGTAGGCCCCATTCCAGGCTTGGAGAGGGCGAGGCCGGCTTATGACTGCAAGGGGAGATGGGGAGGCCCTAGACACAGGTGTACCATCTCCGGAAAGCCCCGAGAGAGACATTCAAGGTGAGCCTGTGGACGCCCTTGGCAGCTGGCATTAAAGCTCTCTGTGCCATCTCCAACAGGTTTATTCTTGTGCTCCAAACAGTTCCCTGAGCCGCTTCTCTGCGGGGCGTGTTTCCTCTTGTGGCTGTCCTTTGAAGCAACCTGGCATTTTCAATAGCAGCAACTGGAGAGAAACGTCAGCAGGATTTTTTTTCTTTCCCCTCCCTTTCCACCTTCCAATCCAGCTGTAGGAAAGATAATGTAATTGCTACCCTCTTCTTCCCACACTTGACCAGCTCCTTCCAGTCCTGGGGAGAGAATTGGGCCTGTGTTGTTCACCGCAAAAGCGGCGCTCACACTCGGCAGACTGCGTGTGTAGGTCCCAAATGAGAGGGTCAGCCTGAGCGACCGACCACAGGCGACACACACCAATCCCTGCTCCCCACCAAAGTGGACATCTCAGAGTTTCGTCCACTCTGGGCAGCCCGCACTGCCCACCATGGCAGGGAGCAGCGAAGCGAAGCGGCCAAGCTCGTCTGCGCCCATTGGGCTAAGCCCGGTGGGACAACGGAGAGCCAGATGCACCCGCCAGCCGCACGCCCCTGGCGCACGGGGGGGGGGGTAGCCAGGGATGGCTACTCCAAGTTCGTCCAGGGTGGAGGTGGGGGGGGTGCAGGGCCTGCGAGCCAGAGTCCGGGGGCGGGGCTTGCGCAGTGACGCGGCGCGCTGCAGAGCCCAGCTCCCTGGAATGTGCACCAGCTCGGCTCGGCCTCAGGGCCCGCGGCGCTGGGCACGTCGGTGCGGAGCCTGCGCAGTGGCGGCGTCCCTTGTCCACGTCACGCGCTTACGGCGCGGACCTACTTAAGACGCTGGGGCGGCGGCGCCCAGGGCCCTGGTGGGTGAGCTTGAGTTGTGCATCTTCTCTTCTGTGTGCGCGCAAAGGAGGCCGGGCCTGCCTGAGCGCACCAGGCCCCCGTCCGGAGTTTGTGAAACTTAAAAAGGGGCAGCGACCGTGTTTTGCTTCCTCGACCAAAGCCGGGCAAAGCGTGTTGACTACGCGCGCGCGCTCAGCTTAGGCCAAGTGAGACTCTTAACAGAAAAAGTCCAAAGTGCGCCTTGCTATGCTCGAAATCCCATGCCCAGGAAGCTGCCAGTAACCAAGCGACAAAGTGGCACTGCGTGGAAAATAAAAGTTTGCACGATTTAATCAAAAGGGCACAGTCACGGGGTGGGGCATTCAGGCTGGGTGGGCGGGGGGACGGGGACCCCCCAAGGGTGAGTGCACACCTGCAGCGCCAAGGCCGCGCGAACTCGTGCGCCATTCCAGTCCCTGCGCGCACGCGATCGAGAAAGGGAAGAATCCAGGGAGGCGCGCGCGGGAGCGCGGAGGGAGGGCGGGCGCACGGGACCGCGCGCGCCAGGGAGGGAGGGGGCCGCGCAGGCGCCGTGCGGAGCTGTCGAAGAATCAAGTCTGTAGAAGTGGAGCGGCCGCGGCGGTAGCAGCAGCGAGAGCAGCGACGCAGGAGCTGAGCTGCACCGGGTGTCGTGCAGCGGCCGCGCCGGGGCCTAGGACCGAGCTGCACGCCACCGCCGCCGCGCGCGGCATGCCCCGCCGCTCGGGCTGAGCTGCCCCGGCGGCTGCCCCGCGTCCCCCGTCCCCCGCGCGGCTCTGCGCGCCCGGCGCCACCGCGACCTGCTGCGCTCGCGGCCCGTCTTTGCCCCGGTCTGGAGGCCCGAGCCCGCGGCCCCGGCCGAGCCGCCGCCCCCGCGCACGCCGCGCCGCCCCGCCGCCCGTGGGGACCTGCAGCCGCGCCCCGCCGCGCGCCCGCCGCCCCTCGTGCCCCGGGGGCGCCGTGCGGGCGCCGCGCCGGCCCGGGCTCTGCCGCCGCCGCCTCCTCGCCTGCGGCCGCCGCCGCCGCTAGTCGCGCAGACGCGGGCTTGGGCCGGCCGGCGCGCGCGCACGGGGCCCGTAGGGGGCGGCGGCGTCCCCTCCTCGCCCGGCTCCTCCTGCGGCGCGGCGGGCTGTGCGGACATGGCCGCGGCGGTGGCGGTGGCGGCCGCGTCTCGGCGCCAGTCGTGCTACCTGTGTGACCTGCCCCGCATGCCCTGGGCCATGATCTGGGACTTCACGGAGCCCGTGTGTCGCGGCTGCGTCAACTACGAGGGCGCTGACCGCGTGGAGTTCGTCATCGAGACGGCGCGCCAGCTGAAGCGTGCTCACGGCTGCTTCTCCGAGGGCCGCTCCCCGACCAGCGCGCAACCCTCGACCGCCAAGCCGCCGCCGCTGTCGGCCAAGGACCTTCTGCTGCAGCCGCCGCCGCAGCTGGGCCACGCGGGCGCCGAGGCCGCGCGCGCTCAGGCCATGGAGCGCTACCCGCTGGCCCCGGATCGGGCCCCGCGCCTGGCCTCCGACTTCGGCACGCGTGCGGGTGCAGGCCTCCCGCAGTCGGCCACGCCGCAGCCGGCGCCGGCCAATGGCATCCTGGTGCCCAACGGCTTCTCCAAGCTGGAGGAGCCGCCCGAGCTGAATCGCCAGAGCCCGAATCCGCGGCGGGCACACGCCGTGCCGCCCACCCTGGTGCCTCTGGTGAACGGCTCCGCCGCGCTGGGGCTGAGCGGCCGTGCCGCGGCCACCCTGGCCGCGGTGAGCGGGACACCGGGCCTGGGCGCCCAGCCCGCCGAGCTGGGCACCCACAAACGACCGGCCTCGGTGTCGGGCGCGGCGGAGCACGAGGCGCGTGAGCCGAGCAAGGAGAAGGCGCAGCCCGCGCACCGGAGCCCGGCCGACAGCTTATCCGGCGCGCCCGGGGCGAGCGAGCTCGGCGCCGACGGTGCAGGCAAGGGTCGAGCACCCGGGGAGCAGGACTGGGCCAGCAGGCCTAAGACGGTGCGCGATACGTTACTGGCGCTGCACCAGCACGGCCACTCGGGGCCCTTCGAGAGCAAGTTCAAGAAGGAGCCGGCCCTGACTGCAGGCAGGTTGTTGGGTTTCGAGGCCAACGGGGCCAACGGGTCAAAAGCAGGTAGGGGCGGCTGTGGGGCGAGGGGAGTAGGGGTCGAGGGCGTGGAGGCTCGAGACAGTGCGCACGCGTGGGTGCTGAGGGAGCCACTCTTGCACGGTTTTGCTTTAGCCCAGAAACAACAAACAGCCAACTTCCTGGTCGGCCTAAGGCTGAACCAGCGCTGAGTGGCAACGTGGTTCCTTTGCTGAACCAGCACAACAGGGATGAGTCAGAGCGGGCTGATGGGCAGAGACACGGCGTTTTCCTTCCCCAGCACATTCTTGGATGGGAGCATGAGGGCAGCAGTCACCCTTTAACCTGCCGGGGACGTTAGCAGTCACATGCGCCGGTTCGGGGTTGGAACCTTTCTGGCAGGCTCGCATGACTTGGCTGCACTTGGAAGTGCTCTGCAGGCTCCGAGCCCCTTACTAGAGGGAGTGAGTGTTAGAAGCCGCGTGCAGAACTTGTGTACCAGGTGTGTTTGTGGAGAGGGGGAAATGTCTCTTTAGTTGCATTTCCGTTAATTTTCCTTTTCTTTCCATGCCTGTCTCTTACTCAGTTGCAAGAACAGCAAGGAAGAGGAAGCCTTCTCCAGAACCGGAAGGGGAAGTCGGGCCCCCTAAGATCAATGGCGAGGCTCAGCCTTGGCTGTCCACTTCCACAGAAGGGCTCAAGATCCCCATCACCCCTACATCCTCCTTTGTGTCTCCACCACCCCCTACTGCCTCTCCTCATTCCAACCGGACCACACCCCCTGAAGCGGCTCAGAACGGCCAGTCCCCCATGGCAGCCCTGATTTTAGTAGCAGACAATGCCGGGGGCAGTCACGCCTCGAAAGATGCCACCCAGGTTCACTCCACCACCCGGAGGAACAGCAGCAGCCCTTCCTCTCCCTCCTCTATGAACCAAAGAAGGCTCGGCCCCAGAGAGGTGGGGGGCCAGGCCGCTGGCAGCGCAGGAGGACTGGAGCCGGTGCACCCTGCCAGCCTCCCAGACTCCTCTCTGGCGGCCAGCGCCCCCCTGTGCTGCACCCTCTGCCACGAGCGGCTGGAGGACACCCACTTTGTGCAGTGCCCGTCCGTCCCTTCGCACAAGTTCTGTTTCCCTTGCTCCAGACAGAGCATTAAACAGCAGGGCGCTAGTGGAGAGGTCTATTGTCCGAGCGGGGAGAAGTGCCCTCTGGTGGGCTCGAATGTCCCCTGGGCCTTCATGCAAGGAGAGATTGCCACCATCCTCGCGGGAGACGTGAAAGTGAAAAAAGAGAGAGACTCGTGACTTTCTGCCACAGGAAAGCCCACGGTTACCCTTAAACTTCTTGAACTGTATATAAATCTATATATATATATAAAAATATATATATCCAAGACAAGGGAAATGTAGACTTCATAAACATGGCTGTATAATTTTGATTTTTTGAATACATTGTGTTTATATATTTTTTTTGACGACAAAAGGTATGTACTTTAAAAGGCATTTTCTTCTTTTGTTAACGTTATTAGGCTGTCCGCTTGACTCTCCTGGTGACAGTTGCCGTTCTATGTAGGCTGCGACTTGGCTGCTTTTTTTGTTTTGTTTTTGTTTTTTTGTTTTTTCTTTAAAAGAGCACTTGGCAAACAAATGCTTCTAGCCGTATTTGTATGCACTTATTTTAAAAGAGAAAAAAAAAGCCAAATACATTTTTCTGACATTGTAAGATTGCCTTACTGTCTGTCATTCCTCATCGCTGGCCCCTTGCAGGCTGGAGGCCAGCTGGAGAAGGAAGGGAGTGAGGGAAAAGAGGGCACCTTTTACCAGAAGGGCATGCCCCTCGGAGATGCCACCCACCTCGCAGGTCCTCTCAGGGTGGGAAGCGGGGTGTGAATCTTATCTTGTTGATGGTTCAGTTCCTTGCAATACTGATAGTCACAGGTGCTGCTGAAATGTCTGCAGGGTTGTGTTTGGGAGGTTTTCGGTTTGTTTTTGTTTTTTTTTTTTGTACTGAGGGCAAGTTGACCCATGTCCACTCTGCCCACGTGACCAGTTAGTTGTAAGCTTTCAAGGCTGCATGCTCCTCGGTTGCCCCCCTGGTGTTTTCCAGCTGTAGAAAGAGTTGCGCGGTCAAGGGTGGTGTGCAGCGGTGGCCTTGCTGTTGAGCTCTGCAGTGCCACGCAGCCTTTTCCCAACACGCCAGGGCCCTCGGTTGTCGCTGCTGCCGGCCAGGGGGACTCGTGGGATCGGTTTTCACTGCTGTCGTGTGTTCTGTTCTGCTGGTGTCTGTTCCTTTCGTTTACCTGTCCTGTTGTTGCAGCCATTGCTGTTGTCACGATACCTACACCCGGCTGTACCGGGTGCTTTGTGCATTGACGGGCTACAGCCCTGGGTGCTTGGAGGAGCGGCCCGTGGGCCTAGATCAGTGGTGGGGGAGCCTGCCGTTTCCTCCTTAGGTGTGTCTGAGGTTCTGAGTAACTAAGACTGTTCTGGAAGGAGGACGAACTGGGGAAAGCTACCAACAGGAAGGGTTTTTACAGGAGCAAGCCCCACCTCTCCCAGTCTTTTCAGAGCCTTTTGTAAACTAATTTCTTTGATCACTGTTTGGCGTTGGTGAAGTGATTGTTTTCTGATGTAAACAACAACAGGTCATTAGTTGTTAGTCCCCCTTGGTGATGCTGGTTTTTGTGGGTCGGTTTCTCCCCCCCCCCTTTGTACTGTTTTGGTTTTAATGTCAATGGGAACACTGCCCGAACTTCGTAACTTGGCCTTGTAGGGTTCAGTCAGGTCTACAGTGGTTTGTGTGTTGTTTTGTTTTGTTTTTTTTTTCTATTCTGTTTTCATTTGAAAACAGGTTGTTAACCAGCTTGATCATTTCTAGTTACTTGGTCTTTTTTTTTTTTTTTTCTTTTTAAAGGCGGTTTCTTTGGTAGTCAAGTTGCTAACGCTCAAACCAGTGACCCTGAACCAAATACAGTATTTCTTGTGTTTTTTTTTTTTTTTCTTTCTTCGTGAGTGCGCCACATCCTCCAGGTTCTTGTTACCCGGTCATTGTGATGTTACAGACAGGCATGCATGATAGACCAGTTCGTCCTTACTGTGACTCAGATCCGACTGGTCTCTGAGGCGGATGTACACACACACACACACACACACACACACACACACACACACACGAGTCAGTTTCATCTGCCCCGTAAAGACGTTTGTGAAGGACCCAACTCTTATGGTCTGTAGTATAAAGGTGTCTCTAAGCACTTTATTATAAACTGGAATTTGACCTCATCGATGTAACAACTAGATTAGTCATTTGACCCAATTTGCTGTCTGTATCTTTTGCAATCTCAACACAGATAAGCTCTCCAAAAACACGAATAAAGAACCATCCTGCCGAATGGGGGAAGTCTGTCCAGCTACGGAAGAAGCCACCTGTGGTTTTCTGTGCTCCTGGCCAAGGAGGCAAAACTTGACCTGTTTTTAAGGGGGGTGCACTTTGTGATAAAGGGCCTGTGTGCATCTGCCCAGCCTGGGGGTGGCCTTCAGAAGACTGTGTAGCCAGAGTGTTGTCCTGGAGGGGGTGGGGTGGGGTGGGGGGAGTCTTTCTCTGGCCTACTCCAAGACAGATCTTTCCTCGTCCTTGATGACGTTTGATGTTGTCCACCGCTGGACAGATGATGTCAGATTCCCAGCACTATGCTCAGAATATTAGGGGATGGGCTGGCAGCAGGCCCTCCTTGCTTTAACAAATTAGAGGATCTAACAGATCTCGGTAGTGTCTTTCATGTGGCCTCACTCTGAAGTTACAAGAACGCACACATGGTTTACAGCTTTTCTCTATACCCTTTCCTGGCCACCAAGTATTTTGAACGTGTGCCACCTCTTAACCTTTGCTTTTTTTATTTTCTTTTTTTTTTTTAAGTTGAAGGTGATAATTTTTCTATATATGATGAAACTCATGTCTACTGAAATAAGTGTAATCTTAGCTATCAACATTATATTTTAAACCCATGCTATGGAAATATCATCATGTGTCAGATTTACAGTACTTTTTTTTTTCTTTTAGCATTAAATAAAAATAAAATTGGGAGCACTGAACGTTTTCCAAGGCCTTTTTTAAATTTTTTTTTAAACCAAGCTTAGGATGGCTGTCAGTCCTCGCTAGACTGAAGGACTTACGGGTCTGCCGGTTGGGTTTGCAGGAGAGTGGGGTACAGGAGAAGGAAGCCAGGGGAGAGGGCAGTGGGAGGGGCACAGCTGAGCGGAGGTCATCTGGGAAGCACTTGTTTTATAGCCGGCTGGAGAGCCTGCCACTCTGCAGGGAGGGGAGGGTTGGAAGGAGCAGACGGCAGGGCCACACTGACCTGCCTGTCTCCACCTGGGATCTGCTTTCTGAGAAGTTTTGTGAGACCCACCATCTTGGGTCATAGAAAGGACCCTGACAGTGGGGGTGGGGTCTGCATTTGGGAAATGGAGTGCGAAGCCCCAGGTGTGTTTAACTGGTGCCCATCTCCATGCAGTACGGAATTCCCACAGGGCACACGTTTTGATCTCTTGACCACTGGGAAGCCTCCTGCCATAGGAAGCTAAGGCTAAACTATACAGAGTTGTAGTCTTAAGATGACATCAACATCTCCGGGGCGGGGGGAGGGTCCTACATATTTTTAATTTTTGCCACTAGTCGTTCTCACTGTTCCAAAAACAGTAAATGTGACTCTTTCATTTAATAACGAGATCTATAATAGCAAGGTTTTTTTCTTTGAAACGCTAGTGACTGCTCTTGCAGAAGTCGCTTAAGAATTTTCTAGAAGCACCTTCCAAGGACAGATGTCAAGGGTCACATCCAGCGTTTTCAGTTACCTTAGATTCTTGATATGGGAAGGAAGAGTTTAAAGAATTTGGGATTCCTAGTTCTGAGACACGTTGTTCATTACTTGGTCTCTTTTGCATATGATTTATAGACTTATTTTTATCTGACCAGGGAAGAGTGAAGTGCCCCTCTTCCTGATGACTAAGTATGCATGGAATCCTTGAGCAAAATGTTGAGTTTGGGTAGCTCCCATTTGTCCCAAGTCACCCTCGTCAGCTTTATGTTCATGGGAACTGAGAAGACGTGCCCTTCCTTGGTCACAGACCAAGGTCAGACGCTCTGTGAAGGGAATTCAGACCCATTTCATCATCTAGGGTTCTAGATCCAGGACTGTGGTTAACGCGTAGGCCCTCCAGGAGCAAAATTACGTAGGAAATACAAGCAGAAATGCAAGGTTCCTAGACCGTCAACCATGTCTGTCCCTCCTTCCTGTGTCCGGGGACAGCCTGCATCTTCAGCCTAGCTAAACCCCTTCTGTTGAGACACAAAAATAAAACATGTAGTTTATGATTCAGAAAGAGGAAGTTGGAAAGACTGGGTTTATGGATTAGCATTGGATGTCTCTGAACCCCCAGGTAAACTCATCATATCACACTCTCCTGCTTCATCTGTATTCAAAACGCACAGGGCTGAAGGAGTCCGTGGTGGTGGAGTGTGTGCTGGCCTGACGTGCACGAGGCCCTGGGTTTTAACTTTTTAAGCCATCGGTATGTCACCTGCCCCATGTCAACTTGATTTACGACCACTTCCCTTTGATTTATTACAGCTTTTTTAAATATTATAAAATTGTAGGATTGGTGTGTGTGTGTGTGTGCGTGTTTAAATCACAACATCGTGTGCCTCTTGGTGGGACTGAGCAATATAAAACATGCAACAAGATGGGTATTAGGCCCAAAGTATCATGGAGACAGATGATGATGCCACATTATTTAGACACAGTATCATAAGGCTGTTTGTTCTTTTACGACAGTCTCATTGTGTAGTCCTGGAGCTTCCTTGTAGGTCAGGCTGGCCTTGGCTCAAAAGAGATCTGCCTCCCTCTGCTTCCTGAATTCTGGGATTAAAGGCACATGACACCACACCTGGTTAAAATGTGTTTTATTTTGAATGAAAAAAAAATGGCTATTGCCGTTGTATAAATTTCTTCAGTGATATAGCACCTTCAGTCCTAGTCTGGGAAGGACATAGGCTGGCCCTCCCCTAAACACACCGGCTCAAAATCAAACAACACGCCCCCTCCGGAGGGACCGCCTCCAGGTAGTGGGCGGTTTTCTTCCTCCATTAGATTAGATCCAGTGACCAAGATGACAGAACTCCCAGCGAGAAAGCCCGGCACCAGGTACAGGTTGGCCTTGGAATGGGGCAGCAGAACCCAGATGGTAAACACACACAGCATTTTCCTCCACACCCTGTATAGAGTAATACCGCCACATTTGAATATTTCTAAATATAGTGTACATTTAGGGCAAAATAACTTGTTACATAATCTGGAGATCTCACCCCATAGCCACTCTTACTTAGCAATTCTGAGGGAGTCAGCTGCGCGGCTTTACCATTCAGACGCTCGCCAGGGCACAGCCAGCAGGCACCGAGGAGTCAATTTGTGTTGGGTGTGCACGTAGGTAACAACCTTAGCAAATATTTAGGTCACTGCAGATTTCTCTGCCACATCTTTCCTGCAGCAGCTCAGCGTCTTCTGACCTGCGTACACGTGGCTGTGTCTTCAGGAAAATAAAACGAAAACAGCATTTCAGCACGGCTAAGGGCCTCGGTTAATCTTAATGTATGGTTTTTTTTTTTTTGAGTGAGTCACAAATTATGTTCTTTTACGCTATGATTTTTCAAGTATGCTATCGAGATCTGCAGAAAGCATGGTGAGGACTGCTGGGATCCACCTGAGTTAGCACCTCTGAGCCATCGTGAATTGGGTTGCTACCGGGAAAAGGCTGCTGGGGGTTGGGGTGGGGACGCTAGGCTTGGAACCTGTTTACCCCATCTTGTTACTTGTGCTGCCAACAGCAATTCAATTAGCCTTTTGAGAGATAAAAGATAAAGATTTATTGTACCCCATATTCAACTGAAATCAGAATTTCACAGGCGGGTCACAGTCGTTAGAGACACTGTTCTCCTAATAAGCACCATATGGGTGTGCACCATCATTCCTTTAACACCCCCAAGCAGGCACCTCCAGCTACAGCCCAATTTAGATCCACTCGTGAGCTTAGGGTCTAAGCCAAGGGTGGAAAGGCCCCTTCTCCGGGCCAAGGACACAGCAGATTGGTTGGTCCACAGTGGCTTCCTACCGAACGGGAGTGTGAAAAGTAAGAGTCGAGGCTAACTCCCCACACGGGAGAAAGGAGTGTCCTAGAATTTATAGACCGAGCCACCGCAGCTCTGTGACCCAGGAACACAGACGTGCATGCGCACAAAGCACGCATTGTGCAGCCTACACCGGCCATGCTTTTTTGGCGGAGCATCAAAGCGGCGGCTTCCTTCTGCCGCATCTGCGCACAACCGCGGAGCCCGGGTCGCACGGGGCGGGGTCAGGCTGGGGCTTTTCCTTTTTCCCGTTTTAGCTCTGCGTGGCTGTTTTGAAGACTGGTGTTTTTGTTGCTGTTGTTTTGCAGGGAAGCATCCAGTGCGGCCAGCCCTAGTCTCTGTTACGAATAGAACAGGGTCAGGCCCACGAGGAACACAGGGAACCGAACTCGCCGCGTGGAGGGCGTCCACTCCCTAACTTACCCGGGGCCACAGCTGAGCACGCGGGATCCGGAGGTTGCTGGGATAAACGAAGGGCCCCGGTGTGCCCACTGCACGCCCCGTCCCTCCCCACTCGGCAATCCTCACCCCCACGCCACCGTCCGGTTCCCCGACTCGCCAGGCCCCGCCCCTCTCGTCAGGCCCCGCCCCACTCCAGAGGCCCCGCCCCTCGACACGGGCGGCGCCCCGCTCGCCAGCTGCGGCGCTAAAATTAGCGTCCCGCGCGTGAGTTGGCGCCCGCAGGAATGCGCGCGCAGGCCGGGGCTGCGCGTGCTGCACCAAATAAAGTCAAAGGCTCGTCTGGCGAGAGGGGCTCCGGCGCCTGGGGCCCCCCAGGGTCACACGCGGCTGCTGGAGGCCGCCAGCCGGTGCTGCGGGTGGGGAGAGGCGGGGGGGATTTGCGAAGTTTACACAAAGCTCCGGACAAAAGCCGCCCAAATGTCACTCCGTTTTTGGAAACCATCATGCCGCGTTTTTAGGGCTGTAGCTATAATAAGCCAAATGTTCCATGCTGGTGCAGTAAACATGCGTGTCTAAGGGGCATCCGTGTGAGCAAGAGAGTATACCCGTGGTAGACCGTGTTCAAAGTGCATCTGGGAAGCGAAGCTCAGGACGGGTCGGTGCAGGGAGCTATCAGCGGGCTGTGCACTTGGACGGACTGTGATGGTGCAACAGACTTAAACTGAGAATATGTTTGAAGTGCTACACAGTTAACTTGTGATTTTTCTTTTTTGTGAATTATTCAATCTAACGCCCTTCAGTACCCCAAAAAGAAAAAAAAATACCACCGTGTTATTTTTTTTTTAAACGACATTCTGTCAAGTGTGGTGGCGGATACCTGGAATCCCAGCACTGTGGAGATAGAAGGGTCATAAGTTCAAGACCAGCCTTGCCCAACACAGCGAATTCCTGTCTCAGAAGGAATAAGGAGGGTGTGTGTGTGATGACACTTCTCCCTCAGCAGCCTTGAAGCAGATTGTGCCTCTCCCAGCGAGTTCTGGACCTCCCTCCCTCAGGCCCGAATGACGTAATAACAGCGATTGCGGCTCAGGGCCTGGGCGCCGAAGAAGAGTTTTGTATCTGGAATCCTGCGCACAACTTGCCCGAAGACTCTGCTCACACTGCGAGGCAATCAAAGGCCCACATTTTATCAAGGAATCTCGAAGGCTTTCCTGGTTCAAACTTCTGGGAGAAAACTTCTGCTCTTTCCTGCCTGTGCCGTGTGTTTAGAGCCAGAGGCTGTTTCATGGGGACGCAATAGAGTTCTGTGCAGAGACCTGAAGACTAAGTTCCCAGGGGAACACACCTCTGCATTGCCCGTGCTGCACACAGCGGCTGGGACATCTTCGAAGACCACGAGCATCTCGGGGCGTCCTGTTCACTTTTACGTCTTTATTAAAACAAAAGAAAGCAGCGTGCAGTCACCTCAACGAGGAACGGTCTCCGTGACAGGGTTCCGATCTTCATGTATCCACCCTGAAAAAACACTGGGTGTGTGCCCACGGGTGCTGGCTAACACCAGACACTCTCTATCACTAGATGGATGTGGGTAACAAGGCGTCCCTTCTGAAACCCTGGAGAGCAGGGCGCCCCCTGCTGTACTCGCTCCTAGTGAATAGGCTCCCACAGGTTGCCTCCCACTGGGGGGGTCAAAGGGTATCTATCATTGGGTGTCAATACCACAAGAGCTTATTCAGTCAGTGACCTCGGAGAAGGAATGACTTCATTGGAAATGAAATAAAAATATGAACCACAAATAAAGGAGGGGAATGTTTTTTCTAAAACTAACCCCTACTCAGAGGTGTTCATAGACAGTCTAGTGTTGAGCCAACAAGGCAATCTACATCCGTTCATGCGGGACTTTAAAAGCAAGGACTGCCTTTGTGTGCTTGCGAGAGAGGGAGGATGTATATTGGTTTTTCTGTTGTTGTTTTCCGAGACAGGGTTTCTCTGCAGCTTTGGAGCCTGTCCTGGAACTAGCTCTTGTAGACCACGCTGGTCTCGAACTCACAGAGATCCACCTGCCTCTGCCTCCCGAGTGCTGGGATTAAAGGCGTGCGCCACCACCGCCCAGCAAAAGGTATATTGTATTTTTAAAAGTATTAAACAATGAGGCAATAGAAGTCTATGGGGGACTCGAAGAACCCCTTCACTAGATGAACTTCAGGGAAGATGTTATAGTTGCAAAATTTTCATTTTCTTAGGAGTCTTACATCCCTTCCCTGGAGCCGGTGGATGCAGAAAAACCATGGGAAGTCACGGAGAGTGGGTCATCCACAACTTTGTAGGTCGAGAAGGACCTTAGTCAAGGTGTCGGGGGCAAACCAGGCCACCCGTTAGTCACAGGTGTCTGCTGAGGTGGCGTAGCGACGGGATGAGGTTGAGACTCTCCATCGACTAGACGGAGCAGCAAAGAGATGGCCTGTTTCAGAACGGAGATCGAAGAGACAGCGTCCACCAGCCCTACATCTGTTCACTGTGTTTCATTCCTTCACTCGCTGACCCCCTTAGTTTTTCCCTCCATGCCCCGGCTTCCTGGTAGAAGATGAGGGCTGGGGAGATGCTCTGTTGGCAGAGGGCTTGCCGTCAAAGTCTGAAGACCTGAGTTTGAATCTTAGCACCCATGCAGGAAGCTGGGTGTGGAGGTACACAGTGTAATCTCAGAGACAGGAGGACCTCGGGGCTCACTGGGCAGCCAGTCTAGCCAATCAGTGGACTTGAAATTCAGTGAGAGAACCCTGACTCAAGAATAAGGTGGAGAGCCATAGCATTGACCTTTTGCCTGCACACACATATGCAAGGATATGTGCACTTGTATGCACATGTGCGCACACACATACATACATACACACAT
>JAQHUG010000113.1:3719463-3731546 GCA_028555095.1 Dicrostonyx torquatus
CCAGATCTCATTACAGATGGCTGTGAGCCACCATGTGGTTGCTGGGAATCAAACTCAGGACCTTTGGAAGAGCAGCCAGTGCTCTTAACTGCTGAGCCATCTCTCCAGCCCTCAACTTGTATCTTAAGACACCAGCTGGGGGACTGAGGAGACGGCCCGGCGGTTAAGAGCACATATTGCTTTTAGAAAGGAACCAAGAGTCCCAGTGCCCATGGTGGGAAGCTCACAGTAGCCTGCCATTGCTGTTTCAGGAGCTCTGATGCCTTTCTCTGGCCTCCGAGGGCATCTGCACTCCCTACACATACAAACACACATAATTTTCAAAAAACAAATCTTCAAAAGCATATGACGACTCAGAGAGAGTATGCAAGGCTTCTGTGTACACTGTGTGTATGCGTGCTTGCGTATGTGCATGTGTGTGTGTGTATGCATGTGTTTGCCCATGTCGGCACATGTGGAGGCCAGAGGTTGATATCATGTCTTCCACCTTAGTTTTTGAGACAGGGTCTCTTCACTGAGCTCAGATCTTGCCAGTTCAGCTTCCCTGTCTAGCCAGCAAGCTCCCAGGACTCATCCGTCTCCTACCCCAGCACTAGGGTTCTAGGTGCACACAGCCACGCCCGGCTTCTACAGGGGATCTGAACTCAGGTGCACAGCAGGGGCTCTTTACCCATCGAGCCGGCTCCCTGCCCCGACTTGCGAGTTTTAGCTGTAAGTTCACAGCTCGTATTTCTCCTGCAATGAAGCTTTATGCGAGGTGCAGATTAAATTAAATAAATAAAGAATAACGGAAGAGCCGATGATCGCTGTTTGTCACCCTAAAGAGCCAGGTTTCCACTGCTCGGCGGCACCGCCACCCATTGACTGACTCACGAGTGGAGCGCGTCATAAACACTGTTATATATTGTTACCGCCACAGAGCCATTACCGCAGAAATAAAAACTGTTTTTTATCTTAACTATTAATATTCATCAAATGTTAATGAAAATACCTAACAAATAATTATGAAAAAACACATCGCCTAAAGTAATAAAGATGAAAGAGATGATAATTCTCCTGAATATTTAATGGGTGGAATAAAGAACATACCATTAATAAGGCTTAATTGTGTCGTTAAATATTTAATTTTGCTTTTGCTACTAAATTTTGTTCGCGTTTCACGTATTTTATATGTAAAACGCTTCTTAATAAGATTTGTGGTTTGGGCCCTATCACGTGCCAGGCGCTTTCTGTGTGACTTAGTGCCTTCATCGACTCCTCCAAACGCCGCTTGATTGTCGAGTGAAACGGGGGTCCTAGCTGAGGTTCACTATCGCTTATGCTCTCTCCAGAGGGACGTGTGATAACTGACTCTCTGTTATACCCACAGAAAAAAACGTTTTCCAGTGGTGAAGGAAAGCCTGGCCCTTCCGTTCCATTATTTTGTCCATATCACTATTTCCCTCATTCCTTACTTATTTTTATGCTTTGCTTTTCTGAGCTAGGACTCATGGAGCCCATGCTATCCCTAGACTTACTACCCAGTCCAGGGTGGCCTTGAACTTCTGACCCTCCTGCCTCTGCCTCCCCGAGGACTGGGATTATAGACATGCTCCACAGTTGGTTTGGGCAGGGCTGGACCTCAGGCATGTTGGACAGCAACTCTGCTAACTGTGCCCATGCCCAGACCTTTCTTTCTTATTTCCACAAGAGAACATGGCTCTCGCTGCACCTTGGCTGGCTGTGGAATATGTCCTATGCCATTAGAAAACCAGCCTGCTCATGTTCTCACAACTGACTCTTGTCACCTAGGATTCCTGCTTCTTGAGAAAGCCCCAAGATGTAAGATGTTCGGGATTCCAGAGGGAGAGCGGGATTCCTAGTGTTGCTGGATATCTCTCAGCCTCCACCTTAGCACGCTGTCCCGGGTACCCTGTGCACACAACCAGGTCCACACTCGGCACAAACCTACAGGACGCAGGGCTCCTAGGAGCCATCTGAAGTCTTCCCCCTGGCCAGCATCCCTGCTGTCACCGAAATGGCAGAAGTAAACCATGAAAGCTATACTCATTTGAATGTGAAATACCCCCATGCGCTTACACTCTTTTCTTTACTTTTTTTTTTTTTTGGTTTTTCGAGACAGGGTTTCTCTGTAGCTTTGGAGCCTGTCCTGGAACTAGCTCTTGTAGACCAGGCTGGCCTCGAACTCACAGAGATCCGCCTGCCTCTGCCTCCCGAGTGCTGGGATTAAAGGCGTGCGCCACCACCACCCGGCTTGCTTACACTCTTAAAATCTTGGTTCCCAGCGGCTATCACCTGCCTCCCCGCTTCCAGCATGGATGGAAACCATTAGCTAAAAGAACCCATCTTCCTGTAAATGGATTGTTAAGTATTTGCTAAGCCCGAAGGATTTACACCAAGGGAACTGGCCTACACTACAGTCAGGACCCTGTCCCACCTCTGTCCCGGAAAGCCAGTGCGTTTATGATCAGAACGGCACGCACATGCATTCATCAGTCATGACATAGCGCCTCCCTTATCTTACCCATTTCTTTCTGCACCCCCTGGCACCCCAGCCCCCAGTAACCCCAGGCTCAGTGGGAAGATGACAATGGGCAGGCATCTCTGTCTCTGGACCAGTCCCTATCCGCTGATCAAAACATCAGAGGCCACAGGCTAAATGCCCACTCTAGCCTGTCCTTCGTTGTCTTTTTTTTCTTTTTCTAGTATTTATTTATTTATTATGTATACAATATTCTGTCTGTGTGTATATGCCTGCAGGCCAGAAGAGGGCGCCAGATCTCATTACAGATGGTTGTGAGTCACCATGTGGTTGCTGGGAATTGAACTCGGGACCTTTGGAAGAGCAGGCAATGCTCTTAACCGCTGAGCCATCTCTCCAGCCCCCCTTCGTTGTCTTAAACGCCACAGCACTCTTTGCTGGGAAAAGAGGGCAACTCTCAATGTGCCTACTGCTCAGGCAGACCCTCAGCCTGCTGTGGGGCCACTGAAGGCTGGACAGGGCAGGTAACCAGCAGACTCAGAGAGTCAGGGCCCAGGACGTTGGTGGGAGTATATGCTAGAACCCGGACAACTGGCGCCCTTCAGAGAGCCCCTAATCCGCGAGGCTTGGGGAAAGCGCCAGAAGAGACTACAAGAGCCAAAGTAAACACGGCAGAGCCCTGCCTCGCTGCGCTCGATGGCCCTCGCCTGGAATCACAGTACTCGGTAGGCTGAGGCAGGAGGATCAGGAATTCAACAGGCTCCGTGCATAGCAAGTGCCTGGCCAGCCAGGGCTGCGTGAAATTCCGCCTCAAAAGACAGAATCAGAGCAGAGGAGAAGGCTCGGTTAATAGAGGGTTTTGCTTAGCACACACAAAGCCCTGGGTTTGACCCCGGTAAACCAGGCAGTGCGGGCCTATAATCTCAACACTTCTGAGGTGCGGGCGGAGGATCAGAGGTTCAAGGTCAGAGTTGGAGAGAGGGTCCAGTATCTGAGAGTTCTTGCGGCTCCGTCAGAAGAGGGTCAGAGTCCTCCTCCACTGCATAGCTAGGGAGAGCAGCCTGGACTACGTGCGATCCCGTCTTCACAGAATAAAAATCAAACAGAACTCTGGCCAAGAAAAGCATCTTCCCTTCTTAGCAGCAGCTGGAAGGGAGGGGAACTAGAAGCCCACGGAGAAGTCATGGCCCCGTTTTCCACAGGGAAAAGCGTAGGACTCAGTCTTTGGCCTGCTGAAGGAGTCAGTGTCTGAATCTTCAGGGCAGCTAATGGCGCTTGAAGCCCAGGCCTGGGGTCAGCTGGGGACGCTGAGGCACAGGCCCGCTGGAGGCTCATCACCATGCCGGCAGTGTGTCCTCTCAGCTGCCCCTGAACCAGAAGCCACTCCCTGCCTTCCTCCTTTCCCCACAACCCCCCCACTGCCGCAGCTGGTGCTGCTGGCTTTGCTTACAGATCTGGCCCTGAGGGCAGTGGGCTGCCCGAGCGTTTTCTTCCCACGAATGTGCTGAGCATGCGCAGGTGAGCTATCGTACTGGGCATGCACAGGTGAGCCATTGTGCTGGGCATGCGCAGGTGAGCCATCGTGGAAGGTGTTAACATTTGACTTTGCGAGCACTAACGGTGACCAGACGCACAATGAGGGAAAGTCAATGTCCAGCCTCTGAATTTGAGAACCTCCTGCCTCAGCCTCCCAAGCTGCTATGATTACAGATATGTGTCACCAGACACGCTTCTGAGAGTGTTTTCACGTCTGAGCAGTCCTGGACTGTGGACTGGGGATGCTATTAAGCAGGACACTGGCTGCTTTAGAATTAAAGTACCGTCGGGCGGTGGTGGCGCTCGCCTTTAATCCCAGCACACGGGAGGCAGAGGCAGGCGGATCTTTGTGAGTTCGAGGCCAGCCTGGTCTACAAGAGCTAGTTCCAGGACAGGCTCCAAAGCCACAGAGAAACCTTGTCTCGAAAAACAAAACAAAACAAAAAAGAGAGAGAGAGAGAGAGAATTAAAGTACCTCCTACCAAGTCTAAAAGAAACAGGTGCTATTGAGGTTTGTCCCCTACCCGCCCCTTAAACCAGCTCTGTTTCCTAGGACTATCCATTGTTCCCAATGGTCACAAAACCCCTGGAGCCTCAAGAATTGAAGCTGTCTTACTGCACAGATTCACTCCTGGGAGAAAACTGGGTGCTGTCTCAACTCAGAAGATACCCAGCCTGGCCACTCACGGCCATAGGATAAGCACACACTCCTGTTTCCTAGATGCTGTCCGTCACTCGGATGGAAAATTCTAGAGCTATGTTGCTGTCCAACACACACAGGAGCCCCGCCTGGCTATGAAGCGCCTAACATGTGACTCACCAGATACTTGACCAGTAGAGCCCACACACCAGGCTTCAAAGACACGGGGCACGAAAGAATCTGAAATATCTCTCGTTAAAAATCTCTACGCCGGAGGCTATAGTTCTGGTCGGTAAGTGTTTGTTTAGCCTTGGGTTCAGTTCCCCAACACGGCAAAAACAAAGGCAGTTGTGGCCGGGCGGTGGTGGCGCACGCCTTTAATCCCAGCACTCGGGAGGCAGAGGCAGGCGGATCTCTGTGAGTTCGAGACCAGCCTGGTCTACAAGAGCAGGCTCCAAAGCCACAGAGAAACCCTGTCTTGANAGAGAGAGAGAGAGAGAGAATTAAAGTACCTCCTACCAAGTCTAAAAGAAACAGGTGCTATTGAGGTTTGTCCCCTACCCGCCCCTTAAACCAGCTCTGTTTCCTAGGACTATCCATTGTTCCCAATGGTCACAAAACCCCTGGAGCCTCAAGAATTGAAGCTGTCTTACTGCACAGATTCACTCCTGGGAGAAAACTGGGTGCTGTCTCAACTCAGAAGATACCCAGCCTGGCCACTCACGGCCATAGGATAAGCACACACTCCTGTTTCCTAGATGCTGTCCGTCACTCGGATGGAAAATTCTAGAGCTATGTTGCTGTCCAACACACACAGGAGCCCCGCCTGGCTATGAAGCGCCTAACATGTGACTCACCAGATACTTGACCAGTAGAGCCCACACACCAGGCTTCAAAGACACGGGGCACGAAAGAATCTGAAATATCTCTCGTTAAAAATCTCTACGCCGGAGGCTATAGTTCTGGTCGGTAAGTGTTTGTTTAGCCTTGGGTTCAGTTCCCCAACACGGCAAAAACAAAGGCAGTTGTGGCCGGGCGGTGGTGGCGCACGCCTTTAATCCCAGCACTCGGGAGGCAGAGGCAGGCGGATCTCTGTGAGTTCGAGACCAGCCTGGTCTACAAGAGCAGGCTCCAAAGCCACAGAGAAACCCTGTCTTGAAAAACCAAAAAGAAGAAGCAGTTGTGGATTTACTGGCTTCAAAGAATTTTAGGAAAAGCCATTCAGTGTGTTCCTTTTACCCTTTACCTGTGGCTACTAAAACATGTACAGCCCATCTGTGTAGCTGGCGCGTTTCAGTTGGACGGTAGGTCGGCAGGGCTGTGTGTGAGGTAACACACAGGGCAGTGACGGGCTGGGGAGGGTGGAGGTTGTGTGTGTGGGGGGGACTGTCCCTAGCCGGAGGGGGTGCAATCACCCTTTCCCTTCCCTCAGATGACCACAGGGAAGCAGAGTGACGTTGGTGTGACCTGGGCTTTGGCCTCCTCCTCTCTCCAGGGGACCCGCGGGGTAGTTCACATTTTCCTTCCCCTGCTCTGTACAACTCCCGACGCCGTCATGTCTTGGCTCTAAGCAATTCTATGGCTTCTTTCCCGAGCGAGGTGCTTCGTCACGCCTGGGAGGAAGGCGCGTGATGAAATCAGGACACAGAAAAATGACCTGCTCTGGAAGACTGTCCCTGAAGACTGTGTGCGAACCAACCGGCACCGACCACCAAAGAGCTGAGCCCACCTTCCCCCTCCCTCCCCAAACAGCAGGAGATTCTTTCCCAGCTGACGGGCTGTACTGCCAGAGAGCAGGCTTGGCACACAGGTTTCCTGAGAAAGGATCACCATGCCTTTTGACCTCTGACCTGTTCCAGGAAGGTCACAAGCTGCTTCCCTCATCCAACATGGAGGTTCTCTCGTGTCCCTCTTTGATGTAGCTGCCTTCGCCCTTCCCTCTCTCTAGTCAGCCACTCCTTTCTCCTTGCTGCTTTTACACCGGTTTCCATAGTAACCATCTCTATTCTATCCCTGACTGTGAAGAGAATCCTTCCTAGGGATGCTGCGCCTTCCAGGAGGAGCTCTTTGGAAGCATTCTCCTCATCTCCTTGCGTGGATTTTCTTCTGCCTGTCTTCCCCACCGCACTCCCCTCCTTGTGGCTGCCCTTCTTTGGGCACTAGAAGCCCTCCAGGGCGGCTTCATCTATCTGCCATGTTAGACTGTAGGGTAGGCGTGAAGGTTGGTGCCAGCCGAGGATACGGTCTTTATCTTTCAGGTGGCTTCACACAAGGACAAGTCCCAGACAAGACAGGCTTTCCCAAGAGCCTTAGGGGAGGGGATCAAAGGTTCCTGAGATCCAGCTGGACTGGTTCACAAGTCACCATCCACAGTGACCTTACTGGCAAACTTGCAACGTACACAGACAGCCTTGGCTGCCTCTATGCCAAACCCTGTCCCTTCTCTGCCCAGCCTCAGCCTCTGCCAAGTTCCTTACCATACCGGAACCCCCGTGTCTGTCTTTATTCTTTTGTTTTATCTTTAAAGAGGTTAGCTGTGCTATCTGGAGGACAGGGCAGTGATTACAAGTGTATACACACACACACACACACTCACATCAGTGTGTCCTACAAGTATAGAAACACTTACCATCAGACAGGCTCAGCTAGTGACCTGGGAGGTGGTAAGAATGCCACCTGCAGCCGGGCGGTGGTGGCACACGCCTTTAATCCCAGCACTCGGGAGGCAGAGACAGGCGGATCTTTGTGAGTTCGAGACCAGCCTGGTCTACAAGAGCTAGTTCCAGGACAGGCTCCAAAGCTACAGAGAAACCCTGTCTCGAAAAACAAAACAAAAAAACGAAACAAACAACAACAAAAAAAGAATGCCACCGGCAGAATTATTTGAAGATGCCCAGCCCCTTCCCCAGCCTTCATGGACCCACACACTCTGCTTTTGACCACACATGCTTGACATCCTGACCATAATCAACACATAGTGGGGGGGGGCTCCCCCTTTCCAGAAGCAGCCTCATTTATTCACCCCCAGAGAAAGCTGGACTATATTTAGCCTATGATGTCAGTGGGTTGTTTGGCATCTTGGAAACTGGCAGGAAGCCACCTCTCACATGATATATGAAATCACAGATAAATACTTCTTTTCACCCAAAGAAAAACAGCTTAATAAATGCAATCCTTCTCCACTTTCATCTTCTCTCCCTCCCTCCACCTCTTGCCTGCCCGCCAGCCTGCCACATTTGGGATTTGTCTTTCTGAGGCAGCACAGCTCAGCTGAGCCTGTGAAGTGGAAATGAGTCTCTCCATGAGGCTGCCTGGGTGCTGGAAGCGCGCTCCCTCTCCTCCAGCCTGGAAGGCTGCCAGCGCATCCGTGAATCAGACATGCATGCACAGAAAGGCAAATCTATACCACGGTGGCTTTATGGGGCCCGGGATTTATGGCACAGCCCTTGCTCTGGGTGGCTGTCCTGCAGGCGGAGACGAGACACAGACAGTGATTCAGGGCTGCCATTAACGATGAAAACAGCCCTTGCGCAGATTGTGTGTAATAAACAACCAGAGTGCAGAGAGAGAAGCTTGGGTCTGCCATACAGGATCAGCCTGGAGGCCCATCAAGTTCAAGTCCTGATAAGTGTGGTGGCTTTAATACCTAGTATCTGGAAAACAATTTTCTACTCTCCTCTCTGTCTGTCTCTTCATCATGCACTCAGTCCATTATGTGGAGCTGTTGGGAGACCTGGATGGGGTTTGCATGTGGAATTAAATTAATTCCTTCCCTCCTGTGGGGATCTGCTTATATGCCTGGAACACAGTATTTAATTACCTTTAACTTAGCTTGTATAAAAAAAAATCAGCTTCACTATCGATCATAGATGGGCTTGGTCCCTCTCACAGCCAGTGGTAATGGTTCACTCAGTGACCTCCAACAGGTCCCTAGAAATGGGAGACATCAGCTCCCAAGGGTGGCTTATTTAATTTACCCTCAGCTTCATCTAATCACCCCCTGTTCTGTCATTGGCAGGTTACAAAGAGAAGGGAAGGGCCATGTTCTCTCCTGTATTAGCTTAGACATCTTCAGGTTTCCCTCTTATATTATGCTGTGCCAAGGCTCTGCAGCCTGGCATAGGTGGCACCAACCATAGCTTCTGAGAGGTTTGGAGAGCCCCTAAGGCCTCACATACTTGACATAAGTGGTGTTTCTCCCGTATCCATCCGGCAGCCCCATGGATCCTGAATGAAGAAGAAAGAAGGAACAGGGAGGATAACCCATATCTACTTCTTGTATGCTCGCCTCGGTGCTGTATTGGAGTGAGGGATGGGTGAATGGATAGGTAGATGGGTGGGTGGATGGATTGATATACACATGGATGGGTAGGTGAGTGGGGGATGGATAAATAGATGAGTGGATGGGAGGCAGAGAGATGTATCAATATGTAAATAGATGTGTGGGTAGATGGATGAGTGGATGGATGGATGGATGGGTGGATGGATGGATGGATGAGTGGATGGATGGGTAGATGAGTGGGTGGATGGGTGGATGGATGAATGGGTAAGTGGATGGGTAGATGAGTGGATGGATGGATGGATGAGTGGATGGGTGGATGGGTGGATAGATGGATGAATGGATGAGTGAATGGATGGGTGGATGAGTGGATGAATGGATGAGTGGAGGGAAGGATGGATGGTTGATGGATGGGTGTGACTGGCCAGATAAATGGGTAGATAAATGTATAGTGGGTAGGTGGACTATGCCCAGATGTCCATGATGTTTAATGAACCCATCTTGCAAAATGAATATTGCTTTCAGGTGAAAGTCGTTCTTCCTTTAAGTTTCTCAATCAGCTTCCACTTGGGGCTCCATAACAGGAACTGCAGACGACTGAAATTTTTAATCGGAGCTATGTCTTTAATGAGGGAGTGCAGACCCATGTGACCAAATGGCCAACTAGGCCTCTCCCAGAGCCTCAAACTCTATGATTCTGTAACCATGAATTTATAAGTCATTTGTGACTTTCATTGCTTTCCTGTCCCCCAGGTGATGTGTGTGAGCCGTTCTTCTAGGCAGGGTCCCCATTCAAGGGGCTAGGTGTGCTGAGGACCCTGGAGGAAGCAAGAATCCTCACCCCACTGACAGCATGCTTGCTTGGCAGGACCCTGTAGAGCCAGGATCCCATTTGCAATGGTGAAGATGTTTGATTTTGGCGAAAAAAAAATGGTTTCTTTGGCCCAAGCTGCCCACAAAGTTATTAGCCACTTCTGTGAGACCCGTACGTTACACAGAATAGCAGTTTGAGATATAACGCTACCTAATAGAAATCAGTTGCCTACTTCCCTCTCTGAGGGCTGGCAGAAGGATGTCCCACTCCTAGGCTAAAGGGAAGGCTCTTCTGTCGCATTACCCTGGAAGATACAGCTCACACGAGAGCCAGAAAGTTTAAGGAGCTGAAGCACACAGTTCCCGTGGGAGAGTCCAGTCTAGCAGCAGTGCGAGGCCACTCAGGACAGCACCTGGGTTGGTGAAGCAGCAGAAGGAAGGGCACCGTGGACAGGAAGCTTCACTGCAGTTTCTGTAGAAAGGGGTCGATGAGGCCTAACCGGGACTTAGGCCCAGCTGTGCAGTAGTAGAATTCACGCTCGTGGTGACTGAGTCTGTACCCCAGAGCTAGTGGAAGATGCCGGGTGGCGGTGGATATGTCCATCAAGGCTCTCCAGAGTATGTGGGTGTAGGGGTGAAGCGGGGAAAGATTTTCAGAGCGAATCAGCAGGCCAGACAACGGGGAATACGCAGGTTACAGACGTAAGCCATGCACTACGGAATGCCTGCATTACTAAGGAAATCAGCTGGCCTTCACCGGACGGAACAAGACCCAATCATGGTGAACAATCTTTTTTAGTTAAAGCCCGCCGACTTAAATGTACAATGCGTAATGGTGTATCTGTACTACGATCCAGCCAAGTGAATATACACTCGTCCACAAGTAAGTCCCAGCTAACTTATTGATAGGATGGTTAGTAACATCAACTTGACAGAATCTGGAATCATCTAGGAGCCAAGGCTCTGGGGATGCCCGGAGGGGGTCATCCAGATTGAACTAGCTGAGTTAGGAAGAGCCACCTCAACTGCAGAGGAAACCACCCCATGGGTTAGCGCCCCAGATTTCATGAAAAGTCAGCCAGCTGAGCACCCGCATTTATCTCTTCCTGCTTCCTGACTGTGGACTCAATGTGACCAGCTCCCTCTGGCTTCTGCAACTATGGCTTCCTGCCCTGATGGACTGTGTACCCTCAAACTGTGAGCCAGAACAAGCCTTCCTATCCTTTAGTGGCTTTTGTATCTTGTCATAGCAACGGGAAAGTAACCAGTACGGAGACCTTTTGAAAGAGGTTCAAATACCCCTTTTCAGAAGTGGAAGGTTAATGGGTTAACAGTCTCAACTCTCCTGCAATAGGACTTGAGAGCTCCCTCCTTCCCTCTACCTCCTCCCAGGTGCTTCAGCAATTGTGTCAGGAAGGGCCTCGGAGCTTAGAGTATACACGTGTCTCCCGTGGCGTGGGTGCTCACAACAGCCAGTGAGACTGCATCAGGCTGCTCATCCCAAACAAGTAAGCAGACGGCTGGAGGAACTGGCCCTACGTCACATTTCCTGTGAGTGGAGGAGGCCAGACAGGACGACACTACAAAGTCTGAGTACCAGGGCCACTAGTCCATGTGAGATGCATTTGTCAAGTCCACTTTACGGGTTTCGCACATCTGGGTTGTCTGATTTTCCAAAGGCTGCAGTAAGGAAGCCATTGCCTCTTGACAAGCAGGGAAACTGAGCAGGCTCTGTATGTCACCTTGATGCTACCTGGAATTCCAGCCAGGCTAGAGGTCTTGATGTCCGTCTGTCTGCTGTCTCCAGCTTGACCCAGGAAGTAGCATTCTCTCTTCCATCCCTACACACTGTGGCTCACTGGCTCTGCTCAGTCCAACGCTAAAAACCGATTGCCATCTAAGAAGACATTGCTCTACACATGTAAACACGGAAAACGGGAACTCCCGAAGTGGAAAGAGTTCTAGAAATGAGGCTTGAGCCCCGAGACCAAGAATGCCTCTCAAGGCACCATACCCCAGCTTGTCAGGAGGCTCTGAGTCTGCTGCCCGAGCAATGTCCATCTTGATTCAGGAAGGTCCCTTAGAGTCTGTCCTGAATAGATAATGTCTTCTCCAGGACCCTCTGTACTGGAAAAGACACACTGCTATGAGCACAAGCCCACGTACCACTCAGGGAACAGAAACTGAGACAAGGAAGGAGGAGTCTGACCCCATCTCTTGAAGCCTGGTTCATGGAGCTGGGGGTGCAGCTCAGTGGAAGAGTGTGTGGCTACCATAGGCAAGGGTTCAAGCTTGATAGCCAACCCTCCCCACACTCCCTCCCCACACCTCCA
>JAQHUG010000113.1:3895851-3906273 GCA_028555095.1 Dicrostonyx torquatus
ATATATATATATATGATATATATAATGATAACCCCATGTTGGGATATCATTAGTTTGGAGGGGATGGAACTGAGGGAAGCAGGGCTGTGGTAGAACAGTGTATTTGGGAATGGCTCAAAGAACTTTGCTGAGTGAACCAATTTGACCAAGTACCAGGGCAGTTTGTCTACAAAGCCTCAGAGGCCGGGAGGGGAGGACTCAGAGCAGGCAGGCACAGAGCATGTGTGTGTGTGTGTGTGTGTGTGTGTGTGTGTGTGTGTGCGCGCGCGCGCTCACATGTCCTTCGCTACTCTTTTGGTTTGCAAAATATGTACATGTGCCCACGGAAAGTAGAATTAATTAAAAACATACAAGAGAGGGGTCAGGTCTCTGTGGTGGAAGCCGACACAGGACACTCTGAGGAGTGGGGAGGGACGGAGAGAAGGGCAGGCTGCTTGGATGCTCTGACCCAGAGAGACTGAGGACCCGCTCAGGTATAAAGAGATAGCTACACAATCTCAGCCCCACAGCCTGTGCTCCTCTTCCCATAATCCCCTCTCCTGGCTCTCTGCAGTACCATTTCGGCGCCTCTGTGCCTCTCCACCCTGAGACACCCCCAGAAAGGCAAGCATCTCCCTTAGCCCCTCTTCCCTCTCACACATCTGACCTTCCCTTTGCCATCCTCTGGCCACTCTGGCCCAATATATGTCCCTCTGAGATTCACCAGAGCCTGGGAGCCACCATTCCTAATCCTCATAGAGCACATTCCAACGGGCACAGCTACCAAGCACCAGCTTGTGTTCCCCTTGGGTGCCTCTGACACCATAGTCGGATACCTGATTCCTCCCAGGAGGCCCTCTTGGCTTCCAGCTCAGCTCGCTGCCCGGCATTGCCTGCTATGTTTCCAATTCCAGCTTCATGGGTGCTTTCTGCCCTTTGGAGCTGGTAGGCCAGCTGCACAGCCTTCTCTGTCCCTCCACGTGGACATATTCCTTTAGGCCCCTCTCCGGAGCCCCAATCACTCTCTGAAGAGACAGTGAACAACCTCACCTATTCTGGGGGGGGGGAGGCAGAACCCAGATGGTCTCATCAGCCAGTCAGTCAGTGACCCTAAATCCAGCTTTTTGGAGAACCCAACACCTCCCATTGCGATCCTTACTCCGGATGGTACCATGCCTCGTGGTTCGGTCCAGACCAGCCACTTTGGATTCACCCTCAGCTTCTCCTTTGCTTTTCCTCACGTCAGATTGATCACTAAGCCCTGAAGATTACTGCTCCTAAATATTTTATCCCCATGGCCGCAGTCTGGGCCCAGGCCCGCGTCTCTTTCACTTGGGCCACCACTGGAGCCTAATCTAGTCTGCCATCTGCAACCAAGGGAAGCTAAATTACTTCAAAATAAACAGATCGAGCATTCTACCACTTTCTGCAAAAGTCTAGGCATCTCACCAGGCCTTTGAGGGACACGTTTCCCACGACAAGCTTCGCAACGGGTCTCGGCCGGCAGCAGCAATGGGAGTCTGTCACCACCATCAGCTAATGGCGCCACCTGGAACTCATTGCTCCCGGGACCCACCAATCAGCTCTGCTGAACTTCTGGGATCCAGAAGCGTCACATCATTGGTAATTTTATGCGAAAAGTGAAATACGAGTCACAGCTACTAAGTGTGCAGGGTTATATAAATGTAGGTCATCTAATTTTTCTACGCGGTTCTCCTCCGTAGCCAAGTTTGCATCCAAATAGACTCTTGACCCTCTCTTCCCTCTTAAATTTTTTTTTTTGAATTTTGGTAAAACACACACCATGTGGGCTTTTCCCTCTCACTCATTTCTGCCAGGTCGAGTTCAACAGGGTTTGCTACGTGGGTTTGTATTGTGCCGCCAACTCCTCGAACAGTTTCATTTGCTGAAATGAACTCTGAGCTCACGGGGAAAGTCGTCGTCTCCCTCCCCACCCCCCCAACCCCCACCTCTCCACCCCCCCCACCCCCCACCCCCCCACCCCGCCGCCTAGAAAGCCTCTGTGGTACACCTGCCTCTGAGAGTGTCGGACCTGATGGAAATGGAATGTATTTGTCTGCTTGGAACTTGTCTTATCTCACACATATCTCCAAGGTTCAGCCAAGAGACAGGCTAGGCTGGGATTCCCTTCCTCTTTCAGGCTGAACAGTGGTCTACTCTGTGGATGTAGGCGATTTTGAATGATTTTTTTTTTTTATCACCGTTGGACAATTAAAGCACTTCATAACGCCCCTACTCCGTCTAAAGTCTCCTTATTAAATTTATGGTCTGCTCATGGCATGGGCATTTTATTCTACCGATCTTAAACTCGAGACGGACATGTCACCACTGCTGTTTTAAGATGCCAACACCCATCTATATTTAGCCACATTCACTCCTTCCTGAGCTGTCGGTCCTCCATCTGGGGCCATCCTTTTTTTCCGGAAGCGTCTCTTTCAGTGTCCCTCCTGGTGTGGGCCAACCTTCATGACAGCTCCCTTCCTTGCCTTCTCCTACGTTAGACATTTCTTTGACTGTTTTCAGTCATCTGCTTGTGTGTGGGTATGTGCACGTGAGGGAGGAGCCCATGGAGGGCAACGCCCGAAAAGGAGTATGGACCCTCTGAGCTGCAGTCACAGGTGGCTCTGAGCCACCAGACCTGTGCTGGGAATTCAACTCTGCCTGGAGGAACAGCAAGTGCTCCTGATGGTTGAGCCTCTCTCCGATCTGTCCTCTCTTCTGAGGCCAATGTCACCAGGCGTAGAGATCCAGGATCGCGTACACTTCCTGCGTCTGAGTGAGACTCTGCACCGTCTTCTAGTTTCCCGTCTCTCCACTGGAAAGTCTGTTACAGATTCTTGCTTCTGCTCTTTTCGATGACTGTGTGCTGCTCTCATCTGGCTTCCCTTTAGCATTCTGTACGCTCCTCGCGCGGGGACGTGTGCTACAACGGCCCTCGGTGGTCTTTACCCCCGCAGTAGGGTCCGTCAGCTCTGGGCACATCTTGGCCAGCACAGTTTCTCCCCTCTCTGCTCCTGGGATTCTGGCGATACACACACCAGGTCCCTCCGTGTGTGTGTCTGTGTGTCCTCAACACTTCTGCCTTCCTCTAGAGGCCAACCCGAGTACTCTCTGCGGACTCACTCTCTAGTTGGTGGAGTCTCCTCTCTGCTGTGTCACCCACCATCAAGCCCGCCTCCAGACTTTACATTTCTGTCATTACACTTTTCATTTACAGCGCATCCTTTAATTGTTTCCCCAAGACGTCAGTTCTCTGGTGAAAGTCGTCCTGCTTGTATGGGTTAACGTGGCTAAATCAGTAGACGTCAGTCTGTAGCCTTCACGTGGCAGCTCCAAGACTGAAGGCATCTCTGACTCTACTTCTAAAATCTTCTCGTGGCTTGTTCTTTGGTCAGCAGGTCCTGTGTTTCTTTCAAGGGCTTATGTTTTTTTCTTTTGGGGGGGGTCGTTCGAGACAGGGTTTCTCTGTGGCTTTGGAGCCTGCGCTGGAACTAGCTCTTGTAGACCAGGCTGGTCTTGAACTCACAAAGATCCGCCTGCCTCTGCCTCCCGAGTGTTGGGATTAAAGGCGTGCACCACCACCGCCCAGCTAAGGGCTTATGTTTTATACTTGATGAAAAATTAATTATGAAAATCCTATACCCGAAGACGCTGCTACTTTCTTAGAATTCAGGTCGATTTATTTATTTACTTCTTTACTATCTTGGCAGGAAGGTGCTACTTGGCTATCTCTCTTATTCTTAGCTCACAGTCCTGCCATTGGGTGCTCCTGAAAGCAACGGTTTCTTACCAACATCTCTTCTGCTTGGTGGGTCTTCAAGTCCAGTTTTCTCCCCCAGGAACGTGACACTACCAAAGTAAAGACTTGGAGCCTTTCTGCCTGGTCTTGGTTTCTCTATCTGACCCCAGCTGTCCATGACTCGGACCGCAGCCAGTGCCTGTGGGGTAAACTCCAAGCGGAAGCTGCTGGTATCTTTAACCAGTCTTGACCCATGGCCACGCGGACATCAGTGAACTTCTGGGTCTGTCTTCTGGTCTCAATGCGTGTCACAGGGTCTTGGCTGATGGGTTCTGTTGGGCTCAGTCAGTCCACTCTGTAAACAGGGAAGCTCTGCAAGAGGAAAAAGCGGCAGCAGATGTGAGGCCCGCTCGGTGCTTCCCTCCGCTCTGGGGTTTCGTTCAAGTGTTCAAGTCCCAGCTGGACCTTTTCTTTGGTGCCCTCACATAACTTTCGTGAAAACAACTGCTTTCCAACGTGTATAATTCTTCTCAGAAAGGGTGTCAGTTTGATTGCCATAGACCTGTCCCCTCGGTTTAAGCAGCTACTATCTGGGCTCTGAGGAGGTAGGGGCATGGTCTGGGTAGGGAATAACTGCCAGGTTGGTGTAATGGTAAGAGTGTGGGCTCCTACCTATACTCAACATAATATATATATACACCTATACTCAACATAATATATATATACCTATACTCAACATAATATATATACACCTATACTCAACATAATATATATACCTATACTCAACATAATATATATATATACCTATACTCAACATAGTATATATACCTATACTCAACATAATATATATATACCTATACTCAACATAATATATATACCTATACTCAACATAATATAGATACCTATACGCAACATAATATATATATACCTATACTCAACATAATATATATACCTATACTCAACATAATATATATACCTATACNGATTATTGATCTAGGGAGCAGAACTGATAGGGTGATGTGTATGGCAAAGGGATTATTGATTGGCTTACACGATATAGGCTAAGAGTCCAACAATGCCCGTCTAACGCTGAAGAGGCTAAGAAACCGGAAGCTGCTCAATCCACAACGCTGGATGCCTCCTCAGTCCAAACCTGGCACTGGAGACCTGCTGGGTTCCTGGAGAGCCACGGCTCTTCAGTCCGTGCTGGGAGGCTGAGGAAGCCGTGCTCCCGTGTGAGCAAAGGAGGGCAGTCGCAGGAACAGGACAGGGTGCCCTCTCTAGGGGTACAGGCAGGTGTGTGAGAGCAGGCCTGCTTTTCCCTCACACATCTGAAGGTGTTACTCGTGTGTGTGTGTGTGTGTGTGTGTGTGTGTTCCTTTTCAGCTAGTCATTCCAGGACCCTGGAGATTTAGCCCAGAGGCTTGCCTCTTAGTCGATCCCAGATCCCATCAATTGCCTCTTAGCCGATCCCAGATCCTATCAAGTCTTCAGTGAAGAACAGCTAGGGCTGAGGAGGTGGCCCTCACTTGTGCATGAGCATGACGGCCGCGGTTAGAATCCCCAACGCCCATGTGAAATGTCAGGTGAACACGGTAGCCCACCTGCAGAGACAAGGGATCCCCCAGAGAGAACTGGCTAGCGAGACTAACCACACAGGTGAACCCTGGGCTTGACGGAGAGACCCTGCCACAATGAACAAGGTGGAGGGATGATCAAGGATTATTGGGATTATTGCTGTCATCAACCAAGGGCCTCCACATGCACGGACATACTGGTGTGTCTGTATGCATGCCAACGTGCGCACAGACCCACGCACAAGTCACGTACACAGGAAAATGGAAAAAGGGTGGGGAGAGTAGGGATCATAAGCGGGAACCCTTTCCTGCAACTACTGATTTTCTGCATGTTTTTTAATATATAAAAGATCCATTTAGGCTCCTTTCCAATAAGATTTATTTACTGTCTACTTGTCCACCAAAATATGAGTAAGCAAATGCGCCAACAAACGAAAATGCAAGTTGAGGGCATTTGCAGCCTATAAGGAGTTTGGGGCCCTGAGAGTTCCCTCTCAAGGATGCTCTAGCCTTCGCTGTAAGGCTGTTGAGAGGAATGGTGAGAGAGACTCAACCGGACAGCCAAAGGGTCTTGGAGGACCAGGAGGGATGCTCGCTCTTAAGCATCATTGCCATGGGCTTCTGGTCATCTCTCCAGGTCCGGGTGGAGCGACATGCCACACCAGAGGAGAGGACCAAAGCATTGGAGCAGCTACCCACAGATTCCATTTTCATAAGCATGGCCACTAGTGTGCTGTTTGGTCTGCTCACAGTGTTAGAACACAGACTCGCGATCTGGCGTGTGGGCTTTCACCCCCTCCTGCTTTGAGGCTGCCCATAATACTGTATAGGGCAGCGATCTCTCTTATTCTCACATTGGAATCTCTCTCTCTCTCTCTCTCTCTCTCTCTCTCTCTCTCTCTCTCTCTCTCTCCCTCTCTTGCTCCCCTCCAGGTTTCAATAGGAAGACTATCTGTCACTTCAAGGTCCTGCCTTGTCTCTGACATGATATTCCGTCCCCCACAATGCCCTCCTATGCCAAGGCCCAGTCATGGAACCCCGTGATTGCAAGGCTCTGGACCCTAACAAAGCTCATTTCTGATTGGTCTCGGCTTCCTTTTCCACGAACCAAGTGAGCTTGCACAAAATTTCTGGCAGGCAGACCTTGGGAGTCTGCTGTGCTTCTCCTCTCGATGAGAGAGGAACTGCTATACAGAGCCAGCTTCTCCATGCCAGGTGTCACTCTGTCTATTCTGGGGACTAAAAGTATCTGGGCTAAGTGCTTGGGGTAGTGCATCTGACCCAGTGATATCAGGCACGGAGGCTTTCATAAGGTCGAAAGACCATCGGCGCCTCTCCTGCAAGATGGGTTTTTCTCTCCTGTCGAGGTTGACCGTGAGCTGTAGTGACAGCTGTCAGTTCCGGTGTGAAGCAGAGGCGCTTGGGAGAGCGTCAGCCATCTGCGTGCACAAAGCCCACCTCTGCCGCGCAGAGGGACACTCGTCTCCCTCTTGCTCAGCGGATCCCTGACGGTCAGAGCGGCTGGGTCTTCGGTGTATTTTTCCACCTTTCAGCTACGTCCACCTCAGTGACTCCGCCGAGCTCTCCTGAGCCGGCAGGGGCTGAATCAGGATGGGTTTTCATAACACGCCAGCCACATCTTCATCCCAGACTCAGCTCCTCTGGAAGAAGCTGGAGCTTGGATTTCAGAGCAATGGGTTTGTAACTGGACTAGCAGAAATGAAGGTACTCTATAGAGACACTTGTGTCACAATCCATCAGACCAGTGAGACAGTAGACCCCAAAGAAATGGCAATTTCCCTAGGAATATCATGCTGAAGAAGAAAAAGGTGCCCTCCAGAGGGGATCTTGCCTCTCAGAAAGAGATTTTACCCAGCAAAATCTGCCACGTGACAGATCAGCTCATGGGATAAGATTAAAGCCCAGACAACGATGGGTCAGTGGTGGATGGGACCAACCACGGCTGCCTACACAAGCATGGCCTTGGCCCTCTAATTAAATTCTGATCTGACTTCGGGACTCTGAAGACAGACTTGGGTTTTGCTGGATCTCTTTGTCCTCGTCCCAGTGTGCTCACATTAGGTAAATCTCCTCTTCCTGCTTCCCACTCTTAATTTGGCTCTCTTTTTATTGGCTTATAGCGGCCAGGTGGCCAGACCTGACTTGGGACATAGGCTGTGACCCCTAAGTCCTATAACAGGATGAGCCAGGATCTACTGTGGCGTGCAGAAACAGGATCCTCCAGCTTGGCTGGCACCTGTCTTCCTCTGCAGGTGATTGTTTATAGCTTTGGCAAATGACATTTTTTTCCTTTGTGTATGAAACGTTCACTCCATCCACAGTTCAGAGTAGAGGTCATGTTGGCCTGGTTGCCGTGACAACTGGATAAATAAACACAGAGGCCACTCGGACTGTAACAATGGGAACAGACTTGTCCCCTTCACCTGAGAGTCCAGCCCTATTGCCATCCTGCCTTCCCGCAACTGCACGAGACCTTGGGAGACACTGGCGTGTACAGGAAGTGGAGGTCAACTGAGAGGGGGACCTTTAAAATGTGGCTTCCATGAGGCTGTCATCCATGGTGGGGAGGGGTTCTGTGATGATGCAGATGTTTGGGGGGTCACTTGTGCTCCTTTACTGACTCGTCCATGCTGCGTGAGTCGGTCCAATAGAGCCACTGCTTGCCAAGTTACACCGACGGGAGGGGTGTGAACAGACGTGTATTCATGTCTCCCCCAGGGGGACGTTAGTGGAAAGCTTTGCTGTGTGTCATAGTTACCTCCAGCTGTTCATACAAACCTAGAGGTGACCCAAGAAGAGGGAGCCTCAATGGACAAATTTCCTCCATCAGGTTGGCCTATGGCTCCATCGGTGAGGCATTTTCTTGATTGCTAATTAGTGTATGAGAGCCCAGCCCACTGTGGGTGGTACCGTCCCCAAACACATGGGTTTGGGCTGTACAAAAAAAGCAAGCTGGGGCTGGAGAGATGGCTCAGAGGTTAAAAGAACTGACTGCTGTTCCGGAGGTCCTGAGTTCAATTCCCAGCAACCACATGGTGGCTCACACCCATCTGTAATGAGGTCTGGTCCCAGAACACTTATATACATAATACATAAAGGTTTTTTTTTTTAAAAGCAATCTAAACAATCCAATCAGATTTCCTTCATAGTTTCTGCTTTAGGGCTCTGCCTTACGTTCCTGCTTTGAAGGTGGCCTGTAATGTGTATTACAACTGTAAGCATGGGATAAGCCTGTTCCTACCCAAGCTGTTTTGGGTTATAGTATCGATCACAGTACAGAAAACCAACTAGAAGACTGTGACAGAGAGAAGTGCTGGGTAGGTTTTGCCCACGTGACACAAGCTAGGGTCATCTGGGAAGAGGGTATCATCTTGATTAACAATCAGTGTGGGAAAGTCCAGACCACTGTGGGTGGTGCCATCCATGGTCAGGTGCTCCTAGGCTGTATGAGGAAGCAGGTTGAGCAAGCCGATGGGAGCAAGCCAGCGAGCAGCACCCCTACGGCGGCGCCTGCCTCATTTCCTTCCTCCGCCTGCTTGAGGTCTTGCCTAGTCTGCCCTGAATGATGGACGTGCAAGCCAAAGAAAGCCTCTCCTCCCCAGGTTGTTTAGGTTAATGGTGTTTATCACAGCATCAGAAAGCAAACGAGGATGGGAGTGCATTTAGCTCATTAGAGAGAAAGCTTTCTGGAGAGCTCCCCAGCAGGCTGTTTCGATCTCAAAGCCAGGTGTGTCATTTTCCAAAGGGCCTCCTTTCAGTCACCAGGGACACTGCTGGCAGGAGAGACAAGCAGCCAAGCAGGGCACGTTTGAGGAGCTTCTGAAGATGCCGAGATGATGCTAGCTCTTCTCCTTGCCTGGGCTTGCCTCTGTGCAAGGGATGTGCTAATGTCTGAGGCCCGGGCAGTGTGCTCATCCGCTGTATGCGTCATAGAGGAAGCCTGCAGCGTCATCAATGCCTGAGCTTCAAAAGGCAGCAATGCTTTGCTGGATGAGATGCTACATGCAGGGGCCTTGTGGATCCTCCCCATGGCTACTCATGGACTGAACAGCGGGGTGTTGGAGCTATTCATTCCGCATTCGGTGATGGTTAGTGCAATTGTCAGCTTGACCAGAGCTAGAATAGCCTACGAGACAGGCCTCCCGGCACTCCGGAGAGAACTTAGCTAGGTTCAATTAGCCTCTGTGCATGCTTAGGGGGATGGTCTTGCATCAGTTAACTTAGGTGGGTGGCATCCTTCCCTGGGCCGGGATCCTAGGCTGTGTGGAAAGGAGGAAGTGAGCTGCCCATGAGCTTGCTTCATTCTCTCTGCTTCTGGGCAGAGAATGCAATGCATCCCGGTTATCACACATGTCTGCTACTGTGACTTCCCCACCACAAGGGACTGTATCCTTGAACTTTGAGCCAAAGGAAACCCTCTCTCCCTTAGGGCACTTTCGGCAGGGCATTTCATCACAGCTACAGAAGTAACTAAGACAGGTTTTCTGGCCTTTAGTCTTTTATTATTTCGTTACTCGGGTTAATATTTCTTTCTGTCTTTGGCTTTTCTCAATGGTGCCTAAGCAATATCTTAGCTTTGTAATCCATCTGCTACTACTGGCTACAGGAACCCAGGGTCACAATGCCAGGGCCCAGCTGGGACAGTAAGGCATGGAGAAGGGCACCCTGTCTCACTAGGCGTCAAGAAATAGCTCTGCACTGAGCCCAGCTCGCTAAGGCTGTGCATACATGGGAATCAAGCGGTAAAGGGGCAACCCCCCTCAACTGCCCACTTCATGCCAGTTATCTCCTCCTGTAGAGAGCATTCATAGAGTCAGGCTAGTCTATCGTGGTATATTACGTGTGTTTTAATAAATAAAGCTTGCCTGAAGATCAGAGGGCAAAGCAGTCACGCTAGTCAGCCATACCAGCCAGGGAGTGGTGGCACACAACTTTAATCCCAGGGCTCGGGAGACAAAGGCAGAGGGATCTCTGTGAGTTCAAGACTATCCTAGGCTACACAAGATCAATCCAGAAACAGATCCAGAAGGTGGTGGTTCACATCTTTAATCCCAATGTTTGGGAGTCACACACTTTTTTTTTTTT
>JAQHUG010000113.1:3945015-3955211 GCA_028555095.1 Dicrostonyx torquatus
CAGTCCCCTCCAGCCCCGTGGGCTCACACTCAGCCTGCAGCCCCCTCCAGCCCTGTGGGCTCACACTCAGCCTGCAGCCCCCTCCAGCCCCATGGGCTCACTCTCAGCCTGCTGCCCCCTCCAGCCCCATAGGCTCACACTCAGCCTGCAGTCCCCTCTAGCCCCATGGGGTCACACTCAGCCTGCAGTCCCCTCCAGTCCCATGTGCGCACACTCAGCCTCCAGTCCCCTCTAGCCCCATGGGGTCACACTCAGCCTGCAGTCCCCTCCAGTCCCATGTGCGCACACTCAGCCTGCAGCCCCTTCCAGTCCCGTGTGCTCACACTCAGCCTGCAGCCCCTTCCAGCCCTGTGGCTCACACTCAGCCTGCTGCCCCCTCCAGCCCCGTGGGCTCACACTCAGGCAGGGTCCCTCGGTGGATGATAGAAAATCCATTTCTTATTTGGAAGCGTGAAGGATGGGAGCTTCTAGATGGGCGAGAGAAAGAACCCAGAGGAAGGTAGACACACAGAGGAGGAGGGACATCTGGATGGTGGCGGGTCTGAGACACTCAGAGCAAGGGGAAAGGGAAACCCTCTGAAGACAAATGGCAGTGGGAGGAGAAGACACACCCCCATCCAGCTGTTTTCCTGCCCCGCCACTCCCTGAACGGCCAGTGACCATCAGCAGAGTGGGAATGTGTGACTTGTAGCTCACTTGTCCTAACCAGCCACATGAGACTGCTGTGGAAGGACCCAGGCGGTGTCCATCACATGCACCTGCAGTTCAGGCTGTGGCTCTCCGGAACGCTGGCCCTGGCTGTCACTCTGGGCCCACCGTGCTAGCCTGCTGAGTGTGGGAAGGCATGTCACTTGTGTAAGCGGCAACAAGGAAGAGCCTTGGTTTCTGGGCTCTGACATTTGGGGTGCTTCTGGTCGGAAGAGATTTGTATAGTGGCCATGACCTCTGACGAAGATAGTCATTATGCTTGGGAAAAAGAGCAAGCCTGTGGGAACACAGCCCACATGAGTTGACTGCCTGCCCCACCTTTCTTATTTTCCTTTTTCCCTCTCTTTTCTTGAGACAGGGTTGCATCTAGCCCAGGCTAGTCTCTAACATGCAACACTGCAAACCAGCAAACCTATCTGACAAGATACACACACACGCACGCACACACACACACACTCGCATGCACTCACACTCACATGCATGCACACATGCACACACGCACACATGCATGCACGCACCACAGGCTTTTTGTTTTGCCTCCTCTTCCTTCCTTTTCCTTCTCTTCCCCTCACCTCTCTTCCCTCTCCTCCTATCCTCTCCTATTTCTGTTCTTTCCTTCCTCTTTTGTTTCACACCTTTAGAACCCAACCTGTCCATGTCTCTTGCCCTGGACCTCATCCCACCACACCCCAGCATCCCCGCCACACCCCAGCACCCCCGCCGCACCCTCACATCCCTGCCGCACCCCAGCATCCCCATTCCACTCCAGCATCCCAGCGGCAACCTGTTTGACTTCACACCTGCACTTCCAGCCCGGGGACTCTGAATAGGCCTGAGGTTGACATAGCTGCTGTGGTGCCTACTGTTTCCTCTGTGACCTATGCTGAGGCCTCAGCCTTGCCTTCTTGTGGCCCTGCACCTCCTGACAGAGGATCCTAGACCTCAGAGCACTCGCTCACTTAGCCCAGGGCACTGTGCTCTGCTTCATTTTCCTGCTAGTTCTGTTAGTGTCCTGCATAAGGGCTTTATCAATGCATGGTGGTCAGGCAGCTCAGGGTGCAGCTGACCTGAGTCAGGTTGTAGCTGGTTGCATCCTCAATGGCCCTGTCACCTTATGGCTCTGCCACATCATATACCGAAGGAGTCATCTGGGAGTGGAGCAGCTCAGCGAGTGGCAAGCACTCCCTGCTCTCTCCTTCCTGTCCTCCTCCAGTCCGTTTCTACCCTCTGAATAATTTATCAACCCTTCAAACGGTCGTATTCTCTTATTCTGCTGGCCTCCATGCAGTGTGTGTGTGTGTGCATGCGCACGTGCACACGTACGTGTACAAACAGTGCACATAGAGATCAGAGGTGACTATTCTTCCATCTTTTGTTTGAGATGGGGTTGGCCTCTGATTGGCCTGTTACTTTACCAAATAGACCAGGCTAGCAAGCATCCAGGATTACCTGTCTCTGTCTGGATGGAAGCTTTACCCAGCCCCTGCATCCATGTATCCAATGAGTCTGGAATGTTCCGGTGGAAGTTCCATCCAGAGCCCCTTCCCTGGGAGTTGCCTCAGTCCAAGCTCCACCCCCGAGGAAGCCCGCCAAACGATGACCGCTCCCCCAGAGATGCTCAAGACTGCTCAAGAGGCTTATCGGGGTGCAGAAACTTTTCCAGTCTTGACCCCCACCTCACATGGCTGGGGTTCCAGATGCACATACATCACTGTGCCAGCTTTTCACGTGAGTTCTGGGTGACCTGAACTCAGGTCCTCACACTTCCAAGGCAAGCCTTCTTCCAGACTCAGCCTGAGCCCCATCCCAAACCGTGAGGACATCTAACTGCATAATTGAGAATGTGGGTTCCCAGGCTGTCTCCAATTCCAGGCACAGAGATCATGTTCCCTGGTGTGATGCTGGCTGCCTGTCAAATCCCCTCATTCAGAAGTTTAGTTCTGATGTGGGAGGGTCCTTCTGTAATTTATGTTGCTTTCATTGGTTAATAAAGAAACTGCCTTGGCTTTTGATAGGGCAGGATTTAGATAAGCGGGGAAAAGAGAACAGTATCCTGGGAAGAAGACTGGGCCAGGGAGAGACGCCATGATGCTCCGGCCAGAGATGGATGCAGGTTAGAATCTTCCGATAAGTCACCACCTTGTGGTGACACACAGACTATTAGGAGTGGGTTAGTTTAAGATGTGAGAATTAGCCAAGAAGAGGCTAGTGATGATGGGCCAGGCAGTAATTTAAATGAATACAGTTTTTGTGTGGTTATTTCGGACATAAGCTAGCTGGCGGCTGGCAGCCAGGCAGGACAGAACAAAGGTGCTGGGAACACAGCTAGCACCTATTACAACAATGCCCTTGATTGGCAGGGGCACTATAACTCTGGAGACTCTCCTATGGCCATCCCTAGAAGTCTGGGGATCCCAAGTATTCAGCTGGTGCAGTGGGATATGTCAGAAAATGCCAGGCTCCCTCTTACCTACCTTGCTGGAGGCATCAGCTACTTTCTTGTCCCTGAGACGGAGTACCTGACAAGTGACTTAACAGAGGAGAGAGGACTTTGGGCCACGGTTTCAGAAGGGTTTCCGTCTATCGGGGAGTTCATGGCAGCAGCATGCTGTAGAGGCTCCCCCACATCTTGGGGCATCAGGGAGAACACTCATCTCAGAAGGAGAAATAGGCAGAGTCTTCAAGTCTCACGCCCCTTAGGGACCTACTAGCTCCAGCCAGGTCCCACTTTCTCCACGTGGCACTTCAAGACCAGTGCCAGCACCTGGAGACCAAGTGTCTAACACAAGAGCCTGTGTGGGCACTTAGCGTGCAAACGGTGGACATGTCACTCTGGAGAGAACATGTCACTCTGGAGAGAACATGTCACTCTGGAGAGAACTGGCCTGGCCTAAGTTAGAGATGGAGGAAGGATGATGTCCCTGGCTATGCAGCTTCTCCCTGGAGCAGGCTCCCCTGATGGCCGGGGAACAAGGGAACAGTCAGTGACTGTCCTAATATACCCCACCCCGCACCATCAGGAGGATCTGCTTCACACTGACAATGTAAATGGGACAGCAGTGTCTTGCTCAGGATTCCTGGGGTTTGACCAGGACACCTAAATGGTGCCAACCCTTTCTCCTCTCCAGGGAAGGTAATATGTCCCGAGGCCCATCCCCAAAGAAGAGTGTTCACAAGGCTTCCTCAGTTTACCTCATCAATCCGCTTCGCTCAAGACAGGTGAGGAAAAACACGTAGCATGCGGCCCTCCTACATCGGGTCTAAACAGAACAGGTTCCGTTCAGCTGTAAGATAACCAAATGTGGGAAATAGCTGGTCCGAGGCTGGGGGAAATGGCTCAGTGAGCAAAGCAATGACCTCGCAGGCACGAAGTCCTGTTTCGGGTTCCACACACAGAAACAGTCAGGCATGGCCACACGTGTCTGCAACCCCAGCACAGGAGGGTCTCGGAAGCTCACTGGCTCGTCAGTCCAGCTTCTCAGAGCTCCAGTGTGAGACCCCATGCTGTGAAGACGGAAAGCAACCTAGAAAGATGATGTCTACCTCTGGCAAACTGAAACACCAGCATGTGTGTGTGCCTGTATGAGCAAGAACATAGACACACTTAAGCCCCAGACAACAGTCGGACAGCACTTGGCCACACCCCACGCTCATCCAGGATCCCCATTTTGTTGATAAAGTGCTTAAAACTTTTTCTAAAAGAAAATTTTTCTTCTGCCCTCCCCATGTGTCGGGGAAGACTGGTGCACAAAGGGTCTAATGGTGCGCTCCTGGAACAAGGGACCTTTCATTTTCTAGTCCTTTTCATTTCTCTTATGTTATGAACTAATAATGTATGCATGATTGAGAATAACTCATTAAATGTAAGCGTCATAAACTGGGCATCTAGGAAGGAACCGCACGGAAAGTACGGGCCTCGGTCCACGATGCTACATCAAGTTCATAAGCTGTCTTTGTTTTCTCTGGGTACAGTAGGGATCAGCCGAGGAGGTAAATGTAATTACTGAAATTCTATTTTAAAAGGTCCAGGAAGCCCAAGAATAGATTGTACACAGGCATCAGCAAAGGCTGTCTCTCCTGGCCAGTCACGCTGCTTGCTTTGCGTGACAACTCAACTAGACAGGGTGGGGGCAGGGCCACAAAGACCGCAAGCGCCAGAAGCTGCCCCCAAGGCCAAGTTCAGGGCTCTGACTCAGGGAACTGTTTCAGAGAAGGGATCTCTTAAAACAGACAGGAGATGCTCAAGGTTAGAGGCAAACACTTGTGATGAGAAGAACAAGGAGGATAGATCAGGAGATGGGACCCTGCTAGGGACCCTTAACTGAAGGCTTGTCACCCCTTCTTTCAGGACTAGATCTGCAGGAAATAGGGGTGCAGATGGAGAGGGGACTCTCCTGAGACAGCCAGGCATGTGCCTCCCCTGTGGTGATTCATGCTCAAGGCAGACACAATTGTGTCTTGGTGAAGGGTTGATGACTGAGGCCCTAGCCAAGGTGCTGGCTGCATAGCAGGAAGTGGTTCAGTTTGGCTCGGAAGAGCAGGCACAGCAATTCAGGTGGGTCCTTCCATAGGCCCCCAGTTCCTTCGCTGAGGAAAGCTATGGAGGAGGCAGTGTAACAGGGCAGCCAGGGAAACCAAGAAGAGACAAGTGCTCCCGCCATGTGGCTCAGTAACCCAAGGAAATCCACTATGTGGCCTGGGGGTGGGGGTGGGGTGGCTCACACAGTGAAACTCTTGCCTTGCAAGCATGAGGGCCTAGCTAGATCCTTCAGAGACCATGCCAAGAAAACAGCAACAACCAAACCAACAAATAAACCTAGGCATGGTGGCATATGCTTAGAACCCCAGGGATAGGGACACGTTGACAGGTGGATCCCTGGGACCTATTGGCCACTCAGCCTAGTCAGTGAGCTCTAGGCCAGTCAGAGACCCTGTCTCCAAACAATGTGGGGAACAATTGAGGAAGACACCTGATGTCAACGTCAAGTCTTCTCTCTCTCTGTCTCTGTCTCTCTTTCACACACACACACAACACACACTCTCTCTCACACACACACTTTCTTTCTCTCACACACACTCTTTCTCTCTCACACACACACTCTCTCACACATACATACACACACCCTCTCTCACACACACAACACAAACTCCATCTCTCACACAAAACACTCTCTCTCATACGCACACACAACACACACTCTGTTTCTCTCTCTTACACACACACAACACACACTCTCTCTTTCTCACACACACTCTTTCTCTTACACACACACTCTTTCACACATACATACATACACACACTTTCTCTCTTTCTCTCTCTCTCACACACACAACATATACACACTCTCTCACACACACACAACACATACACACTCTCTCTCTCACACACACACAACACAAACTCCATCTCTCACACATACACACTCTCTCTCATACACACACAACACACACACACTCTGTTTATCTTTCTTACACACACACACACACACACACACAGACCTCAAAGCAGAGTATTGGCACTGACTATACCCACCACCAAAGGACCCACTGTCCAGCATTAGTGGCCACCATGAACACAGCACCGCCCTGAGGTCAGGCTACAGGGCAGGTGATCTGTGCCCCACACTTGGAATTGACATTTATGCAATATTAGAAAGAGAAAGTCAGAGCTTCAGGAGTGCTCACAGCTACCGTACCCACAAACATGCACTATGCAAGCTGCAGACTGAGAACTTGAACCAGCCCATGCCAAGCTTGGAATAACTTCTTTCCATGCATGACCTCCTTGGCCTCCTGTTCCCATGGGGCCAGTGGCAGGAGAGACACTTGCAATGCTCACATGCCGGGTGGGATAGGAAGAAGGATAAGCACTGAGAGACAGCGTCATTGTGTCTTTTCCTATGAGGCCTGGTTTGGCCAATCCCCTAAGTCTGGTCAGAGCCACCTAGGGTATGGGTAGGCTGAGGCCATGGCCACACAAGGAGAACGATATGACAAGGGACAGATCCACTCTGGCATGCTGCAATGCAACAGCGCATTTCGCCTCCACTGTTTTAGTGTCGCAGAATGAAAGGCATGTCAAGGGCTTGACAGGACCTTGTTCCCTAGACAAATGAGTCACCTCATGTCTTCATCTATCTCTCTATGTTCCAGGATGACCTGACAGGGGATGCACACAACACTTCTTTCACCTCCATGTCAAAGTCTGTCTGTCCTAAGGTCATTTCTGCTAAGAAACCTTCCCTCAACACAGTAGCGTGAAATAATGACATCGTACAATATTGACCTCCCTGCCATGGGTTCCGCACCAGTTACAAAGCTTTTCTGAATTGAATGACTCAGTTTCACACCATCATCTGCATCATCATCATAATCACCACCATCACCACCATTACCACCATCATAATCACCACCATCACCATCACCACCATCATCACCACAATCATCATCATATCATAATCACCACCATCATCACCACCATCATCACCATCATCATCATCACCATCATTGTCACCATCACCATCACCATCATCACCACCATCATCACCATCATCATCATCATCACCATCACCACCATCATCATCACCACCATCACCATCATTACCATCACCATCATCACCACCAACATCATCATCACTACCATCACCATCATCACCACCATCATCATCATCACCACCAACATAATCACCACCATCACCATCATCACCACCATCATCATCATCTCCATCATCATCACAATCACCACCATCACTACCACCATAATTATAATTACCATTATCCAAGCTCGTCAATATCACTATTACCATCCCCATGCTTGGTACCAGCACTGTCACTATCATTATTATCATCAACATCAAGAGAACAAGGATTAGTTTCCCTGACTTTGGGGGATCTATATTTCACATCCCAGAGATGGGTAGGAACTTAACTCTATTCAGTCAAGCATGTGACCCACAAGAACTATGGTACCCAAGGTGTCATCAGCCCCAACAACCATCCCTGGGATGGGCACAGCCTCCCTTTTCAGGCAAGTGTTGACTTGACTGTGCCTCTGTAGCAAATGCAAACAAAGCTGGTTTCCATTCCAAGCTATCAGATGGCGCCTGTATTTTTGCTACTTTCCACAGTGTCCAGAATGTGGGCTAGAACTGCCTCTCCCCTGTGTTCCACCCTGCCCAGCACTGCCCTCAGGCTTCTTCCTAGGAGGAAAGACTGCTTTGGCCTGCCTCTTTCTTTGATGTATTTATGGAGAGGTCTAGGGTTGTCGGGAGCAAGGGACTCCAGTGCTTTTTCTCCGAACATCTACAATGCTATCTTTGATAGCATGAACAAACTGGATCAGAGGTTCCTGCAAACCCTTTTCTGATTATTCTAAGTCTCTGGGAAGATGCCCTTTTGCTAAATGTGAGACTTTAAGTTTCACTGTGTCTATCAGCTGGTTTACCAGTCTTGACCAGACGTAACAGAGAGTGGAAAAGTCTCAACATGAGTAGGTAACACTCAGTGGGGCCTCAGCCTTCCTGGCTATGGCTGTGAACCAGCACACACACATGCTGAGTCTCTGCATCTCTTATATGCTGTACCCATGCGTCTTCCTTATCATCTGACACACACAGTTGCTGATGGCTCCTCTAGACCCATGAGAATAATGGGTACTGCTGGAACGTAGCCCCCAGCCGTGTGTGTGTGATCTATCTGTATGCGTGTGTGAGTACGTGGAGTGTATGTGTGTACATGTGAGTGGTGTGTGTGTATTTATGTGTGTAGTGTGCATTGTGTATGTGAGTGGTGTGTGTATGTGTATTTGTGTGTGTGTAGTATGTGTGTACTATGTGTGTATTGTGCATGTGAGTGGTATATGTGTGTATGTGTATTTATGTGTGTGTAGTATGTGTGTAGTGTGTGTGTATTGTGTATGTGAGTGGTGTGTGTGTATTTATGTGTGTAGTGTGTAATGTGTATGTGAGTGGTGTGTGTGTATTTATGTGTGTAGTGTGTAATGTGTATGTGAGTGGTGTGTGTGTATTTATGTGTGTGTGTAGTATTGTGCAGTATATAGTGTGCATGTGTGCGGTGTGTGTGCATGTGTGTGTTTGTACACATGTGTGGGCATGAGAGCCAGAAGTCAACATCAGTTTGAGTGTCATCCCTCAGGTGCTGTCAATTTTCTTTTCTTTTCTTTTTCTTTTTGAGACAAAGTCTCTCACTGACCTGGAACACAACAAGAAAGCTAGTGTGACTGGCGAGCGCCCCAGATGATTGCCTGTCTCCGCCTCCCCAGCACTAGGATTAGAAGTGCCCATTACACCCCACTTTCTACACGGATGCCGGGGACTGAGCTCAGGCAAGCACTTGACTTCCAGCCCCCAACCTTAGCTTTTCTTGCCCCGCACCTTGTAAGGCCCTGCTGGGCTGACCTTGAAAATGTTCCCAGAGACCTTGACACTTAGTTAAAAGACCAAGAAGTCTCTTTTCCACTCAGGGGTATCTGGACACACTCCCTACCCCCAGACAATCCCTCAGGTGTGGCACGGCAGTCATGCAAGCAACACAGACACGGGCACGGGGCTGACCTTCTGACACAACGCAAAGCGATCGAGGCCACGGCGCGCAACAGCCGATTCACACGGGCTCGGAAAGCACATTGTAAGACAGATCATTTTCTGAAAGTGCTGAACTCTAAGCCAATCCCTGTTATCTGTTCAAGGATTAACTGAGACCTGAGCTAACGGAGCAACTGGTTTAGGGAGAACAGAAGAGACCAGGAGCTGGTGCCTCAGTCCTGACTTGCCCCAGGGCAGCTAAGAAGCATTTCAGGAATGCACAGCCCTGAGCGCTCATGGGGTGTTTCCTAACCCCTATTGAAGTGAATTCAGAGCCATTGATAGAGAGGTGTGTGTGGGGACGGATGCTGGAAGGCACAGGGTGTGCTCAGAGCTGTGATGTAGACATGACATCACCTATGTCTGCCCTGCAGAGTGTTGTGTCTGCCCGAGGGTGACAGGGCATGTGGGTGATGCTCTGAGTTTTGTTTTTAAGATTTGCTGTTTTTATTGTCTTGCCTGTGTGTCTTGCCTGTATCTATGTCTATGTACTAGGTGTATGAAGTGCCCACAAAAGCCAAAGAGACCTTTGGATCCCATGAAACAGAAATTACTGATAGTTGTTAGCGTCCATGCAGGTGCTGGGACCTGAACCTTGGTCTTCCAGAAAAGCAGCCTGTGCTCTTAACCACTGAGCCATCTCTCCAGCTCCTCTATTCTGTTTTTTTACAAAATGAATCACTGAACAGTTTTAATCCCTGAAACACGAACCTATGCAGCCACCTTGACTCAGTTTCTCTTTGTTGACACAGGAGACCCACTACAACTTCCCCGCTAGACACAGAACCACTGCTCCTCGGCTGGCTTTCTGCATGCATGTGTATCAGTTGGCTATCTGCATGTATGTGCATCAGCTGGCTATCTGCATGCATGTGCATCAGCTGG
>JAQHUG010000113.1:3982709-3997028 GCA_028555095.1 Dicrostonyx torquatus
ACTCTACTCAAGTACCACCTGACATGGAAATTCTTGCATACACTAGATAGTAGGTTTGATTAGCATACCCATGTCCTTATCACAGCTATTTCTGGACAAGAACTAGTTCCAGGACAGGCTCCAAAGCTACAGAGAAACCCTGTCTCTAAAAACCAAAAAAAAAAAAAAAAAAAAAAAAGAAAAAAAGAAAGAAAGAAAGAAACCCTGATATTTGAAAGTCTTTGGCATTTGGATCTAAGCCCACTTGCTCTCTAGTTGCATGACCTCACATGAAGGGTCCTGGGACCCTCAGGCTCCTCCTTGTCTGTAAAATGGTTCAGCAGTGCTCAGGCTCTCTAAAGGAGGAACTGGGATAAAGAAGAAGCTTCTAAGGCCACCATCTGTAATATGGGCAGTCTTCAGTCACCATTCTTAGTCCAGGATAGCCGTGGAGGTCTGTACTCTCAGCATTGAGGAAAGCCGAGACAGGAAAGATCCTGAGTTCCAGGCTAGCCTGGGCTACAGAGCAGGACCTCTTCTCAAACCCAAACAAAATAAAAAGCAACCACCAGGCTGGGAGATAGCTCAGTTAGTAAAGTGTTTGTCAGGACCTGGGTTTCATCTTCTAGAACCCATGTTAAAAATAAGCAACAAATCTGGACACAGTGGAGCTCATTTGGAATCTCACTGCTGGGGAAAATCCCTGGGGCTTGCCAGCCAGTTAGTTTAACTAAATCAGTGAGATTTGGGAAATTGAGAGACTCTGACTCAAAAATAGGGTGCACACAAAACCCCAACAAAACAACAACAAGGTAGATGTCATGGCACCTGAGGAAATACGCTCAAGGTTAACCTCTGCCTTCTACATACATGTGTGTGTTCAAGCCCTAGCATGTATGCACGCACGCGCGCGCGCGCACACACACACACACACACACACACATGCAAACCCATGCTAACACCCTGACCCGTCCCATGAAACAACTTGCCCTAAAAACCACAATCAACAAGACAGAAAGACTAAAAGCAAACAGTTAACAGTTAAAAAAAAAGAAATCTCAAAACTAAACCAGAAGTCTCATCATACAACATAAACTGTCATTGTCATTTTTTTTAAAAAAGGAAACATCGCTTCAGGTTTATACAAGGGAAGTTATTCTGCCATGTAAGGGGTGAGCACTAAACCCTGCCCATTCTCCATCATGGTCTCTCTTGTTTCCACGGTGCTGACAGTCGGACTCCTAGGGGATTTCATTGTATCGTTCTCCACTATTAATTCTCATCAAATGTGATTGTATCGACCCTGAATTAGCTGACTGTGAATACAGATGATTGTAGTAATTGCTGCTCTACCACAGGCATGCTATTGATCAGTGCTCAGCTTCGTCTCCTGACAGGAAAGCCAGGACAGGAGTACGGAAACAAGAAACCTTGTTGGAGATGCGTGGCCAGAAGCCATTTTTCAAGCCTCTATCCTACCCCCCACCAGAGGGCCAGCTTCACCTCTCTTCCTTCTTCAGGGCCAACACACACTGTTTAATCTGCCTGAAGTATTTCTTCTGCCCTCCGTGTCTAACCGAATTTTCTTACATCCCCTGGCCTCTGTGGTAAAACCTCTACCTCACAGAACTTCCTCCCCAGGAAGGGCCTCCGTTCGGAAGGTCTGTTCCCCAGAAAGCTTCCTTTCAGAAACATTGATTCAGAAGACTCTTCTCCTCAGGAATCCTTCCTCCTCAGAAAAGGCCTCCTCTCAAGACAGAACTCTCTTCAAAAAGATCTCCTTCATAGAGGAGCATCTCACTGGAAAGCCCTCCTTAGAGCGTCTTTTTAAAAATGGCTACCTCCTCATGCCTTCCCCTTCGAGAAGCCACCTCCTCAGAGTCCCTCCTTGGAGAAGGCCACCTCCTCCTCAGAAGACCTCATCAGAAAGGCCTCCTTAGAGGATTTTCTCAAAATGTCCTCCTGTCGGAAAGGCCTCTCCTCTGTGCCTGCTCTTCAGAGAAGGGCTTCCTCCTCAGAGCGAGCCACCTCCTCCTCAGCCTCCTCCTTCTTCCTCCTCAGAGAGAGCCAATCTCATCAGGAAAGATTCCTCTCAGCCAGGCTTTCTCTTCAGGACTCTTCAGGGAAGCCTGATCTCAGAAGCCTGCCCCTGAGAGGCTCTCCCTTCTGGAAAGATCTCCTCCATAGAAAGACTTCCTTATCAGGAGCACCTCTATAGATGCTCAGTTTTCAGAGGTTTTTTTTTTTTTTTTGTGACATTTTGTTTTTACTTCTTTGCCAGGATTTTTTTCTTACCTTTTTATCTGATAATTTATCTTATATATCTCTTTCAAGACAACGAGGCTAACGCGGTTCATTTTCTTTTTCGTTTTCAGGGTCTTGCTCAGCAGACACGGGACACGAGGCGCAGAAAGATGAAGCGTTTGTTGACCAGCGAAGTCCCTTTGTCCGTCTTCCTGCCTCTGAGCTCAACCAAGCATCGCGTTTTCTATTTTGGCTTTATAGGAACCACATGCTGGTGCCTTCTTGCCGTCCCTCAGAGGACACACTCCACAAGCTCATAAATATTCCTTTCCGGCTGCATTCCCTCCCCGTAGCCTGTCTATCTCACACACACAAGCAGCTCCAGGATGGGGACCACCTTGTCCTGTGCGTTCAAGGCAGAAGAAAGTGATACAGCAGTTCCAGAAGATACCACAGTATGCATGTTTATAAAAAAACAGACCTTGCCGGGCGGTGGTGGCGCACGCCTTTAATCCCAGCACTCGGGAGGCAGAGGCAGGCAGATCTCTGTGAGTTCGAGACCAGCCTGGTCTACAAGAGCTAGTTCCAGGACAGGCTCCAAAGCCACAGAGAAACCCTGTCTCGAACAACCAAAAATAAATAAATAAATATTAAAAAATAAATAAAAAACCGACCTCAAACCAAGCTGGGCAAAAATACTATGGAAGAAAGCCAGGTCGGGAGACAGAAAGCTCTGTGAGCTGACGTATAGGAGGAGGTCTGCCGGGCCCTGACCTGTAGATTTTCTTATACCTGTAGAGAGGCAAGATGTTTGTGGAGCAAGATAGGTAGCCTGTAACTAGATGTAGGCACCCCCTACACACACATGCGTATGCACAGACACACACACGCACATGCGTATGCACACACACATGCATATGCACACACACATGCGTATGCACAGACACATACACATGCACACTCACACACACACACATGCACACTCACACACAAAGCATCTACGGTGTTACTGTGTGTGATGGACAAGTCCAGGCATCGCGTTTCACCTTTATCACATTTCCTTCCCCATCAGTCTGCTGAGACAGGCTTTGCAGCCGAAGAAACTGAGGCTCGGGGTCCATGTAACACATCAGCCATACTATACAGGGGGCAGAAGTCAGCCTCCATCACCCAGGTCTTCACGCTACAACCTTGCCATGAGCCACCATCCTGCATGTGGAGGTGGCCACGACAAAGTGGCTGCCACCACAGGGTGAAGGAAAGACTGGTCTTTACCAAGGTAATGGGAGACGGCTCTCAGTTTCATTCCCCAAGGCATCCTCCACTCCTGGCCTTGGGGACCCTCCCCCCCACCCCCACCACTCATGTCTGCTGTGTCATCTCAATGCACTTCTGAGGCCATCACACTAAGCTCCGACAGCTTCACCCCGGCAGAGTGCTCAGGGCTGCTGCAGGATAGCCTGTTGCTGCGTGGGAAAACCAACCTGCCATTCTAGCAGGTGGAAGTGTTTGACTTCTGGGGGAGAGGAGCTCCTGAATGGCTACTCCAGCTTTGGGTCCCCTCTTCATTCACAGGGCTTGGGAGGAGCCCAGAAGTCTACCGGCTCCAGGAAGGGAAGTTCTGCTAATTCCTGGTGCAGATAACCAATACCAAGCCTTTCTTGAGATTAGGATGTTGAGGGAGGGGACAGTCATAGAGAGAGGAAAAAAAAAAAGGCGAAGAGAATTAGGGACCTGCAGGTCACAGCAAACTGCCAGTCTGAAAATAGGATGACTTTGGGGTCCCACAGCTCAGGGATCCCCTTCCCTTATATCACTATGTAGCAGCTGTAGGTCTTGGACCAGTCTGCCTCCCTTCTGGGCCTCATGGTCCTCATCTCCAGGTAACAGGATGGACACGCTGTGAAGCTGGGAACACACACCTACCAACCTCCGTCTGGCCGCTACGGGTCCTCAGGCTTATTCCAAGAAGGAGCAAACAGGTAGGTAAAGAACCTTGGTGATCAAGGTCTAACTCGGGTGTGGGCATAAACTAGAGTGTCTGAAGCCATGCCTACCCCAGTCAGGGAAGACTTGGATGGATGCTCTTGGACCAAAGAGGGGTGCTCCTTTCTACTCCTGTCCAGACTGGTTAGTTACAGAGAGTTCCTCCTTCTGCAGCTGCCTCCCCAGGGAGGAGCAGAAAGCTGAGAAGAACCCTCTCTGTTGGGAAGCAAGGTCCTCTTTCAGGCCACCAGAACGACAGCTGTGCCTGAGTAACTCAGAACCCTCCTCCGTGGCCCCCTCTCTCTCACATCCCCCGACTGGGGGCGGTTCCGTGCTGAAGAAAAGACAGGCAGTGTAGAAGCCCTTTCTGGGGGCCTCTTGGAGCCCCCTCTCATCCCTATCAGGCCTGAATAAGGACATGTTTACAGGCTGGTGCGGGGATTCCCCTCATCTGCCACTCTGCCCATCTACAATCAGCGAGACAGGTCCGGGTCTCCTCTAGCTTCCAGTAGCAGTGGGCCTCACCTCTGGGCTTCAGGCTTCAGGGTGGGGTGTTAGAGGGATGCCCCTTACCCAGGCCACCCACCCACTCGTGTGTGTGTGTGTGTGTGTGTGTGTGGAGAGAGAGAGACAGAGACAGACGGGCACACTGGTTAGCACTCTTCTCCCTTCTGCCCTGAGGGCACAAGCTTGGGGACAGTCAGAAAAGGCACCTAGGGGAGCAGAGCCACCAAGTGCACCACGCAGTCTTAGCCTTGGGTGCAAAGAGCATGACAAGCCGGCAAGAGCTCCAGACAGCTGTAGCCTCCAGGTCCCCACCAGTGGCGACGCGCTGCACTGCGGACAGCGTCCCGGAGCTGCCACCCCCGCCCCGCTAACAGTCAGGTGTCCCTCCGGATCAGAGACAGATTCCTCAGGCCCGGCTACCCCAACGCTACGCGGCCGCGCGTTACCTTCCACTTTGGTGAGGGTCAGGACCGGACTGTTGCAGGCGCTGAGCGGGGCCACCCGGGCCGAGTGCTTCTTCATGGTGAGCCGGCCGCCAGCAGGAGCGCAGCCGCCGATCGCCTACATCCTGGGGCCGGGCGGCGCGCCTCTCCAGGCCCGCGGCCTCCTGCTTGGTCCTCGCCTCCGGGTCCCCCGGGCTGCAGCCCGCTCCTGTCGCCGCCGCGACTCACTGCGGTGGCCGCCCCGCCGCGCACATCCTCCTGGCCGCGCAGCACTCCACACACGCGCGCACAGCCTCCTACTCCCGGCTTGCTGCAAACTCCAACGTCACGTTCAAGTGCACTCCCCACGCCCACCGGGCCGGCTCACCTGCTCCGCCCCCGCCCCGGGACGCCCGGCCCTGCAACCCACGGTCGCGCCCTCGCTCCCAGTGTCCTGACAGCGGCCTCAGGCCTCCTCCTCCTTCTCCAAGAACCCTTTCACCAGGTCAGCGAATCCGAGCGAGACCCTGGGCAGTAAAGCCCCTGTGTCGCACCAGTTTAGTGATGCAGGTGGCTGACCCTGCCTGAGCCATGTCGGAGCGGACCTGGATTGTTTCACAGAGAGTGGGCTCCCCACACCTTTGCGTTCCTTTCTGGAGGGCTAGAAGGTTATTGACTCTGGCCCCGAGGACAGCTCTATTCAGGGAAGAAAATATTAAGTCCATAGAAGAAAGCAGAGGCTTGAGGGCTAGAGGGAAGGTCTAGCTGCTAAGAGCACTTGCTATAGCGGAGGATTAGGGTTTGTTCCCCACCCCCACCCCAGCACTCACAGGACTTGGCTCACAACCGCCTGGAACTCCAGTTTCAGGGTACCTGACGCCCTCTTCTGGCCTCCGCCCCCACCTGCAAGTACATGGTGCATATACAGCCAGGCAGTACATATATACATAAATAAAAATAGATAAATACAATTTTGAAAGAAAAGGTTTGAGAAGCCAAACGTCTCAGGAACAACTAGAAATTTCTAGGCACTGCTACGGTGGCTTCACTGTGTCCACCCCTAACGACTAAGTCTGGTTACGGGTGCTTTTTGAAAGCAGGAAGGCGCATCCCGGAGTGGCCACTGAGTCCCGAACGGTGTTTCTTGGCTCTTATCGAACAGTCACCGGGCATCGTCAAGGTCGCCCTGCCGACCTCCTTGCTGGTGGGCTCACAGAGCTCCTGCAGCCTCTACACTCCAAGGGCTCTGTTCTATCTTAGGGACTCTCATTCACTCAAGCCCAAACCTCAGCTCTAGCTGGAATCTGATTCAAGGTGGATTTCCTTATTATTGATTACCGGAGTTTCTGAGCCTGTCTCAGAATTGATATTGCATTGTATGACATGATTGTAATCTCCGCAACAGTAATGGGCGCTCCGATACAAGAGGAGAGCAGGTTCAGCACCTACCAACTGTTTCTGGTGGTCCACCTGCATATGCCCAGGTCCCTAGAGGAAGCAGCGCCTAGAAGTAGCCTCCTGGACAGCTGAGCTAAACACAGCCACAGAGTTTACACAGGGGCTGGGCTCCCCAAGGTCCCTCTCTCCTCCCTGCGGGGAAAGGAGAGTCCCAGGTCCCTGCAGAGCCCTCTAGTGTCAGCCTCTGCATTCTACACTTCTTCTGGGGAACTGGTCCCACCATACACCATTTCCAGGTGATGATGATGCAGAGCCATTTCCTTCTTCAGATACAAGCTCAGGGGTCAAATTAATTGTCCTAGGTTGCGCAGTAATGGTATCTACCAAAAAGAACGGTGTGGAGTGAGGGCCAAGCCATGTCCTTACCCAGGCTCCTAGCTCAGGGGTGTCCTCATGCCATTGTGGCCTGAGTGACCTATTGGGGGACTTTCAGGACAAAGCTGCAGTTCTGAGAGCCACAGGCCTAGCCTTGATCGAATTCAGTCATATGCACGTATCTGCAGTTGTGTGGTATTCCATCTGCAGGGCTGAAGTGAGACTTACCCCTCCTGAAAAACTACCAAGGCAAGGGAAAACGTCTTAAAGAGAGTTGCCAACAGGAAGTGGCCACCTGAGCCACTGGTGTAGATTTACTCTTTTTTTTTTTTTTAAAGATTTATTTATTATGTATACAGTGTTCTGTCTGTATGCTTGCTGGCCAGAAGAGGGCACCAGATCTCATTACAGATGGCTGTGAGCCACCATGTGGTTGCTGGGAATTGAACTCAAGACCTCTGGAAGAGTAGTCAGTGCTCTTAACCTCTGAGCCATCTCTCCAGCCCTAGATTTACTCTTGAAATGAGAAGATCAGACTCCATCACCAAGCTCTACCCCCACCCCCGCCCCGTGTCTGTGCTTAGGTGGCAGCTTTCTGCATGTGTGTGCATACTGGAGATAGATTAGAAGACTCAGCTATCGCCCCCCCCCCCTCAAGGACCACATCCCATTTTTCATTGTTTAAGGTCGGGTCTCTCACTGGCCTGAAACTGGACAAGCAGGCTAAGTTGGCCCACAAAGATTAAAACACAACTCACCACCTCTAGCTTTTAAAAATATGGGTTCTGGGGACTGAACTCTGGCCCTTAGGTTCTCAAGGCAAGTACTTTATAGAATGAGCCATCTCCATATCCTCAGCTGTATTTCTTCTTCTTTGAAGGTGACCTCAGCCTTTCTAGTGCTGAGGATGGGAACAGGGTCTCGTGCGTGCCAGGCAAGCATTCCACACCGGGCAGTCCTCACAGGAACTCTGGCTTTTACCTCCTGGCGTGTCTATTAGGTTTATATTGCAAAATAGTAGCAGAGCTATCAACACGATAACCTCCCAGGCCCTACTAAAATTTAGGGTTTATGGAATAACCCCTTTAAGTAAGAATTATTGGAGTTTCCACAGACCTCCCAATGCTGCCCTTTGCCCCACGCCCAGAGAAGACTCTGACTGCAGGGAGCTGTCTCACGGTTTTTGTTTTTACGTAGTCAGAAATGCATCTTACACTTAGCAGAAACATACACTGGGATCTGGAAAGATCGTCCACTGGTTAAGAGCCCTGGCTACTCTTCCAGAGGACCCAGGTTTTATTCCCAGCATCTACATGGTGACTCCTCTCTGTCTGTAACTCCAGTTCCAGGGAATCAGACTCCGTATTCTGGCTTTAAGGGCATCAGACATACATGCAGGCAAAACACCCATAATATAAAAAAATAAAACAACAGTAGCAACAAGAAAAACCTGTCTACTCTCTAGGCATGGTGGCAGGCAGAAGTTGGGGCAGGAAGATCACAGGTCAAGTCCTGCCTTGGTGTGGGAAGGCTACTTGTTTGTTTCCCGGCCTCCCGGCAGCACAGACCCAGAATAACCACACAGAAACTGTACTAATTAAATCACTGCTTGGCCTATTTTGCTCTAGCTTCTTATCAGCTAGGCCTTATATCCTAAACTAGCCCATCTCCATTAATCTGTGTCTCACCATGAGGCTGTGGTTTACTGGGTAAAGTTCTGGCATCTGTCTCTGGCAGGGCTACATGGCTTCTCTTTGACTCTGCCTTCTCTCTCCCAGCATTCAGTTTAGTTTTCCCTGCCTAGCTCTGTTCTGCCCTGCTCTGCTATAGGCTCAAGAAGTTTCTTTATTCACCAATGGTATTCACAGCATACAGAGGGGAATCCCACATCACTGCCTGAACTACAGAGTGACTTCAAGGCCAGCCTGGGCAACTTAGTGATACAATGTTCCCAAATGAAAGGAATACAGCGCTGTGGACATCCCGCAGTGATAGAGGGCTTGCCCAGCGTATTTAAGCCTCTAGGTTCAATGCCCACACAGAGAAAACAATTATACACTAAAAAGGATGAGTTAAAACACATAAGCTGTCATAACCTTTACACATTAATGTGTATGCATGTAAATGAGGTACATAGATAGAGACACACGTGTAGGTGCATATGCACTATGTATATGTACACACACATGTAATATGCTACATTATTTAAAGCATTATCTTTACCTCATGGGAATGTCCTAGTATAACATGGCCATTTTATATGATTATGATTAATTAATTTATCTTTACTTATTTTGTTTTATGTGTATATGCAGTGTGTGTGCATGGCCATTTTTATCTGATTATGATTAATTAATTTATCTTTACTTATTTTGTTTTATGTGTATATGCAGTGTGTGTGCATGTGTGCGCGCGTGAACACTAGCACACACATGTCATAGTGTTTGTGCAGTGAAAAATCAGAGGACAATCTCTAATGTCAGCCCTCACGTTCCACCTTGGCTTGTGGCTGTTGTAACAATGTCTCATTGTTGTTTCTTGGCCCTGCACATCAGCAGAGCTGGAAGAGAGCTTCCCAGTGTTCTCCCAGCTCTGCTTCCCATCTCCCCATAGGCTCTCTGGGGCTGCAGCCATTTGATCAACATGTGCAGCTTTTCTGTGAGTGCTGGGGACTCGGGGACTCACGTTGGCACAGGGAATGCTTTGCCCACTGCGCCATCTCCCTGTTGTACGCTTGTCTTTATTGCCGTCTACTTATCATCTGTAGTAGGTCCTGCGGAGCCTTTTACTTAGTGTGCTGAAAATTTAGAATGTTTTAAATGCAGGAGGGTTTTCAGGAGTGGGAAGGCAGGCAGACTACTTCAATTAATTCACTGTGAAACATCAGCACCGTCCTTCACAGAATTAAATAGTTAAGAATAACAAATTATTTTTGTGGTTACCAGTCCTTGAAAAGAATCACTTAGAGAGGCTCCAGGAAGCAGAAGAAGCAAGAGCGCAGCGCTGGGAAGCTTTCAGAGTCGAGCCTGCATCGGCCTGTCCCATAGGGAAGAGGGCTTGACTCTGGCTGAGACACTCAGGTCAGCACCCGGCACTCGTGAAGGTCCCTTACAGTCTGGTCCAAGGTCAAGGAAATCTGAGACACCAGAGGGAGCACTCGGTGCCCCTCCCCACTGCCCTATGTCCCTTTCTTTTCTCAGGAGCAACAAACTGACTCATCTTTCTCCAGGATGAGGGGATGTAGAGATGTGGTCGCTGGATGCCAGCTATATCCCTCCATCCTCCAAGCCAGCCACAGCCATCCACGGTGAAGAGATAATGCCTCATCCTGGTGTCTAGCTGAAGCCTAGAGCTGGGGCCATACTGATCACAAGCAGGGGGAGGTTGGAGCAGGGTACCTATTTGCTTTGTGAATCCTTGTCGCGGCCCCATTCCGTGTGCTCAGCGGTGGCACCAGGTGGCGACCTTCTAGAGGGCAGAGCCTGGTATGTGGGAACTGAACAGAGGGAACTGTCTGCAAGCTGGTCTTGTAGCACAGATCTGTAACTCTGCTGCTTAGGAGGGTGAAGCGATGATCATAAGTTCAAGACTGGCTTAGAGTTGTGCAGGGAGCGTTCGTGTCATATAGGACAGTGGTGAGGTGCTTGCTTAGCATGCATGGGTTCTAGAGTCAACCCTCAGCATGGATAAACAATGCCTGGCAGCAAAAAGTCTGTGTTTCCTGGGATTGGCCCCTGGGGAGACAGGACTCCCTTCCCTGGGTCCTGTGAGAAATCTGTCTGGTGGCTATCATGAAAAGTATCTGTACAGAGATTGACACACTATCTTACATACAGCAGGTCCTGGAGATATACAACATCCTTCCCTCATAGAGGAAGGAAAACACGATCTCCCACAGACTCCTTCCTGCAGTGTGCATCTGTTCAGAAGAGTACTCTTATCATCCGGGCCCCTGGGCACAGACCTCGGTTCTGAGCATAGCACTTTCATCTTTAAGAAAACCTGTTAAAGGGAGACAGGGACATAGCGTGCTTACAGCACCACAGGCATTGTTTTCCTTCTCTCCTGCCAGGCATGGGTGGGGAGGCCATCTTCTGTTCTATCCCACATCTAACAAAGCCTGTGGCTTCTGTGGAAGCAGAAGGAAGGAGAGCAAATGAGAGAGAGGTAGAGAGAGGGGGAAGGAGAACGGAAGGGGGAAGGGAGAGAAAGAGAGAAGAGAGAGGAAGATAGAAGTGAGGTGAGAAAGGAGGGAGGGAGGAAGGGAGGGTATTCTTACAACTCCAAATTCTAGAATTTTCTGGAATCATCTGCTCCCATTTTTCACCAGCCTTATGCATGGCTGGGGAAAGCACACAGGAGGACTTTCTTCTGCTTCATCCTCTGCTTCTTCCTGCCTTGATCTCCAGGAAGTGCTGGAGACCAAGAGCCCCTCAAGGTGAGGAGGGAGATACGATGCCCTTAGTTCAGAAATAGCTGCTGCCAGTGTCCGGGTGACTCATTGACCACAGCTGGCCTTACTCAGATTCCTCGGCTGCCGCCTCTGTGCAGACTGTAGGACAGTGACCTACATCCGATCCTTGGCCACCCAGGGCCCACCCCTCCACTGGTGTTGGCTTCCAAGGGCGAATCAAGGGGACCCAACTAGAATTAGCCTCCAATAAAGCGAGAGGAAGCTATCTGGGAGCTGAAAGATGGTGCCAATGCTGAACCCTGTTCCCCAAGAGAGGGCCTGTTTAGAACCCTCCACGAGGACTCTGGGGGCTCCCAGTTAGACATATGGAGTCTCAGAAGGGCTGATTGCTGGGCCTTGGCATAGATGTTGTCCCTCTGAAGGCAGAGTCACCTGTGTATAGGGCTGTCAACTCTAAAGCAGGAATCTTGCTCCAACCACCGAATAGCCATCTTAGAACAGAAGAGTGTGTGGTTACAGAGAGTGGAAGCGGGACTTGAGAGGGGCCCTGCAGAGCATGTCTAGAGATAGCTGCAGTGTGTGTGGGGGGGGTATCTGAAACACACAGTATGCTCAGAAACCCACAATGGTCTTTGTGGTTCCTATGGAGTTCTGCAGAGCGGAAACCCAGCTGGCTGGAAAGAAATGGTACACCAGTCTGCACATGGTCCCTGAGAGCCCAGCTGGATTCTTCCAGCCTTAGATCGTGGTTCCCCTCCACGACTCTGTGCTTAGGTTAGTAAGTCAAGGAAAGGGCCAAACCCATTCAGTGACGGAGCCAGCTCTGTCACACCAGCCATCCTAAGATGACTCCTGGACCATGGACGACACTGGGGACTGTTTCCCACCTGTGACAGAGCCCTGGTGTGAAGGTGGCAAAGAGACAAAATAGGACATACAACGGTGCCCGCTGTCTATGAGTACCACCCCTGTCTAAATAGCCTGTGATCCCTTGTCCCCATGGGTGTGGTATTCTCCTTCCCATCGCAGTGAACATTCTTATTTTAGCTCATAATTCATTATGGGGAAGTCGAGGTGACAGGAAGTGGAAGCATCACATCGTATTGACAGTCAAGAGCAGAGAGAAATGCATGCGTGCATGCATGTGTGATTGCATGTGTGCATGCATGTGTGATTGATTGCATGTGTGCGTGCATGCGTGATTGCATGTGTGGGATGAGTGGTAGCAGCCTTGGTGCCCACAGCGGTGTAAAGGTTCTGGAAGCCTGCATCTTTAAGGTGTGCTAAGGCTAATGAGAGAAGAGGTGTCTCCGGAGCAGGTGTTAAACGAGCCCGAGACTGCTTTTCCTTTTTAAAATAGACAATAGCTGTGGTTATATAAGACCTTTTCAGGCCCTGCTTTTAAAGACACTGCCTTCCCCATCTTCTTGCATCAACAGTCGATGTCTATTCTCATTTTCCATATTGTGTGAGTGTGTGTGTACGTGTGTGTGTGTGTGTGTGTGTGCGTGTGTGAGCAGTTACATATGCAGGCATGCACACCTGCATGTGGCAGTTTGTGGTTGACTTCGAGTGTCTTCAATTGCTCTCCACTGTATTTTTTGAGACAGGGTCTCTCTCTAAACCCAGAGCTCACTGATTTGGCTAGATTGGTTGGCCAGCAAGCCACAGGGCTCCTCCCATCTCTGCCTTCCCAGTGCCGGGACTACAGGGGTGTGCTGTCACGTCTGGCTTTTTATGTGGGTGCTGGGGACAGATTTGAACTTGGGTCCTCATACTTATGAGACAAACAGTTTACTGACTAAGCCATCTTCACAGGTCCAGGTCCTTTCAATGCTTTTTTTATATGGATATTCCAGATCGTATCATTAACCAAACGGGATAATGAACAAAACAACAGCAGTTGTCTCCTGCAGGATGAAGGGTCATCAACCCAGCATTCTTCGTGGGGGACCATTCTTAGACAGCACCACTTTCCATTGGGCAAGCACAAAGGAGCAGCCCAGCCTTCCTGATGCTTCCATCTTTGTTCCCCCTCACTGCCGCCTTTCTCCTCTCCCCTAATTTCCCACTCCTGCTGAGCTGTCCATTTGATTCTACCTTGGGGTATTGTGCGCATAAGCGGAAAAGCCGCTGGGGCAGATTCTCTCCGTGACAGGTGCGTGGGCTGTGAGCTGTGTCCTGAGCACAGGTGCCCTGAACCCTTAGAAAGGTGTGCAAGCTGTGCCCTACGTCCTGAGCACAAGTACCCTGATCCCTTGGATGGATGTAAATTGTGTTCTCTGTCTTGAGTTCTGGTGCCTTGGCCCTTTAGACATGTGTGATCTGTTTCCGGAGCTCAGGAGCCCTGGCTCCTCAGGTCACTAGGGAGCTTGACACCTAGAATCATGTGGGCTGTGGGAAGCCCACACTCCCAGACAGAGAGGGAAGGGGTGAAGGGCCAGAGAACAGCCAGAAACGCACCATTTTATTCCTTTCAGCACAGCAAGCTCTGGTCTCAGCTTCAGGACACTGTTAGGAATATGTTTTGGACATCCTTCATACAGATGTGTTTTTGTGATTCCTTTAAGTTACTACATGCCATTCATCAACATTTACCAGAATGGATTTATCTGGATTGACACGTAAAAATCCATTTTTTTTTTACGTGTCAAAGAACAATAAAAAAAATGCCAAACTGGTATAGTTCAGTATTCCCCTGTGGAGGTTAATACCATCACCTAGACAGGGTCTAGCACCCAGGGGACAAGCCTCTGCCTATATCTATGAGGGAGTTTCTAGATTAGGTTAAATTGAAATGGAAAGACCCACGCTAGCTGTGTGTGGTACCATCCCATGGACTGAAGTTCCTGGCTCCATACAAAGGAGAAAGAGTTCATCTCTGCCTCCTTCCCGGCTGTGGACACAATGTGACAACACCTCTCCCTGCTTCCTGACTGTGGACACAATGTGACGACACCTCTCCCTGCTTCCTGACTGTGGACACAATGTGAC
>JAQHUG010000113.1:4006964-4018924 GCA_028555095.1 Dicrostonyx torquatus
GACCACTGCTGGGAAAGGGCTTGGGCCTCTGCTGTGGTCCACACTGACCACTGCTGGGAAGCTTGCAAAAATCAAATAGTAATTCAGGAACACAGTAGATACAGGCAGCAGGATCCTGGTGCTTATGGTGTCAACCACTGCAGGATTTATAAGAAGAAAACCACGTGAGCCTCTTCTGAGCAGGACTGCATTCTCTCGTTCCTTCATCCACTGGATGAAAGCTTGGCCCCAGGCAGAAGCCGGTAAGGTTTTCACTCAGCCGCCGTCTCCCTGGGTTTCACGCTGCCTCATGCCAAGGAAAATCGGGAGCCACGAGCAAGCTGGAAGGAGCAAGAGTGCCCTCCCCCAGAGACTTCAATAACAGCCACTGCCTTGTTACACCTTGTGCCGTGGGGCGTGTGTGGAGGTCAGAGGGCAACACGTGGGAGTTGGCTCTTTACCTATACCGTGTGGGCTCCAGGTCTGAATTCAGTTTGTCACCCTTGGCAGCCAACACCCTCACCTGCTGAGCCAGCTCACCAGGCACAGTTTAAGAAACTGTTTCAAGCACTGAGGTGCACAGCAATAGGATCCTGCGGCCCTAGGAGACAGAGGCGCCTGTGATGTGCATCCTACCAATAAGAGTGGGTTAGATCTCAGCGCAGGGAGGCGCCTTGATATCAGGTTTGGCTTCTGGGGTGTTTTTGACGCACCAGGTACTTCACACTGTCTGGGAAAGAAAATCAAAGTGTCATCAAATCTCAGCTTCCTGGGCCAGCCCTGCTACCAGCCAACATCCCCGAAGGCTCAGCCCTGGAGTGTTCACTCACGGTGGGCTCTCCAGGAGACATCATCCGAGAGGAGAAGTGGATGGGGTTGAGTCCCAACTTCTACAGACCTGAAAGCTCAGGCTTACTGATTTCCTTTTAACTCGGTGTTAGGAGAAGGGTAGCCAGTCTCATGAGATGCTGGACTGTGATTTTGTAAGCACAGATTGCTAAATGCTGGTGCTAGAGGTACCTGAGATTTTGGTGACTGCACAGCATTGTGTCCTTAACCATGTCAGGACAAAGCAGAGGTGGAGTCCTCACCCACTCGGGTCCAACCTTTCTTCATTGCCATCTTCCCAGGTCACATTTGAGAGCAAGCTGCGAAACACAGCTCTCTCTCTCTCTCTCTCTCTCTCTCTCTCTCTCTGTCTCTCTCTCTCTCTGTCTCTCTCTCCATAGCCTCCTCTCAGATCAACATCTCTCAATCTATGTCTTGTTGTCATTATTTAGTCCCATATAAATCTCAAAAGCAGCTTCCTTCTCAAGTCCCCAAAGCCTCCCAGGTCCACTCTGGCCCTGGAAGAAATAAGCCAGGGCTGGAGCCTCATTGCTTCTCCAGCGTCCTTTGATTTCCCAGCTGCAGAGTCCCCTGAAGGGCTGATCTAGCTCACACTGCTACCTCCAATGCAGCATGGCCTGAAAAGACACCTTCCAGGAAGCACTCGGGTGCTTCTGCCGGAAGACCATGCTCTTGAGACCCTTGGTTGGGGTAGACTGGAGAGAAAGGCGGGGTGGGAACCCAGTTTCAGGTCTGTTACAAAACGTGCAGAACTTTCTAAGTGTGATAACTATGATCTTGTGAATTAAATTTCTTAATTGTACTCTTGGCTTCCTCCAGCAAGGCCACTTGGTTTGCCAAGGTCCCGAGAGGCTGGCTGTCCCCACAGCAGGCCTGTGTCAGGGTGACTCAGGAGGAAAGAAAATGCTTTACTGTGTATGCTATGAGATGTCTATGATCTGTCTATGATCATCTGTCTATGATCTGTCTATAATGAGCCCTGAAGGTTGGTTTGGCAGTCTGGTCCCCTCTTCTGTTGCTTACAGACCAAAGTGCTTTCACCTCTGGGTTTCGGGCAGTATATTAGTTACCCTTCTTGTTGCCATGACAAAACAAACAAAGACACAAAACGATGAAAGCAACTTTGGGGAGAAAGGGCTTCTTTTGGCTCATAGTTTGAGGGTTTAGTTCATTGTGGCAAGAAGGCACGGTGACCAGAGTGTATGGCAGCTGGTCACATGACACCCACAGTCAGGAAGCAGAGAGATGAATGCTGGGATCAGGTCGCTCTGAGCACAGGCCACGGAAAGGGATTTCCCACATCCAGGAAGCTTTTCCTATCCAGCTAACCTAATCTAGAAACTCCTCACAGACATGCCCGGAAGTTTGTCTCTTAGATGATTCTAGACGCTTTGAGGCTGACCCTGTCGTTAGCCATCACAGGCGGCTATAGGTCTTACACCTTCAAATTTGAATTTGGGGAGAACTTAGGGGCTAGGGCGTGCTCAGAGTTGTTGTGGTGGGCAAGAGGAAGACACACAGATACAACTGGGGCGGGGAGGTGTGAGAATAGATTTTTGAGTCCGGAAGTGGTAAATCCTGGGAGGCCATCTTGGGTTGGAATGGGAATGCCACCTCTCGGGCTGTCTCTGTCAGCAGGTAGCGTAACCATGGCCACCAAGCAGCCCCTGAGAACGTATGGACAAAGCATACGTTGTGGTCAGGGATTCTCCTCTATGACATCTCCTTGCTCTAGAGTGACTTTGCTTTGGGCTTCTGCTATATCAAGCTCAAAGTCAAATTCCTATTAGCAGGTGACTGAGCCTCCCAGATCCCTAGTGGTTCTCTAGTGGTCCCTCTGTGATGGGGACAGGCCCTCCTGTTTGTTTCCTAAGGCACCAACAAGGACTAAGTGAACAGTAACTCGCATAAAGCACCCAGCACAAGTCCCTCCCCAGATGACTGCCCTTTCAGGTCTTTCTTTCCGCCTGTCACAGGGTGGGACGCTCAGGGATTGGGGTTGGAGCAGCTCTGTGAAGGCTTAATGTGTCCATCCTGGGTCAACATTTTTCTCCATCTTTGCCTCTATCCACTGGCTAGGCCAAATTCAACAGCTATTGAATCTCAACTCCCCATGGGGTGGGCACTTGGCTGCCTCCTGAGGCAGGGCTGTAGGTCACGTGGTCAGGATGCCCCTGTGACTGAGAAGGCGCTTCTCATCAGAATGGTAGTCTAGGGAAGCCACAGGCAAGAACTCCCGAGACTCAGCAAAGTTCCTAGGCAGAGAGCAATATAACTCTGCCTTCTCCCACAGTGACACGGACAGAATAATCTGAGTGCCCAGGAGCTGTGGTGCAGAAGCCAAGGTCATAGTCAGATCACTGTCTGCACCAAGCAGAGCTAGGGCGCTCAGCCACTGAGGACACCCGTCCCTGACTGTGCTACTGGTGCTCCCACACTGTGGGGGTTCATTTGCATAAGCTCACCCCAGCTCAGGGACAACCAGATTGCTGGTGACACCTTGTTTTCCAGTGCGTCTGTGAGGGTGTTTCTGGAGAGATCAGCATTTAAACCAGTGGGTTGAGTGTGGATGGCAGCCAGCAGGCCTTTAAGGACCCTGGACAGAACACGCATAGGAGAGGGAATTTACTCTAAATTGAGACACCTATCTTCTCGCAGTTCTGGTGTCTGGACTTGGACTAGAAAAAGCTTGCTCTCCTGGTTCTTCTGCTCACAGACGGCATATCTAGGGACCTCTTGGCTGTTATCATCGTGTAAGCCAGTTTCTCGCCACACATCACTTAACATTGCCTATTGGGCATGTCTTTCTAGTACTACACGCTGCAGGCAGGGCGAGGAGCTGCCTGGCTGAACCACACTTGCTGGAGGAGTCCTCCCACCCAGGGATCTGTCTTTCTTGATCTACACCAGCTCTAGCTGAGGAGAACAATCTGGAGCAGACCTATTTCCCATTCCAGCCAGGCTGTTGCCAGATCCTCAAGATCTGGAGCCCAGAGATGGGGGTGCAGAGTCTGAGGTCTTTGGAGCCAGCTCTGTGGAGGAGTTTTAGCTCGTGCTGTTGGCTGTCTGCAGTCCCCAGTCCTGTCTCTTCTCTCCCTGGACTGGTTGCTAAACATTCCAGATAGATTCCATGCAAGACCCTATCTTTCCACAGTACAATCCCATGCGTTCAAGCTACGAGACACCCAGTATCGGGTCCTGGCCGGGAGCCCATTCTCCTGAGCCACAAGGAAGGTGGAAGAACACACTTGTATTTTTGTGTGACAAGGCTTAGGGGAGAGGGCACTGCAGCAGGCAGAGCTGGAGTTCCCAGCCACCATTTTCTCCAACTTCAGGTTGCCCCTACGGGTGTCTTCATGTTTCATCATTAGGTCCTGAGACCCAAATGCCTCCTTCCTGCCTAGCCTGGAGGCCCCCATGCCACTGGGACAGTAGGGCTTGATGAACACAGCTCTGGACTTTCTGGCAGAAGGACAGTATCAGAGTCATAGACACTGGGTTCTTCGTGCCAAGAACCATTAACAGCCATTGCTGTAAATAACAGTGACCCTCTGGCAAGCCATCTTGTCCTGCCAAGCTTGAGATGGCTCCTCAGAGAGGCCAGCTGTAGTGTGATGTCAGAAGGGCAAGGTCACTGGCGGGTGCCTCCCCCCTCCTCCCCATCATCACAGATGCAGAAGAACAGCTCTGAGGTCAAGAGGTGACCACAGATGCAGGACAGTTGGGTGACATCACTGTCCAACAGGGACCTAGAAGCTTCCAGGTACAAGAACCCTTGCAAGAGCATCCCGGGCCGTCACAGACCTTTAGAGAGGTTTTCTGAAAGTCAAACCCATCCTAAATCCAGGAAACATCCTGGCACCGTGGCTGCCCACTGCTGCAGGGGAGCGTAGCAAAGTCCAGAGAAAGGGCTGGCACACACTGGCCTGCACCAAGTCTAGCCTCTGTCGGCTCCAGTGGCCATAGTTTGATCTGTGCCCGGTGTGGCTGCTTTTGCTCAGTTTGCCTTCAGTGGCTGCTTTTGTGTTATGAGGACCCCGTGATGCCAAGGAGAGGGACTGGGGACCGAGTGGCTCGCAAAGTACAATATTGGCATCTGGCTCCTTCCAGAAAAATTCTGTCGCCATGTAGAGGAAGGGACAGCCTGGGGCTGGAAGCCAGGACAGCCACTTCGGAGGACCTTAGGCAGATCAGCCTTATCATGCCCCAGCTTCTTCATCTATGTGAAGTCTGTGTGACTTCTCGAAGCTAGGGTGATCATGAACTGGCAGCAATTTCCTGTACAAGTGACTTTTTTTTTTGTTTTTTTTTTGTTTTTCGAGACAGGGTTTCTCTGTGGCTTTGGAGCCTGTGCTGGAACTAGCTCTTGTAGACCAGGCTGGTCTCGAACTCACAGAGATCCGCCTGCCTCTGCCTCCCTAGTGCTGGGATTAAAGGTGTGCGCCACCACCGCCCGGCACAAGTGACATTTATATATTTAACCTTCTTTCTCCTTGCTGGGGTAGGACTTACGGTGGCTTCTCTATCTACTACAGAGTTGGTTATTTTGAGTATGTATGTGTGTGCATGCACGAGTCTGTGTGAGTGCACACGGTTGTGCGCGTGCCTGTGTGCATGCATGCAGAGATCAGAGGGCAGCCTCTGCTATCATTCTCCAGGCCCTGTCTATCTTGTTTCTTTGAGACGGGGTCTCTCACTGGTTCTGAGACTCGACAGCAGTTGAGTGTGGCTGGCCAGTGTCACACCCCTTGCAGGGACTCACCTGTCTCTGCAATCCCTGGGCAGGGCTTACAGCACAAGCACAGCACCACGCTGCGTGGGAGGCGGGGGTTGGTTCTCCAATACAGGGTTTCTCTGTGCAGTCCTGGCTGTCCTGAAATTCGCTCCATAGACCAGGCTAGCCTCAGTCTCAGAGATCCGCCTGCCTCTGCCTCCTGAGTGCTGGGATTAAAGGCGTGCACTGCCCTGCTTCTATATGTAGATACACACATATATGTATGTATATGATTTTTTGTGAAAACCATTCTCTTTTTATTTATTCTATGTGGCTTTTACAGTATGGATCTTAACCCCCTTTATTTCCTCATCCCTTTGCATCTGTCCTCCACCTCTGCACCGTCCCCCTCTCCCCAAAAAAATAATTAAGGAAAAAAGGCAAAAAAAAAATAGAAAGTGAAAACATTAAACATCTTGTCATGGAAGTTTCAGGGTGGCACAGTGAGTCACAACATAAACCCTTTTGTTCATGTACCTTGACTTACTAGTTTTCATCGCAAAGAGTCATTGATTTGGTTTCTACTACGCTATGGATGCTGGGCCCTCACTGGGACTCTTCCTGGCTATCCTGTTGCTGCCCTGTCTTGGGGAGATCCTGCAGCTTTGGATCTGTGGGTCAGGTCCCTTCGCGTGCTCCAGCAAATCATAGATGGGGTACATGTTGAGGTGCACCAAGTCATACCCCTGGATTTGAGAACCCATCAGCCGGTTCTCCCTGTTCTCCCCACCACGGTGAGCTCTCCAGCACGGCCCTGGGGAGCAAACTCAGGTTCTCATCCTCTCAAGGATAGCACTTTGCTGATGGAGCTCTCTCCCCAGCTCTAGAGGTCCACTTCTTCCCACTGGGGCTCGTGTCTTACATGGTCTACAACTTCCCAAACAAATGTCACCATTTAGGGACTAAGCATCCAAATACATGAACCTGCAAGGGACATTTATATTCAAACCATTAGAAGAAAAATTTAGCATCAGAGATAAGCTGACCGCAAAATCAGATTCACAGTGTGCGATGGAAGAGCCCTCCACTTCAGGCAATGACGTCACCACTATTATGCTCAGCACCCTGGGCCAAGAGCTTGGGCATCCATGAGTTTGCAGATGACACGGTGGATACGGAGCTATCCATCCTCTGCCTTTGTTAGGGATCCCTTCTGGAAAGACATCACTACATTTTATTTACTTTATTATTGCAAGATAGAATAGTTGCTTCCCCCTCCCCCCCCAAAAAAAAACCCCACAGTATCTACTTGCAGAGTGCCAGGAAGATGATACTGTTTGTTTCTTAGTTTCTCCGGGATGGCTTAAGTTCTCCGGGATGGCTAAGATACTGTTTCTTAGTTTCTCCAGGATGGCTAAGTTCTCCAGGATGGCTAAGATACTGTTTCTTAGTTTCTCCGGGATGGCTAAACACAGCTGCCCTTGAGAAAAGCATCAGTCCTGCTCTTGTGATGTTTCTACAGAGCCCGCAGAGAAATCCCCCTATCTGAGGCTTATTCAAAGGAGAGGATTCATTGTTCATCCTGCCAGCTGTTCAACGACAACCGAGAAGCCTTGGCATGCACACTTTAAGCATCACTTAAGATCTGTGGGCAGCGAGGCCACCACTGTGGTTACTAGGCTCAGAAAAGCTACCAGGAGGAGCAGCTCTTTCTCGGCTGCTATTTAGAGCAAGGGGAGGGGAGAGAACAGGAAAGGCTCTGTAAACATCTGTGGTGTGTAGCCCCCTCTACAGCCGCTCTTACACTCAAGCCAGGACACCGTTTTATGAGTTGCTTGTGTTCTTGGGATGGAGAGGAGACAGCTGGCTGAGCTTCTCGGTAACACCCCCCCCAGCACCCTTCTCCCTCCCCCACACCAGGGCACTGAGCAGAGAAGGAACAGGATTTCTAGAGAATGAAACAGCAGAGGGATCCTTTAGGAGAAGCTGGGCGGGTCTGTGACAGCAGAGCATAGAGGAGAGGCTTGCTTACATCTCGGTGGATCAGGAAGCAGGGAGGCGGACGGGAAGTGGGGGCTATAAACCTGCAGGCCCCTCCCCACAGAGATTCACCTCCTGAAGCTAGGTACCCCCTTCCAAAGGTTACGGGCAAGCAAGCTAGGTACCCCTTCCAAAGGTTCCAGGCAAGCATGGCTCTGAAGAGCTTACTTGAGGCCCTCACTGAATGGGTAATGCCAAGGTCATGTGCCGGCACAGTGATGTTTCTCCTGGGTGTGTGACCCCTTTTCCTTTGTGGTTTTGGTATAGGCTCTGGCTGTGTACCCTAAGCTGGATTTGAACTGAGGCGCCCCCGTCTCGGTCTCTGAGTGCCAGATTGCAGGTAAGTCCCACCCCGCCGGGTTAAAAGTGTGCTACGTATTTGCTTAATTTTGGTGGTGCGGGGATTGAGTCAGGTTATTGTCCCGAGGGGCAGGTGCTCCACCTCTGAGATACATCTCCAGCTCTTCAGGAAACTCGATCACGCCTCCATGACAGCCCCCTCCGCCCAGCCTTTTCTAAGGTAACCAGGAGAGTGTGTGGATTTGTTAACATGTGAATGAATTTGTCTTTAGCAACAAAGTCGAACACATCCAGATTCATTCCGCATCTCCATGTTCGCTGGGCTTTTTTTTTTTTTTTTTTTTTTACAGAGTTTTGGGTGTGCCTGGCTGGACGTCACTTAGAAAACGTCACTTAGAAACTAAGCCCTTTTCCTTTCCAGTTTGGTTCCATTTTACCCTTGTTAGGCAGGGGCCTGGCTCCCCTGTTACTGTTCAGGCGGCTTCACCGGAAGCACCTGGAGTGAGGATGTAGGGCCGTCTTGTGGAGCATAAGTGTGGTCGCGGCCTCCTGTGTCCTCAGCCATGAGGAGAGAGAATAGCGATGCCTTATAAACCTAATTGTTTTACTACACTTATTTATTTTCGTGTGTGTGCACGTGTGTGCGCACGTGTGCACGTGGAGGCACATGTGGCGGGTAGAGGACAGCTTTTGGCAGTCAGTTCTCTCTTCCCACCATGTGGAATGGATACCAAGGATGGAACTTAAGTCTTCACTCGGCAGCAAGCGTCTGCACCCACTGTGCCAACCCGACGGTCCCAAAGCCACTTATTCAAGAAGAGAACAAAAGTAGACAGTGTTTACTTTGTTTTGAGTTTTCGAGACAAGCGCGCACTGTGGTTCAGACCGGCCTTGAACTCGTCATCCCGTCTCGGTCCCCACAGGAGGTGCTGGGATGGCAGGGGTGCGCCACGACGCTCCATTGAATGCCGGGGACATTTAGAGAAGAAACCTGTCCCAAGAGGAGCCTTTCTCATACAACGAGAGTAGTATTTCTCCATCAGATAGAACTGTCCTAAGTAAAGCTGGAACCCGTGTGCAGCAGACACTTGCTTACTCCGCCCTCTAGTGGATTTCTCACGTCATTTACTCTGGGCCACTCCGGGAGGAGTAACTAGTTCTAACTTTGATGGCGCTCCCCTCCCCGGCGCCTCCGATAGTCCCACTCAACGTCCTTCATCATCCCGTCAAATCCCGCGTGCTTATTTAATTTAACGGAAAGGTCTCCAGCTCCATCCACTTCCCCGGAAACAAGATTTTGTTCCTTATGACTGAACAGTGTTCCATCGTGCACATCATTTTTCTGTAACACATTCTTTATCGCTCCAACTACTGATGACATCCAGCCTGATTCCATGATTAGGTTATCCTAAACAGCGCTGCAATGAACGTGGGCGTGCCCATAGCTCTGTGGGCGTGCCCATAGCTCTGTGGACTGCCGACTTTGATGCCTTTGGTAGAGCCCCAGGAGTGACTGGGCTGGATCTTGTCATTTTATTTTAAAGATCTGAGAGCTTCCCTTGGCGGCTGGATTAGTTTACACCCCGTAAGCAGGAATGGGGTCCTCTTCTGCCCATCTTTGCCAGCTTCTGTTGGCTTTGCTTTCTTGATGACGGCCATTCTGACTGGGGTGAGAGAGATGGATTGGGTCAGTGTTGTGAGGGCAGAGTTACAAACTCTTCCCTTTGAGCCTCCAAGCGTGACCTGGTGGCTCAACAGTAGTGTCACCTCAATGTCCCTTTCTTTCGTCATTTGGGCTCCTGAAGCTTATGTTCTAGAAGGTTCTTTGGGAAGGCTCATGGGAACAGTATTCCCCGTGCTGTCACACGAGGATGATGTGATTTGTGACCTTTATTTTTCTGATGGGAAATCCCTGGATGACACTTCCTACACTTGGGTAGGCTATAAAGGGCGTTCGTATTCTTGTCACACAGTTAGATACTTGGCCACAATGGATTGCTTTTTCCTTGTAAATCATGCTCTTTTCCCTTCAGGTAGGGAGGACTTGCTGTTTAAGGTAATTTTGTAAGACAGCACCACAGTGTCAGTGACTCTGCCTTCATTGCTCTCATGGGCAAGCCAGAAGCGGCTTTGAGACACTGTGCGTGTGAGTCCATGTCCTGCTTCTGGAAGTGTAGATAGTCTGCCCTGCATCTGAGCAGTGTTGAAAGGTGAATGTTCCTTCCTTTGGAGAAAATCGAGTTCCTTTTAACTGTCTTTCAAGAACGAGGCTTGGGTGAGCAAGGGACAACACAAGAGGGTGGTTTTGCTTGTGTGGGATCAGGACAAACCAGGCCTCCTGGTGGCATGGAGCCTTTCTGTTCTGTGGGTTGGTACCAGGGCTTTCTCTGAAGCAAGCATAAGTGGGTGCAGCTGAGGAGTTCCCAGCAGCCCTGAGAGAAGGACTTTCCTTTCAGGACCTCCTGGGTCAGCCGGAGGCTGGGCTGCGCTGGTGGTTACATGTTTTAGGGTAAAACAGAGCCCTTCTCTCTGTCTCTGTCTCTCCCGTGCATGAGTGGGCGTGCGTGCGTGTGTGTGTGTGTGTGTTTGCAGGTAAGGATATATAAGAGGAGTGAGTGTTGAAAGCTTTTTTTTTTTCTCTTTTACTGAAGAAGGCAATTATAAGACAAGACATATGACAGGCAGCTTTGGAAAGGGCATACTTTAAAAATATTATCTGCCTCCGAGGAACGAGGTAGTATTTTATTCTGTTTGTTGCCTCATTTAAATTTCCTTTATTGAATATCAATTCATTTTGACAAGCAAATAGTTTGAGGAGGGAGAGAGGCAGACAGAAACGGAATGGGGAGAAGAGAAAGAGAGGGAGGAAAGAGAGAAAAACAAGGGAAAGGGAAAAGGAGGTCAAGAGAAGAGGAAAAGGATGAAGAACAAGAGGGAGGGGAGGAAAAGGAAGGAGAAAGGGAGGGAGAAGAGGGGCGGATGATCCCCACCTTGCTGGAAGAGGTGAGCTCCCATCCCACCTCTTACACTTCTCCCTGCTCTCTGTGTTAGGGCAGATGTGGGATGTCTCCCGTCTCAGCTGCTTCTGGGGAAGAGGAAAACACAGGCTCTCCTCCACCCCTCCAGTTCAGACAAGGTCTAGAATACACAGAAACCGGGTTTGCACGAGGGAACCGTATTATTATCACTGATTTGCTGAGCGCCAACAGATCTTTACAAAAGGGGGCCCGTGATCTAGCCTAACGTAGGCTGCCTGCTAAACGCCTGGTTTCTGAGAACACAGAGTCGGCAAACAGCTTTCTAGTTTGGGGATCTCTTCAAAGCCAGCTCCTCAAGTCTCCTCCCCCAATCAAGACAAGGATGATACTGGGTGAACAGACCACTGAATATGCTCAGTTATGGGTGGCGTATGAGCTGCCCCCAACACTGATGCTGCAGGATGCACGGGTCTTTCTTCTGTCCACTGTGGGCTGAGACCCAAGCTGGGCCCTCTCATGCAGGGCCTTCACCGTTCTCCTTTCTTTCATTGTGCCTTCCTCTTCACCATGTCTTACATTGACCTTAGCTTCAATCCTCCTTGCTTCTCTGATCTCGTGTGTGTGTGTGTGTGTGTGTGTGTGTGTGTGTGTGTGTGTGGTTTGGTTTTTGAGAGGAAGGGTTTCATGTAGCCCAAGCTGGCCTCAAGTTATGCATACTAGTGGAAGATGACCTTGAACTCCTGGTCTCCCTGCCTTTTACCTCCCCAGAGCTTTGGATCACAGGCAGACATCACCACTCTTACTTCATTCAGTGCTGGGGATCAAACCCAAGGCTCCTCACAGGCAAGCCCTCTGCCTTCTGGTTAACCTTTGACCTTGGCCGTGCCATAAACACAGGCATTCTGTGACGGTGCCAGGCAAGAGGACAGCTTTGCCAGATGACGTTGGATCTTCAGAAGGAGTGAGTCACCTGTCAGGGGAGCTTCTACAGCCTTTCCGTGGCCTCTAGTCTTGTCGCTTCAAGGTCAAGTTCCTCTCAAGGCAGAGAGCCAGAAACGTGCAAACCCTAACCGTAACCCTAACCGTAACCCTAACCCTAA
>JAQHUG010000113.1:4120767-4133337 GCA_028555095.1 Dicrostonyx torquatus
CACGCCTTTAATCCCAGCACTCGGGAGGCAGAGGCAGGCGGATCTCTGTGAGTTCGAGACCAGCCTGGTCTACAAGAGCTAGTTCCAGGACAGGCTCCAAAGCTACAGAGAAACCCTGTCTCGAAAAACCAAAAAGAAAAAGAAAATAATAAGGTGAGTGGCAAGACAACCCCCCTCCCCGTGTCAATTCCTTTCCTCGCTGCTGTGACAAAACATCTGGCAAAAGTCACTTGAGGAAGGGAGCCTTTGTTTTAAAGCCCAAGGCTCTAGAGATGCTTCAGTCCATCATGGCGGCAGAAAGCGGCCCCATCCGGGGCTGGTGAGAGGTGGGACAGTCACACCATGGTCACACCAAACAAGGACTGGTGCCACCTTCAAATGCCACACCTAGTGACCCACTTCTGGCCACACCTCATCTCCTAAAGGCTTCGAAATAGCTCCTCCAACTGGGGAGCAAGGGCTCCAAACACGAGCCTGTGGGAGAACGTTCTTGAACCAACCATAACTGACATTCCTTCACAGTCCCAGGGGAAGCAACCCTATACCAGCCTGGCCTTAGACTTAACCCCTCCTCAGGTATAGATGTATCATTCTAATATAGTCAGCTTATAAACTTTTGTTTAAATGAGCTTTGACTACACACTTTATGTTCCTCAGCTCCCCTGTTCAGTGCCAAAGCCATGATGTCCATCTCAAGCTGTCTTACCTTTTCTTGGACAAAAAAAAAATGTAAATACATTGTATAATGAAAACATGAAGAAATCTGCGGATATTTCTTCTGCAAAAGCAATTAAACTTGTCTCAGGCCCCCACATAAACATGTAATTTTCCTCACGGAAGAGTAGGGAAACTTAAAAGACGAGGATCGCTGCTTCTCAGGTGAAATGAATCTGCTTATAATAAGAGCTCCTGAGACGCCAGCTCGTGCAGTATAAAATAGTTTCTTTAGCATCTGTCTTGGTCTGAGCCCACAAAACACCATCCTAACTGACTCCCGCAGGCATGGTCCTTAAAGCCACGTGACCCCATCAAGGAGCAGGCAGCGCAAGAGACTCAGTTTAGTGTCAACGGTTGTGTCCTTCTCATTCCACAAAGATTCGTGGGGTCCCAGCTTTATAGTCACGATATTCCTTTGGTCGGTTAGTTGACCTACAAATAACTTTTTAAAGAAAGATGGACAGTTTATTAAGAAAATGAAGCAGTCCGGAGAATGAGAGGAGGAGGCGCCTGTTCCAAAGCCTACTATTAACCTTTATCCAATAAAATAAGACAAATGTTACAAATGTGTGCAGGTTCCTTGCCACTGATTCTGGATTTTCTTTTATAGAGCCAGTGTGTGTGTGTGTGTGTGTGTGTGCGCGCGCGCACGCGTTTATTTGAGCACATGTGTGTGCCAGAAGTCAGCCTTGGGTGACATTCCTCAGACGTCCGTCTGCCTTCTGTTTTGCTGTTTTTTTTATTTGCGGGCATGTGTCTATGTCTCTGTGTGGGTATTGCACATGGGTGTTGGTGCCCAAGTAGGTCAGAAGAGGGATCAGATCCCCTGGAGCTGGAGTTATAGGCAATTGTGAGGGGCCTGATGTGGGTGGGTGCCGGGAACTGAACTCCGGTCCTCAGAAAGAGCAATCTGCACTTTGATATTCTGAGCCCTTGCTCGGGCTCACCACCTCGTTTTTGGGACAGGGTCTCTCACCAGTGTGGAGCTCACCAAGCACGCTCAGCTCGTGGGCCAGTGAGCCCCGGGGATCAGCCTCTCCCGCCTCCGGCACAGGGTTTGTAAGTGCACACCACCACGTGGGTTCCGAGGCCCATACCCAGGCCCCTCACGCTTGTGACGAGGATTTGACAAACTGAACCATCACCCAATCCCTTTTAGATCCTTTAAAGCAGAACAGATTCCAAAAAGAGAAAAAAAAATGCACGCCCAGGGTAGGGCCTCTAGTTTTCCACTGAGACACCACCGCTATGATGAGACCTGAGGCTCCGTACAGGGTCCCTTATAAAATGTGACTTTTCCTTCAATCTCTGAGCTCATCTGTGCCTTGCTTAGTTAAATTCTCCTGGTGTCTTCCAACCCCTCTGGCTCTCACTCTTTCCACCTCCTCTTCCCAGGGGCTCCCTGAGCTCTGAGGGGAGGGGTTTGATGGAGACATCCCTTTTAGAGCTGTGTGTGCCAAGGTCTCTCTCCGAGTACTACCTGGCTGTGGGACTCTGCGTTCTAGAGAAATCGTCTCTAATGCTGGCTGGGTAAGGTACTGATTTGAGGACAGCAGAATGCCATCAGGAGCTGTTTTATTGCTTTTTTTTTTTTTTGTTTTTTTTGAGACAGGGTTTCTTTGTGGCTTTGGAGCCTGTTCTGGAACTAGCTCTTGTAGACCAGGCTGGTCTCGAACTCACAGAGATCTGCCTGCCTCTGCCTCCCGAGTGCTGGGATTAAAGGCGTNTCTAAGCTTGCTGGGCGGCCTGGCGGCTGGGAACCAACAAACGACCTCCCTCCAAGAATCTCATGTTCCTGTCTCTGCGTCGTCTCAATTTTGATGGACTGTCACCTCAAATTTTGAGTCACATAAAGCCTTCCCACCTTAAGTTGCTTTTTGTCAGGTGGTTTGTCCCTGATGTGGTTCCATGTTGTCCCTGGAGTCAGTGCAAGGCTGGACTTGACTGTGTCAGAGGTCACCAGTATACCCCACTATCCTGGGTTGTTTGTTTGTTTTTTTTTCCAGCAGACCCTTTGTAAGACTGACAGGTAACAAATTACCCTGGGAGAGGTAAGTTTCCAAGGATCTCTACAGAGAGTTCATCCAGAAAGTTCTACAGAATCCACTGGGCAGGGTCCTGTATGCTATCCTGGAATTCCTCTCCCACTTCTGGTTCTTCACACGTAGAGAGGGCAAGTGTGAGCAGGTACCAGAGGCAGACATCTGTTCCAGCAACATACACAGAAGGAAGGAACGTTCCTCCAGTAGATACAATGTCCCATGTCACCACCCTGACAGCACCTTAAGTGAGAGGGAAACGCAGACCTGTGTGGTCCTCTGAGACCACTTTTCCAGGCACGTGTTAAGAGAGCCAGGAAGGAGAGCCAGGTCCTTTGTCTGCAGCCTAAGTCTGCTACTTAATTACCGGTGGCCTTCATGTGTCTGGCTCTCTTTGAAGAGGCAGGGGGAACTACCCAGAAAGAGTTCAAACAGATAATCCTTCCCCTTGCTGTCAAGCTGGTACAGGGCACCTGGGAAGAGGCAGGAGGAGGCAGCGGGCAGGCAGGCAGGACCCTGGGGAGAAGACAGGAAAGAGAAAGGGCAAAGCAGGAGAGTAACACCAGGACTCAGAGGCCCCATGGCTGCTGGACCCCAGAGCCACTTCCTCCAGCTAGTGCCATCTGTCCACTGTGTGGAGTCCTCTGCCCATGTACATCAGAGACCCACTGAGCCGGCTCTTCCCGCAGCTCCTCTGCAAACAGTTCATGGAGGAGTAAATATTCCACGGCCTGGGAGAGTCACACAGCGTAAATCTGCAAACCGAAGGCAGGGAACGCCAGAGGAGAGAGGTAACACTTTGCTTAGCTGCAGTGTGTACCTGATGTCATGGGTTGAGCTGCGTCCCTCTCATCCAAACATGGGGATGCTCTAGCCTCTGGTACCCAACGCTGTGATCTTCAGAAATAAGGGGTGCAGGGATAACTAAGACAAGGTACTGGAGCAGAGTGGGCCCTGGGTCTAGCATGCCTGGTGATTTCATAGGGAAACAGTGGAGACAGAGACAGGGGAACGAGGTGTACCCTGGAGCAACACATCAGCAAGACCTGCAGTCAAGGACAGTTACGAACCTGCCCAAAGCTGTTATGAAAATAATAAGGTGCTGGGCGGTGGTGGCGCAGGCCTTTAATCCCAGCACTCGGGAGGCAGAGGCAGGCGGATCTCTGTGAGTTCGAGACCAGCCTGGTCTACAAGAGCTAGTTCCAGGACAGGCTCCAAAGCTACAGAGAAACCCTGTCTCGAAAAACCAAAAAACCTGGGTCTTGGGGTTATCTAGGCTCTGGTTCTCAGTCACCCAAGCAGTATCCGGCATGGGTTCCATCTCACAAGCACAGGGCCGATATGTGTCTGCACCAATCCTAACTTTCCGCTTAGCATTTTTATAGGTCTCTTGGATGTGTGAACGAGCAGGTCTCTGATTCTTGTGTCTTCCCTTGGGGCTCTTTTCCTTCTGTTGGTTTACCTTGTCCAACTTCAATGTGTAGTTTTGTTTGGGGGTTTGTTTTTGGTGTTTGTTTTGTTTTTTGTTGTTTTTGAGATAGGCTTTTACTGTAGCCATCGAGCCTGTCCTGGAACTAGCTCTTGTAGACCAAGCTGGCCTCGAATTCACAGAGATCTGCCTGCCTTTGCCTCCCGAGGGCTGGGATTAAAGGCGTGCACCATCACTGCCCAGCTAGTTTTGTTTTTATCTTTTTTTGTTATCTCTTAGAAGTCTGTTCTTTTCTAAGGAGAGACACAAAGGGAGTGGATCTGAATGGGGGTGGGAGGTGGGGAAAGATCTGGGAGGAGTGCAGGGAAGGGAGAGTGTAATCAGGATATATTGCATGAAAAAAATTAGTTTTTAATAAAGGGGGAAAATGTAAAAAAAATTCAACTTTTAGATATACAATAAACACATTTTTAGAATAAATATTTGTCATGTAATTATATTAAGATTTTTTTTTAACTATTGACCTAAAACAAATACAGCCCTCTGGTAAAAGCTCCAGTGGCAGACGCATGGCAGTACATACCTGTTATCCCAGCATTCGGGAAGCAGAGGCAGGAGAATCAGGAGTTTGAGGCCAAGCTACATGGGGGACATGTGACACTAGGCTATGCAACACACTACCTTAGATAAATAAAAACAAACAGTGGGAAGCAAAGTCATGGCACCGGAAGCATCATAGACATGGGGACTTCAGGAAGAGGGAAATTTGCACCCTGAGACTACACACGGACCGGGGGAGGGTTTGATGCTCACGGGGACAATGCTGATGCCTTCTCTCCAGAGAGAACTTGTCAGGGGCTGGGGTAGGGCCGAACGCCCCTTGTTTCCCTTGCAGGGTGTATTAATTAATTAATTTATAACTCCCCTTGTGACGGTCGATGTTGTCAGCTTGGCAAACCCAGACTCACTCAGGAAGCTAGTCTCTGGGAATGTGGGTGGGGTTTCCTTGATTACATTCACTGAGGTGGGAACAGTCTTCCCTAAGGTGGCTGGCACCATTGCCTGGCTGGGACCCTGGGCTATAGGAGTGGAGAAGGGGCGCGGTGAGCATTCATCTAGTATCCCTGCTTCCTGATGGGCCGTGGCAGGTGACTAGTGACTTCAAGTCCCCGCCACCTTCACTTTCCCACCATGGTGAACGGGGCACCTGAACTATGAGCCCCAATAACCCATCTCTCCTTGAAGTTTGTTTATCGGGGTGTTTAATACAGCAACAGGACAGGAGACTCAGACCCCAGTTAACACCACCTGGTGCTTCGGGAGGGGAGTTCCCAGAAGGGATCAGTGTGTGTGACTTGGGCTGCTCTTGAGTGGCTGCCATGACTTCTCTTCTCCTATTTTTTAAAACGCTCTTTCTTCTTGAGGAGGCACACTTGAGAATAGTTAGTGGCAGGGACAGCAGGACATTGCTCCTGGTCTCTCTTGGGTTCGCCTAGGGACCCCATTCAGATTTGCCAAGAGATGTGTCTCCTCTTCTTATGAGAGATTGTTTATTAGTATATTAATTATATGTAATGACGGGTTTCCTTGTGGTATTTTCAGGCGTGTATGTGATGTATTTTGTCGTTCACCCCTATAGCCCTCCCATGCCTGCTTTTCCACTTCCTCATCCCATCTAGGCCCTCTTCCACGTTCGTGTCTTCTTTTGTTACCCAGGGAATCCCATTAGGGTTGTTTACAAAAGTATGAACAACTTACCAATGGCTAGTCACTGAAGAAAATGACTCCACCAGCAACCATTAACTACCATAGACCCTCATAATCACGAGTTCCTACTTCCTAGCTACTATTAACTGCCTGTAAGTCCTAAGGCAGGACAGAGAATCCATGTCTTCCCACTGAAAATCTTAGCCATCTCCCAGCCCTCCTTGCTTCTGCCTTCACAGCTTTGGCAGTTTCCTTGTCTCCTGATGGTTTTTCAACAGCCTACTGACAGCCTACATCATCACCAAGGGTCTCCAACAGCCTACTAAAGGCCTACATCATCACCAAGGGTCTCCAACAGCGTACTGACAGCCTACATCATCACCAAGGGTCTCCAACAGCCTACATCATCACCAAGGGGCTCCAAGAAAAACCATCTGCCCTGTCCCCTCTGGCAGAGACAGGCAGGGTGAGGTCCAGTGACCGGTGGTGGCTACTCCTCCTGACTGTCACCTGCCCAGCCTGCTGACAAAAGCTCCGATCCTCACCCGTGGTAGGCTCACCTTGCTCCTGGACTGGTCCTCTCCTGGAAAATAGTCTACACTTATTTCTTGGGAGTCTCCTCCCCACCTTGCCGGGAGTCTCCCCCCCCCGCCATTTCCTGAAGCTGTCTACAGTGCACAGGGACACCCTTGGTATTGGGAGTTGAGGGCTTGGACAACAGCCCTCACCATCAAGGAGTGACCTACCACTTAAGATACAGAAAGCAAAGTCTCAGGAACCTGTGAGAGCAAGAGATGAGAGCTTCAGCTTCAAGGCCCCCTCTGCCTTGCGGATGGTCTTTCTCTGTGTGCCTGCTGTATGCATGTGCTTCTCCGCTCCCTATAAAACCCTTGCTTCAACTAAAAGAGAGAGAAAACCAGAGACAGAGACACAGAGAGACAGACACAGAGGCAGAGCGACACACAGACGACAGAGAGCCAGACAGGCTGCAGCCAGAGGGAGAGTCACCTTGGCAGTCAGGCAGGGCTCTGAGGCTGAGCACCTTGTACCATATCCTCATCAACGTTGAAGGGATTTCAGCCAGGCACAAAATCCACCGTGGCTCTTCCAAAACACTAAGCCGTTTTTGCCACTACACAAGTCACAGCTGCTTTGCTCAAGCCCTGTGCGAGGAGCGGGGATTAATTTATCACCGCTGCACCCAAAAGGCAAGGTTCCTCTATGGCCCTTCCTGGGACAAGGCTCAGACGTGAGAATGATGCTCTAGAGAGGGTGGGGCACACCCAGAAGTTGCACCGCTTGTGTTATGGGGTGGCAGACCCTCGTGTTCAAAGACCATCACCATCAATCTCATCATTTAGCAATTGAGATCTGGGTCCAAAAAACAACACCGAAGGCAGCCATGCCTTGGTGTGGAAAATATACAGGACGACGCTCAGGGCGAGATGCCAGCACACCACGGCTGACCTTCTGTGGAAGATCTCTCTGCACGGCAGCCCCTTGCCAAGGTTGCGTCGGACTGAATGTTGCAGCCTAGCAGACCAGCAAGGCACAGGGGAGCCCAGTGAATGTCAAGTGCGTGCACAGATCCTCACAGAAGCTGATGTCCACCACAGCATTCCTTAAAGGAGATGACCTATAGATAAATCCACGAAATTTCCGGTTTATCTCTCCCTGTAAGGTCTAGATGACAATGTGAAGTTCATTTCCACGGCAGTTCACCTTGGGGGACCAGTGAGTTGTCTTAGCTTTCTAATGGAGAGAGAGCCTGGAGTGTTGCTGACACGCGAGCGGCTGCAATGGAGGGTCTACACCCAGGAGCCCCTGAAGGGGTGTGGTCTTGACCATTTCGGCTTGTGACCACGCCCCGCCATTAGTTAATTATGCCAGCTGAAATGGTCAAGACCACACCCCTTCATCCCTCCCTCAGTTTACCTTCCCTACCTGTGTACTCTGGCACCTCCCCTAGGTCCCCAAGGCTACTAGCAGCCGGACTCTCGAGTGAGGGTCCAGTAACCCTCCCCACCCTTTTCTTCTATGACAGAATGTCATCAGTCAGCAAGCCCCGCCATGCTAGACTCTTGCAAGCAGATACTTGAGCACCAATAGAGGACACTGTTTAGCTCAGGGGACTGTGTTCCACAACTCAGAGATACACCCATTCGATGTACAAGATGGAGAGCTGTCACCTGGAAGAACACAGGTCTGTCATCATTGCAGGAACAAGGACAGGGCAATCGGATGTGGGAGGTGTGAGGGTGGAGGCTGTGAAGAGTCTGCAGAGCCACCTCTGACTGACTCCCCTGGGAATCTGTGAGGATGAGGACTACAGTTTGGCAGGTCTCAGCAAGACACAAGGTCTTTCCGGTGGTGTCCAAGATTCTGGATCTTAGAGGGACAGGAGAACAGGGGAGCTCTTGGAGTGGTGTAAAGGGCTTGAGAAATAAACACAGTGGTGGCCAACGGTAACCAAGACTGAAGTGGAACCTGGATGAAGGGAAGGAAAAGGGTAGAGAAGTCAAGGCTCTTTCCCTCACTGGTCCCATAACTGCCAGCATTTGTGGGATCCTGATGAGCAGCCCGTGTTTTCTCTCTGCAGCCTCACCCATAGCTAAGGTGGCATCAGACACCATGCAGGTAACCCCTGGGTCTCTATCCCAGAAGCAACAGTGATGAGCTGATGGTTTTGAGAAAACCTTTTCTGACCACCTGGGAGATCTAGCACCATGATGGAGCAGCCGGCTCGCTCACCTCTTTGAGCTTGTTTGGGCTCAGCTCAGATCTCTACCTGGTTGGTGATTCAGAGACTTGGGTTCTCTCTAGTCAAGGGGTCCTTGCCCGGGAAAACGGTGATGCTCTGAACCCAAGCACAGCGCACTCTGGGCATATTTCACATGTCTTCCCTCTTGAGGGCCATTGGGAGCGAGCTCTTTACTCTTCTTCCTGCTGTGATGGAATTACACACCAGGAAGCTATGTAAAAGGGGAAGGATTTCTTTCAGTTTGGAGTTTAAGGGTAGAATTCATTGTCTTCTGGAAGGTAGTGTTGTGTGGCCATTTCCTCCTGATTGGAACACTCTCCTGCTGGGAGGAGAGAATGCAGGAACGTCACAGGGCTCAGGAACTTTAGAAAGTTACAAGACCCATAAGATTGCTTCCCGGGGTTACACAAGAGTGATGATATTGGGTGGAGGGGACTCTCTAGTTGTTTGAACCGTCTAGACCTGTGTGTGAGCCCTCCATGGATGCCGCTTTTCCAAGGCATCACCCTTGATGGGGTAGGCCTTTGATCCTCGCCCCTGGAAGTGACCCTGTATCCATGGTATCGTCACTCTCAGGTCCACCGAGTTAGCCTTGAGTGGATTTGTTTCAGTGGCTGTTGTTGGTACCCTATCTGGGGTGAGGAGTGGAGCAGCTCATGACTGTGGTGGCAGAAATGCGTGGTTGTTGATTCACATCGTGGTGGACCAGGATCCAAAGATGGGAAAGGAAGCAAGCCTGGCTTACAAACTCCAAGGCTCAGCCTTTAGAGAACTACTTCCTCCCTCTAGACCCTGCCTCCTCCAAAGGCTCCACAGCCTCCCCCAAACTGTCACCAGCAGGAGATCAAGTGTTCAAACCCAAGACATTGACCTTGGCATCACCCTAGCTTCCTGGAGGGAACAGCCTTCGGGAGTACACAATGATGGGATTTATAAAGAAGGAATGGAGGGTGATCTAATCCAGCACGGAAGGCTGGGAGCCAGTGTCACTCCACAGCAAACAAGGTGGGATAGGACGAGATGAGCTCGCCTGCCAGCAGGCTCTGGCAGAGCAGAGAGCCATCTGCCAGCAAGCTTGGGAGGATTTCTGCCCAGTGGGACACAGGACCAGATGATGGGCGAGGTCTTTTCCAAGTGCAAACTCTGAAAGCGACACCGGGTTCACTGCCACACAGGCGGGGCAGGGTGGTACTCTCTGCTGGAGAACACAGACGGCAGAGACAGCAGTCTGACTGCCGCAGCTCAGGGCCACAGGGAGCCCTGTCTCGTTCTGTCACCTCCTGGCAAGGTAGTGGAGCGATGCACTTTCTCCTAGAGGAGGCAGGCACAGTGCAGCTGCTCATTTGCGAAGGGAAGAGGGCGGAGGGCACCGGGACAAGGAGGCTGCATGTGCCAAGCAAGGATCACGTGCTGGCAAAATCGCGGCCTGATAGGAAGGGGCTGAGCTGCACTGGATGAGCTTGTTCAGTCACCAGTCCTAGGGGTGACTTTTAGGAGGAAGAATATGGAAAGGCGCAGGGGAGACAGACTATATTCTGTCCCCAAAAAGATGCTACCCCGAGCGTGGGACACAGCACACAGCACAGCACAATGAACACATCAATCTAGGTCTTAGCTGAGGGGCCAAAATCAGAATATTCAGAGTAGACTGGATCAGTATTTTTTAAAATTCCCCGATGACACTCAGGTAATCTCCAGAGCTGAGAAGGAACATGGACCTGGTCTCAGCTCTGCCATCAACTAAGCAATCGTGTGTGTGTGTGTGTATGTATGTTTGGCTCTCTGAGGATGCCAGTACATATGTGCATGTAGAGGCCAAAGGTCAACTTCAGGTGTCATTCCTCAGGCATGATTCACCTTGTTTTGGTAACAAGGTCTTTAACTGTCTTGGGGCTCACTCAATAGGTTAGGCTTGCTGGATACCAATGCCCAGGATTCTTTTCCTGTCTCTGTCCCCCTAGTGCTGGGTTTACACATGGATGCCCACACACTGGCTTGTCCATGTGGGCTCTGGGACTCAACCTTGGATCTTCATGGGTGCAGGGCAAACTCCTTACCAAATGAGCTATCATCCCAGCCCTCAGCTAAGCAATCTTGGTCAGGTCTCTTAACCTCCTTGAAAACTCAATGCAACTCTAAATGTGAGAAGCACAGAGTGCCAAGGTTTCCTCCGGCAACAACTGTTCTATTGTTTCCTGAGCGTTTCAAAGCTTGTCGGTATTCTGCCCATTTAGTTGGCAGGCCTGACTGATGTCCACGGTGCCGAACATGGATACGGACACAGAATCTCATTAGCTTCTTGGTGTGGCCTGCGATTTAAAATTACAGCATTTCTTTTCTCCTTCCGATTGTGGGTTGCCAATCCTCCCTCTTCCTTTTTCCTTTGGGCTTGGAGGAAATGAAAAGGCCTTTGGGGAGGCATTTCCATTTTGCATACTTATTACATTTTTTTTTCTTTTCTGCAGCAGCTGTGGTTAAGGGCAAAAAGTCATTAAGTATTTTGAACTATCTGGCTGTCAAAGTATTTGTTTCTGGAGCTCCTGATAAGACTAAGCTGCCACCTTTAAAAAACAGAAAGAAACCCAAGTCAATGGTAAGTGACTTTAATGTAAACCTACTGTACACGGCTGCACATCTGGGAATGAGCTGAGTGATTAGAAAATAAGAATATGCCATCAAGTTAGTCACACGGGCAAATACCGCTAACACAGGTCTTATGTCTCTGGGGTCTCTAGGGAGAGCAGGCAAATGGAAAGTCAATCATTCTCCCTGAACAAAAGCTTCTTCATAATTTTTCTTCTTTTCATGATCATTTCCACAGTTCAAAAAGCAAATAATAATAACAATATAAACAGTAGTTTGAAATGTTTTTGTAATTTCTACCATGGAAAAAAGGTTAAGTGTGGGGGCAGCAGCTCACACGGTCGTTTACTACTCAGAGGTCATGTCAAACTTCAGTAAGGTCAGAAGGACTCACTCGTGTTTTCCTTGTTTCATAATCTGCGACTTGGAATGGGCCTTGAACTCTTTCCTTCAGTCCTAAGAGCATGGCTTTCATTTGGGTCATGTGGCATAGCCAGTGAGTGCTATCTGGCAACACACAGCCCAACCACATTTGATAAGGCATTAATATTTTATTATTTATTATTAGCCTGTATATGTCAAGGAGAGGGAAGGAGAGAAAGATGTTTGTGGCTTGTTGCTGTGCGTGTGAACACACACTTGCTATGATACATGTGTGGGGTTCAGAGGACAACGTTTGGGAGTCAATTCTCTCTCTTCCAACTATAAATTCCAGGGATCAAACTCCGGTCCTCAGGCTCCTACAGCAAATGCGCTCACTCACCCACCTGGGGCCTTGGTCTTACACAGCTGCAAACATACATTCTGTCTCAGTTGCTCAATCACTGTGACTGAACACTGGACAGGAGCAACCTAAGGAGGGAAGCAGCTACCTTGGCTCACAGTCTGGAATGGTACAGTCCATCATGGAGGAGTTCATGCTTGGCTCACAGTCTGGGATGGTACAGTCCGTCATGGAGGAGCTCACCCTTGGCTCACAGTCTGGGATGGTACAGTCCATCATGGAGGAGTTCACCCTTGGCTCACAGTGTGAGATGGTACAGTCCGTCATGGAGGAGCTCACCCTTGGTTCACAGTCTGAGATGGTACAGTCCGTCATGGAGGAGCTCACCTTTGGCTCACAGTCTGGGATGGTACAGTTCGTCATGGAGGAGCTCACCCTTGGCTTGTAGTCTGAGATGGTACAGTCCATCATGGACAGTCCGTCATGGAGGAGCTAACCCTTGGTTCACAGTCTGGGACGGTACAGTCTGTCATGGTGTAGCTCACCCTTGGCTTGTAGTCTGAGATGGTACAGTCCATCATGGATTAGCTCACCCTTGGCTCGCAGTCTG
>JAQHUG010000113.1:4165432-4177815 GCA_028555095.1 Dicrostonyx torquatus
GAGAAACAATACTTCTCTGTTTGCCTTTATCCCATTATAAGAACAGAATGAACTCGAAGAGAGACTAAAAGTTAGAAAAGACGAAAACAAGGAATAGATGCAGCCTGCATCTTGTGGAATGGCCTCTAGATCCAAAACATTAGGGATACAGTTGCAAAGGCTCTGAAAATAGACAGCCAGCTTTCTACGGTTAGGGGCCTCTGGCTCGCAGGAGTTGCCTTTCAATGGAAAGGGGGAATTTATGGACAAGGAAACAAACAAAGAAGTAGACACAAAGTCGCATCTATACAAGATTTTGACGCATACCACTGGCAGCCAGCAGATAAAGGTCCAAGAGAAAGGTATAGTCGAAAGAGCCAAACTAAGAAAACTTGCAACTGTCAGGCGCCGCTGGAACCGGCTTGAGAGCAGGAAACAGCTGGAGAAGTTTTATAGGCCTTAGGGAGAGCCTCGGCATCAGCACTGACTCCATCGGAGCCAAGGAGGGCAGTGGAAAAGGTTGACCTTGCAAAGGACAAAGCCAAGGGCCCTGGGGAGGCCTGGACAAGAGTTTCTCCCTGTAGGGTTGAGTTAGGACTTGGCTGAAGAATAGGGAACGGTTCCAAAGCCAACTCCACGGGGTTTCAGCATTGCTGGGGACCAGCAACTTCTGTCTATTACAGCCAGTCTGTGGCTGTGCTCTAGTACCTGCGGCTTTGTTAGATTTTTGAGTGTGTGTACGGAACTAGACAACCTGTCCTTTCCCTAAAGATTGCTTTAGACAGTCACAGCTGAATCTGAGAGATCAGAACACTGAAAACTGACAAGCCCCTGGGAGAGCCTGGCCTGGAAGCTTTTTGCTTCAAGGAAGAGGCCAGCATATTCTGGTGATAAATTGAGCATGTCTTCTCTGGGTAGCAAGGAAGTCACAGACCTTTTGTCAAAAGCTATCACATCTTTCTGAATGCCCTAACCAAGGCATAAAGGCTGCATATCTGGGACCCCTGAAAAGTGAGGCCAACTGATTCCAACAGGGAGGGCTGTGAGCGTGGTCACAGTATACAATATACTCGGAAAAAAAAATGTCCTTATGAAACTCAACATTATGTATGTGGATGTATGCCAACAAAAGACCTTAAAAGAAAAATGCAGCTGTAGAAACGAGGTTCACAGTCCTGGAAGGATTCAGAGGGTCAGCGATTCCTTCCTGTGCTGCCAAATAAACAAACACAAATAAAAGCCATGGTCCTAATTTAAAACTAAAAATCAGGGCTGCAGAGTTGGCTCAGTAGCTGAGAGGAGTTGCCGTGTCACCGTGAAGAATCAAGTTCAAATCCCCACGACCCGTATGAAAGGTCAGGTGTGGTCACTAGCAGGCCTGTCACCCCAGCACGGTGTGGTTGGGGATGAGGAGACAGAGACAGGGGCACCACTGTGCTTCCTGGCTGTCTGCTTAGTTCTGGGTTCCAGGAGAGACTCTGAGGAGAATAAGGTGGAAAGTGTAGGGCAGGACACCTGACGTGATCCTTCGGCTTCCGCAGAACAGAGATTGAGCACCTTCTTGCACAAGCGTGCGTACACTCCCCACCCCCACCCCCACGTGCACAGCCTTCCCCCGGTGCCAATAATATTGCAATAGCATGCACTGTGTCCGGCTGGCAAGATCTCCACTTCCAGCTGCCCACCCTAGAAGACCTCCTACTGCCACCGGGCACATATCGAAATCGCTGGCTGTTGTCAATCAATGTCAGGTTTCCCCTCGAGCGGACAGCTGGAGGCACAGGAACCTATCCCAAAAGCCGCCACCAGCCAGCGCAGGCTGTTTTTGGACCCCGCTTCACCTTCCGTGTGCCCAGGCAGCCCATTTGAAAGTCCTAACAATTAAATTCAAATTTTCCACATAGATTTGCATAGTCAGTCAGTCCCGATGCCTTCCTCGCCGAGCAGCCTTTGCAGTAAACTCTCCGAGAAAACTGTTAAAACAGCCAAGAGGGTCTGGGAGTGGTTGTCTCCCAGAAACCTTCGCTGTTGATGGATGATTCGAAACTTCAGCTCTCCGTGTATCCCTCAAGGCAGGCAAATCCCTTTCTTTCTGAACGTTCCTTCACCTTTGCTTCTTTTTTTTCCGATAATTCTCCCGCTGATTCATTGAGGGAGGATGCTACAGCGTGCAATGGAGAACTAGCAGGAGTGGGAAGTGGAAGCTAAGTTAGTTCACAGCCTCCAAGGGAAAGTCGAGCATCCCACCCCAGCCTTCTGCCCTGGGCCTGCTGGTGATTTATGTTGGCTTTTTTTTTTTTCATAGCTGCCAGGTTCTGGGGAGCAACAACCTCCTCCACCATGGGCTGTCTGAGCCATTTCACTCTCTTAGGTCATTGGGGTTTGAACTGGAATCCTTCCAGGTCCTGCCTGCTCAGGCTCTGCGTTCTTGACGACCTTCTGGCTGCAGGGGAAGTTGGTGATGGAGAACGTGCATTGGAAAGGTCACAACCTTTCTTTGAACCCTTCCGAAATGCTGCTATCTTGAACAGAACTCTCCCGAGACAGGAGCTGGTACGTGGGATTGCACAAACACACAGGCGTGACTTTGAGCCTTGCTGTCAGCACCACAAGCCTCCGAGATTACCACAGCCATAGTTTGACTGCTTTAAGTTTTATTTTAATTTTTGATTATGTGTTTGTGTGTGAGGCCGGTGCATATGGCCACGTGAGTACAGTCCTTCAGAAGAGGATTCCTCATTCCCTGGAGCTGGAGTTAGCAGCGATTCTGTGTCTCCTGTCATGAGTGCTAGGAACCGAACTCAGGTCCTCTAAGAAGAATATCCATTCTTGTGTGTGTGTGTGTGTGTGTGTGTGTGTGTGTGTGGTTTTTCAAGATAGGGTTTCTCTGTGTAACAGCCCTAGCTGTCCTGGAACTAGTTCTTGTAGACCAGTCTGGCCTCAAACTCATAGAGATCCACCGGCCTCTGCCACCCGAGTGCTGGGATTAAAGACGTGCGCCACCACTGCCCATCCAGTACCCATTCTTAGCAGCTGAGCCATCTCTCCAGACTCACTGGGATATTACTTTTATGTATGTCTCTGTGCACATGCACACAGGGAGTGGAGAACACACGGAGGCCACAGGCCAACATCAAGTGTTTCCCTCAATCCTCACCCACCTTATTTTTCTGAGACAGATTTCTCACTGGGCTTCAGTCAGGCTGCGTTTACTGGTCAGCAAACCCCAGGGATCCTTTCCCGGCCTCCCTAACTCTGGGGTTCAGGTGTGTACTGCCACCCTTAGCTTTTTATGGTTGTGCTGGGCCCTCAAAATCATGTCCTCATGTTTGCATGACAAGTGCCTTCCTGGTTGATCCATCTACGCGGCCCCACCATTTAGAGTTTATGTATTTCTCCATGTGTAAGTGTTAGAGGCTTGGTTGCCTATCTACAGTGCTTAGGAGAGGTAGTGGAAGAAGGGATGGATGGAGGGAGGGAGATGGGGGCAGAGGAAAGGAGGGATGAAGGCAGGTCCCTAAGGTAGTGTGGGGGCCCCGGTCCCTCTCCCTCCTCCTCTTTGCCCCCTCTTCTCTCACGTCACCATGTTCTCTTTCTGTCCCCCGTTCCTGGGTGCCCCGAGGTGAGTAGCTTTGCTGACACACACAGGATTTCCACAGCCTTAAAGTGGGGAGACCAAGTGACTCTGGGCTAGAATCTGATTGTGAGCAAAAGTAGATCTCTTCTTGTAAGTTGATGACCTTGGGGATACTTTCTCCCCACAGCAACGGAGAGCTGACTCCCACACCTAAGACCCTCACTGCAAATTATTTTTATTCCAGCTAAATCCAGAAATTTACCAAGCATCATCTCTGCTCAAACAGGACACTACTTCCTAATTAAACATGGATGAGACACAGCACCTCCCTTACGGGCTCACTTTCTATGAATAAGATAGTCTGTTGTCTGAGGTCGTTGGAAGTAAGCCAAGATGGGAGCCCCTAAGTGACCTGTTGGCCTCTATGACCAATGCTGTTGATAGCACATGTCGAATCATCACAGCCTCCGTTCTCCACACAGCAATAGTAAGACTGGGAAATGCTCGTGGTGGCTGCTCGGTCATTGCCCATCAACTTCAGCCCCTCCCTGTCCTCCTAAGCCAGCCTCTAAGGTCAACTCCAGTTCTCCTTCTGTGAATCTATGCAGATGTCTGAACCATGTGTTTGTTTTCCACTAGCCTCTCCCAAGCCTCTAGATACATGACAGTCTTGGGGGGGGGTGTTTTCAGCATTCTCTGGAGACATCCTGTCATTGTGGGGACAGATGAGCACTAGATGGCATCTCTCCCCTGGCCCATTAGCTGCTACAAAGCCAAGCAAGCTGGTGCAGCTGGGATGTATCCTACAGATGTGGAGAGGAGGCTCTTCCTCTCGCACACACATGCACGCACACGCACAAGCACACAATGCACGTACACACGCACGCACACACACATGCAAACACATGCACACACATGCACGCACACACACATGCACGCACACAAGCATACACACACACATGCATGTATATATACACACACACAGAGAGAGAGGGGGAGATAGACACAGAGAGAGAGAGAGCCCCCCCGCCGGTCCATCTTCACCCACTCACTCAATCCTCACCCACTCCACCACTTACCATCACCAACACAGTAAGTACAAAGACTCTGGGGAGGTTGGGAGCAGTCGGTTTAAAGCTTCGACTCCCAAGCGCTGGGTGAGAAGAGGTGAGCTGCATGTTTAGGCCTTGCCTATCTCTGTTCCCATGCCTGATACGGTTCCCTGCAACAAAGCTCTCTGTCTGTCTTCAGAAGGTTGGTCTAGAAGTCCCTGGCTGCTGGTGGAGGGGGAAGCAAACAGAGCTTAGGCAGCCCTCGAACCTGACTTTGTTACTTTATGCTCACTCATGCTCCCATGGCAAGATCCCGTGTCCCCCAGGTGAACACAGCCTGCAGAATCAGCTAACCAGGGCATGTAGGGGCTCACAGAGGCTGAAGCAACAGTCAGGGAGCCTGTATGGGTCTGAGCTAGGTCCTCCGCACACACATTACAGTTGTGTATCTGGGTGATCTTGGGGGACTCCTAACGGAGAAGAGGGTGTCTCTTTTGCCTGCTCTTGGAACCCTTTTCTTCCTACTGGGTTGCCTCATCCAGCCTTGATACAAGGGCTTGTGCCCAGTCTTACTGTAACTTGTTACGCTGTGTTCAGCTGATATCCCGGGGATATCTGATCTGTTTTTGAAGGGAGACAGAGGAGCAGAGGCTCTGGGGAAAAGGGAGGTGGGGAAGTCCTGAGGAGCAGAGGGAGGGGAGGCTGTGGTCAGGATGTATTGTATGAGAGAATAAAAAAAAAGACTCAGCGTCCCATCTCAAGGTGCTGGGATTGAGCCTCACAGCACACATGCCTGGGATCTTGCTGCTTCCCACCCGCTGGGATAAATGTTACACGGGCACCGTTATGCCACGCTTCCATCTCTCCACAGCCTCTGGCCTCCATGGGGATTCCCAGGGATCATAGCAGTGAAGGCGTATGCGATACAGGTCATGTATACAAATGTGCATATGTGTGTCCTGTGAAATGCATGTGTGTGGTACTTATGTCCACATGTATATGTGTTGGTTATTTCTCTTGTTGCTGTGCTCAGATACTGAAAGGTCATAAGGAAGAAGCTTCTTTGGGCTCATGATATGCTGGCACAGTCCGTTATGACAGGGAGAGCGAGGTGGTGTGAGTGTGAAGCCGTTTGTTTATGTCTGAGGTGGCCAAGAAGGAGAAAGGGGACGTCTGTGCCCAGATAGCTTTCCCGTTTGCCCTCTTCACCTCCTTCGAGCCTCAGACCCTCAGATGGTCCATTTCCTGTTCTGGTTGGATCGTCCCCATCAGTTGTGCTCTCTGGAAATGTGTCCTCACACACACAGAGCTGAGCTTCAAAATGCCCTAGGCATTTCTGCATTTCCTAATCTAGTCAAGCTGATAGTGATGACCAAACCATCATCACACACAGAGTATATGTAACGTATATATGCATGTATTACATATGTACAATGTCATCTACACATGTGACATGTATTATACACACTATGACTATGTGCCTAATTGTGTCTACATATATATCATATGTACAGAAATAAATTCTGCTCTCTTCCGTGTCAACCTAGTTAGGAATTATTTGAGCATCTGAATTCTGCTGCTGTTTCTCCAGAAACTTCTAGAATTCTGCTCTTTAAGTGGATTTTAGACTGTGCAACACATTATTTTTCAGTATTGTCTGTGCTGATGATCTTTATTCATGGGAGGTGGCTTTGAGTTTGGAAAACAGCCAACAGCCATTCGGTGCAAACCCCAGGTAAAATGTGGTTGATTAAGCTGAAGTAAAATCAATCTAGGCTTTCTTCTGTTTCTTTCCCTTCCCCCAGATAGACGTTCCTGGGATAATTGTCAGGAGACAGAAGAAATCAATTGCCAGCGGCAGTCCTTTTGTTTGCATAGTCTCTCGCTTTCATAAAAGGAGGACTGTTTAATAGTGAAGACACAGCCTACATGAGCCATTCATCCTGTCAAAGACGCATCGTATCCGATTCTTTGAGAATTACCAGAGGCTGTCATGGACAGGACAGCCAAGACTGTGTTTTCCAGCTGATAACTTAGCTTTGGTTTTCAGATCATAATCAAGATAATAAGGTAAACTTTAAAACAGTGTACTGGAGAACATTAATATTAGGGTTCTCCAGAGAAACAGAAGCGATTCACACACACACACGCTCACACATGCACACACTCACACTCTCCCTCTCTCTCATACACATACACTCTCTTACACACACACACCCTCTCCCTCTCTCTCATATACACACACTCTCTCTCTTATACAGACACTCACATACACACTCACCCTCTCTCATACACACACACACTTTCTCTCCCTCTCTCTCATAAACACACACATACTCTTACACATACACACACTCTCCCTCTCTTTCATACACACTCTCCCTCTCTCACACATATACACTCTCTTACACACACACACATACACTCTCCCTCTCTCTCATACACACACATTCACTCACACTCTCCCTCTCTCATATACACACACTCTCTCTTACACACACACTCACACACTCTCTCTCTCATACACACACACTCACACTCTCCCTCATGCACACACACTCTCTTACACAACACTCTACTTCTCTCATACACACACACTCTTACACACTCACACTGTCCCTCTCTCACACACACACTCTTTCTTACACACACACTGACACTCATATTCTTACTCTCTCTGACACACACACACACACTCACACACACACACTCACACACACACACTCTCTTACACACACACTCACACTCTCCCTCTCTCTCTCACACACTCTCTTACACACACACACTCACAACACTCTCCCTTTTTCTCATACACAACACTTTCTCTTACACACACTCACACACACTCTCTCATACACAACACTTTCTCTTACACACACTCACACATACTCTCTCATACACACACACTCTCTCATACACACACACACACACACACACTCTCTCTTACACACACACACACACACACACACACGCGCGCGCGATCTGTTGATGAGGAACCATGCTCTTTCAGATGTTGACAAGCCTGGAGCCTGCAAATCCGATGCTCTATTTGGAGCTGAAGGCCAGCAGACAGATAATTGTCTGCCAGGCCATCTCTTTGTAAGCCGTGTTCACTCCTTCCTCTGATTACACAGCCCTCAAGCCTCACCCACACCTCAGTCTCCTCCAAAGCATCCTCCAGGTTGACAAATATAATAGGAGTTGAGAGTACACGTCTTATAAATCTGGGGTTCGTATTCATCTCTTTTAGCCACACCTAACTTACAAATACAGACAGTAGCACGGTCAAGCCTCCACTCGGCTGGAAACATCTGCCTCACGTAACCCTGGAAAGTCACCAATCCTTTCCTTCAAGAGAAGACCGTCTCCGATCCACGATCATTCTCCTCAGTCGCCTGCCATTTACATGGTTAGCCAGTGCTTAGACACAGGTCTCCTTCCATCCTGCTGCCGCGATGAATGCTCTGAGCAAGAGCAGCTTCGGGGAGGGAAGGGCTCATTTGGTTCACACTGCGGAGCCACAGTCCATCCCTGAAGCGGGGGCAGGGCAGGAACTCAGGTAAAAACCATGGAGGAATTCCACTTGCTGGTTTGCTCAGCCTCATGCTTAGCTAGGTTTCTTTTATAGACCAGACCCTCCTGCCTAGGGAATGGTACTATCCACGGTGGGCTGGGACATCCTGAGTCGATGAACAATGAAGGCACTCCGTCACAGACATACCCACAGACCGATGTGATGGAGGCACTCTTCTAAGTGACCCCAGAATGACAGCTGAAGATAACCAGGACAAATACCACGACAGGAGGTCAATGATCTTGCTACGTGACAAGGGATTCAGTCTAGGAGGCACGGAGGTCCTTATGCTCATAGACACGCACTAGGAAAACCAGGAATTTTATTTTATTTTATTATTTTTATTTATTTATTTATTTGGTTTTTCGAGACAGGGTTTCTCTGTGGCTTTGGAGCCTGCGCTGGAACTAGTTCTTGTAGACCAGGCTGGTCTCGAATTCACAGAGATCCGCCTGCCTCTGCCTCCCGAGTGCTGGGATTAAAGGCGTGCGCCACCACCACCTGGCTGAAAACCAGGAATTTTAAACACGCAGGGTTGGCTCTTCAAAGGGAGAGATATATAACCTGCTTTCTGCCCAGAAGGCTGGGAGCAAGGGTGGTTAATGGCCTGGTAACATTTGTATTTTCTGTGTGGCCAAGACCACACCAGAGATTCTCCCGGAGACGCTATCACGAGCTTGGTTTTCTCAGTCGATATATAGAACCTATCTTTATGGAAGATGTTACATGTGCCTTACAAAGAACTTTGATGTAGGCATGTCTTAAGTTTTATTGTACACACAGAACCGAATTAATTAACACCAGGAAAAAAATCTTTCACAAAAAATATGATGTGTTTAGAAATGCCTAAAATACACTCAAGCTCAGACTCTTGAAATTTGAACCAACAGCGGCTACCGAGTCTTTCTGAACTGAACTTCCCCCTGGCCTCTCTCTGATCAACACTCTGATGGCCATGGTGTTTGCAGAGACTGCTGCAAATAAGACAGGGGGAAATCTCAGGATACTTGATACCCATAGGTACTCAGATATTTGTAATAAAACAATGGGGAAATACCCATGGTGATTATGGTCTTTCTTTCCGTGGCCAGGCTCAAGGCTGATGCTGGTAGTCACAGTTGTTTTCGTCTTCTGTGCATTAAAGCATCTCTTTGCCTTCAGCAGGAACCTCAGCTGGTAGTGAACTCCACCTTGGCTTTAGTCTCTCCAGCGTCTAGACTGTGATAGGCCTGTCTGCGTTGGGTTGTTGTAGGTTACCTGTGACCTCAGTCACAGAGACTGTTAGCCCCGAGACCCTGAGAGGCTGTCCTTACTCTGAAATATTCTTTAATAACTATCCAATTACCATTTGCAGGCAGGCTCAATCCTGACACACACAGGGCCTCAGTCCGCCGCCCCCCTCTTTTCATGTTGATTCAGAGAAATGAGGATTCCAAAGGAGATGGGAGGAGTTTCATTTTTCAGTTCACTGCAATGAAAGCTTTTACCCTGGGAAACTCAGCTCTCAGAGCCAATGGAGAACACTGACTATGGGCTTAGTAAGCAAATACTTGGCTTGTGAGTCCTTAAGGAGAATGGTGAGTGTAGACACGTAAGTTTCCTTTCCTGGCTTCCTAGATCCATCCTGTCTGGTTAGAGGACAAATTATACCACACAATGGATACGGATTCATCGTCTATGCAATTGCTGGAGAGCCTTGTCCCAGCAGTCCATAGCTGGAAGTGGGCCTGCACCTTTGCTCTACTGGGTCATCAAGCTGGCTACTTTGGGATACAGAGGAACATGCTCATGTTGGAAAGGTCCTCTGGAAGGACATTCATCTGTTCGAATGGTTTTCAAGAGCAGGTTCAACGGACTGGACACTAGAAACTTTCTTTTCACTCAACAGAACATAGGCATCTTGGGACTCACAGTTTTGACCTTTTGATGTGTTAATGAAACACAGGGACATATATCCTCCGTCCAATGTCATGCCTTCAGTAATTTCTAATTCACCATTCAGGAGTTTTCCGTCCTTCTCTGTGGTGATGTCCTTTCTCCCAGTCCTTTTTCATCTCATCAGAAACGATCTTTCCAATGTCTTGGTCTCCATTTGCAGAAATCGTAGCAACCTGAGCAATTTCTTCAGAGGCTGTCACAGGTTTTATAAGTTCAGCCATTACAGCATCAACAGCCAGCCTCACACCTCTCTAGATCTCCACTGCACTCACACCTTTGCTGATCTTCTCAAAGTCCTCCTTGGCAAGAGAACGTGCCAGAACGGTAGCAGTGGCGGTGCCATCCCCAGCCTCTCTTTTTGTGCCCTTGGCAACATCTTGAATAAATTTACCTCCCGCATTTTCGTATTTATCCTTTAAATCAATCGACTTTGCAACAGTGGCCCCCTCTGTCGTCCCTTTGGGACCACCCCAGCTCTGTTCCATAAGCATGTTTTCCCTTTGTCCCCAGGGTAACAGCCACAGCTTTGGCTAAAAGCCCCACACTTGAAACACAAACGCTCGAGCATCCCAAACAAACTTTGCATCTTTGGCGTGGGCCCGAATGAGATCTGGAGCCACTGCCAGGACACCGGTCTCATCTGGAGAAAGACTGGGGGTTTGTTGAAGCATTTCTGGGGGAGTGCACGGGGTGAGCCAGGCTGCTGAAGGCGGGTGAGGGACAGACTTTAATCTTACTTGCAGGCCTCTTGCTCTATTCAGGTCTTTTGAATGAGACCTACTCTCACCATGGGGCCCAATCTGTTTATTGCAGTCTCCCAACTAAAATGTCAGTTTTCATCAGAACCACCTCATTAGAACACCAAGGAACTGGGCTCCCCATGGCCCTGATAGATTTGACAGATTGGTATATGACATTAAGATCCAAACTCTCTCTCTCTCTTCACATTTCCTCACGATCGTCCACGTGAAAACACAGTCTTGACAAATGTCACTCCGAAGGCTTCCAAGAATATTCGAGAGTCGTATAATCTCCTACTGCTGCTTTGCTTTACAGGTGGCTATGGGTAGTTGGTTCTAAAGACCACTCGCCACAACTTAGAATCACCTGGGAAGAAAGTCTCAACTGAAGAATTCTCTAGACCGGGTTGTTCTGTGAGCATGCCACGGTGTGTACGTGTGGCTTCATTGTTAACTAACGCAGCCTAATATGGGCAGTAAAATTCCGTGGGCTCTGATGTTGACCGAGGTTTCTGTCCCATCCAGTCCTGCAGCCATTCAGCCCCAAAGGAACACACAGAGGTCTACCTTAATCATAAACTGATTGGCCTATTAGCTCAGGCTTCTTATTAACTCTTATAACTTATATTAGCCCATAATTCTTGTCTGTGTTAGCCGCGTGGCTTGGTATCTTTTATCAGTGAGGCATTCTCATTTTGCTTGTTCTGTGTCTGACTTCCTCTGTGTCCAGGTGACGATAGCAGACTGACCTTTCCACTTCCCAGAATTCTCCTGTTCGTCTTGCCCTGCCTCTATTTTCTGCCTGGTCGCCCCACCTCTACTTCCTGCCTTGCTACTGGCCAATCAGAGTTTTATTAAAAGAATACAAGTGGCAGGATAAAAGACCATTGTCCCACAGCATCCCCCCTTTTTTACAAAACAAGAACTCTAAATCTAATATCCTTAGTTTAGCTTTTTGTTCAGACCATTATCCATAACAACTTGTAACCAACACTCTAAACAAAGAAAAACATCCGTAATTCATTTTTTTTTGGGAATACAGGCATTGTTTTTCAGGATACTTCCTGCTGATTAGGGGATGCTGATAATCTTACAGGGACCTGAAGAAAAGTTTGAATTATGGTCAAGTCCTGACTGGAATATTCTGGAATATTGATCATCTTAGCCAGCAGTCTTGAGGCTGTTCTGGATGCACAACTCAGAGGAAACTCCAACAGAGATCCTCTGAAATGTTAGATCATCTGGGCCATCTGCTCCTATTGGAGATTTTTCAGGGGATCTTCCTTGATCAAACCTGAATTTTCTTAGCCCAAAATGAATCCATAGCCTCTCATTTCCTGAGGAAACAAAATCAAAGTAACATACCTTTTGACCTAAATTTTGAAGTCAAGGTATTTTTTAAATTAATTACATTAATCCAGCAGCATTTATAATCAAATCTCTTTTAGCAGCTGTTGCTCCTTCCTCAGCCATCAAACAATGTAAAGACAACACGGTAACATCAGTATCCAGATTCTCTGTGT
>JAQHUG010000113.1:4278344-4290020 GCA_028555095.1 Dicrostonyx torquatus
TCTACTTATGAAACTGTAAGCCCCAAATAAACTCTTTCTTCTACAAAGTGCCTTGGTCATGATGTCTTATCATAGTAACAGAAAAAAGATTCTGGTCAAATTTACCTTTTGCTCACTTCTGTTCCCTGAAGGTGACTTCTCATTTTCTGTTTCTGTAAGAATTACCTAGTATGTGGCTAACCTAGAGTCTTACAAATCCTACGTTGCTTCTAGGGGCTCCCCAGTGTGAGAGCTGTTCTTTGTCTTAGTTAAAGGCAGTTGTATTTAATGTATCTAAAGTTGATGTGTGCATATATATATGTGTGTGCATGTGTGTGTATGTATGTATATATATGTGTGTGCTGTATGTATGTATATATGTGTGCGTGTATGTATGTATGTATATGTGTATGTATATATATGTGTGTGTATGTATATATGTGTGTATATATGTATGTATGTATATATGTGTGTATGTATGTACATATGTGTGTGCATGTATATGTGTGTGTATGTACATATGTATATGTGTGTGCTGTATGTATATATATGTGTGTATGTATGTATGTACATATGTGTGTGCTGTATATATGTATATATATGTGTGTATGTATGTATATATGTGTGTGCTGTATGTATATATGTGTGTATGTATGTACATATGTGTGTGTATGTATATATGTGTGTATGTATGTATATGTGTATGTATGTATATGTGTGTATATATATGTGTGTATGTATATATGTGTATGTATGTATATATGTGTGCATGTATGTATATATGTGTGTATGTATGTACATATGTGTGTATGTATGTACATATGTATGCGAGTGCATATGTGCATGCATGTGTATAGAGGTCAGAAGCTGACACTGGGTGTCTTCCTCAATTACTGTCCACTTTATTTTTGGAGATGAGTTCTCTCACTGAACCTGGACAGAGATCACAGATTTGGCTCATGTCCAGCAAGCCTCTGATTTCAATCTGTCTCCATATGTACAACGGTGGGTTTGCAGACCTGCGATGCTATGCCTGGCTTCTGTGTGGGTTCTGGGAGCAAGCACCTCACTCACTAAGACATCTCTTCAACCTTCTAAAACTTTTTTTTAAATAACAAGAAAGGAATATAAAAGAAAAAGAAGGAAGAGACTAGGAAGGACAAGATACCATCTGAGGAGGGGAAAGGAGGCCTGTGACAGTGTGTATAACTTGAACAAACACATCATTTACTCTTCAGAAGGTCAAATGGGGGTCATCCATCATTCCTTGACATTGGGCAGGTAACAGTGACTTTATTTTTCCAATAGCTACCCCTTAAGTGAGGAGATTGGCACCATTAATACTATAGTCAGGAAAACCAAGACCTTGTTAATAACTTTATAATATACTCTTTATCTTTGTTCTGGCAAAAAAGTATCTAAACCCTTTCCTATAATTATATGGATTAAATCACAATATAATAGAGGTGCCCGGGGTTGTGCAATGAATCATTGCCTCTGAGCAGGGAGTTCTTTGTCGTGGCACAAACCTGTACTCCCAGGACTTGGGAAGACTGGAGAAGGATACTGAATTCAACACTAGCCTGGTTTGCATAGTGGCTGGGAAGCCAGACTAGACTATAGTCACCCAGCAGCTCCTCCTAAAAGTGGCCAGCTCCATCAGCACTGTTGGGTTCAGATACTCCATTCCATTTCTTTTGAGACTGGATTTTACTATGTAACCCGTGCTAGCTTTGAACTCTCTATCCTTCTGCCTTATTCCCCAAGTGCTGGGATTGCAGACGTGACCCACTGTGCCTGGATACTTCATTCCATTTTATAAATAAACAAATAGCAACAAAACAGAGCCTGGGGCTGGTTAGATAGTCTGAAGAGTGTTTGGCACAAGGACTTGAGTTCAACTCTCAAAATCCACACGCAAGTTTGTTCTTGGTTTTCCGGTTTAAGTGTGTATGTTAAGGCTGTATTGCTGAAGACACCACAGTGTGGCTGCTGGATATAGGGGAACCTATCTCAAGCCTACCAGGAAAACTCCTCCCTACTGGCCAGCTGTCTTAGTGCTGGTGTGTGTGTGTGTGGGGGGTGCTATGAAGGATATTGGGAGAGAAAATACGTCAGTGGTCTTACCCAGTGCTGGAGTCTGCGCTCTGCAATACTGACTTGCCAAGCAAGACGTGTCCACCAGCGCAGTAGTGGCAGGAATGTTATAAGGGTAACTGATAAGAAAGCACTTTCTGATTGGACTTGAAACCTTCTCAAGAGGAGGGAATTGCTACTATATGGTCATGACTTGGGTAATCCTAGGCCCTAAGGTAGAACCCACCTGCTGCTTTTTTGCTGAATGGCAATGATGTCACATTACCTTCTAAGTATTTATGTCTATGTCATTAGACTGGGCTGTTGTCAACCTTGGACAGAGAAGGCAGCAGTCGGCGCTGAGGAGTGTAAGTGGTCAAAGTGCTGAGAATTAGAGACTGAGCACTCAGCCCTAGGTGGGACACCTTCATCAATCTCCCCCATCACCACCTAGGAAACATCATAGAAGAGACAGAAAGCATGTACGAATGGGGGGACAGGAAGAAACGAGTGAAATGTTGTGTTCTGTATATGACATGACTGCTGTCCGCATCAAGCACAAGACCTGCTTAAGATCAGTCCTGTCAAACTTCTGGCATAGATAGGGAAAACTGTCTCTACAGTGTACCCCTTACAGGTGAGATATGGGCAGTTGAGAGGTGCTGGGGGGGGGAAGAATCATCTCTTTCTGAATGTATGGCAGCTGAAAGATTTCAAATGTTCCAATGGATGACCTCAAATCCACACATATACAGACAGCACTGATTGGACTTAGTGAGTTTAAAAAAATAAAAAAGGTGACACACAGCTTTAATCTCAGCACTCGGGAGGCAGAGGCAGGTGGATTTCTGTGAGTCTGAGGCCAGCCTGGTCTATAGAGTGAGTTCCAGGACAGGCTCCAAAGCTACAGAGAAACCCTGTCTCCAAAAACCAAAATTAAACAAACAAATACGTAAGTATATTAATTTTGGAGGGACTCTTGTTGGAGGGAATTTGGGGGTCATTAGAGGAGGAAATGGAGGTAGATAGATCATGCTTCATGGATACCTGTGATTTTCAAGAAAAAACATAATGTGTATATACTTAAAGATAGGTATGGGCCAGTCAGATGACTCAGTGGGTAAAGGCAATTGCCCCCAAAACCGGTGGCCCAAGTTTAATTCCCAGAACCCACATGGTAGAAGGAGAGAATTAACTCCCAGAAGTTGTTTTCTGATCTACACAAACACACACATACACACAAACACACACACACACACACACACACACACACAAAGAAGAACCTGATAAATAGAGCCTGTGGCAGCTGCTACATCTCCACCAATCCTTGAGTGACGCTCTTGATCATTGTGACTGCCTTGATTTCCCATTCCGGCTTGACAGCAGGTTTAAATGTCAGAGGAAGACAACAGACTGGAAGGCTGAATAACAAGAGCTGCGGAGTAAGAAAAGACATTAGCAACTACAAAACCACACACCTCTGCCGAGCCGTGCCTCCTCTAATGGATTAGAGCAAAGCAGGTGTGAGATTTTGTTAGGAAAACATCCTGAGAGCTGGAGTCCCTGAGGCAGGAGGCCAGGGAGGGATGGGAAGAGCTGGAGATGAACCCTGCCTGTGATATGCCCACCGTCACTGTACTTTCTTCCAGTTTGCTCATGAGGACCACTGTACAACAAACAATTCCCAGGTCATGTTCATTTCCAGTGTGATATGTTCATATTTTATGGGTTCAAGACAGGTTGTCTGACTGAGGTTGGAAGCCAGGGTGTGTGCAGTCAGTCTTTCTTGTTGTACTTTCTTTGGGACCACCAGCCCCCAAAAGACACAGAAACTCATTATTAATTATGAAATCCTGGCCTTTAGCTTAGGCTTGTTCCCAACTCTTATATCTTAATATATAATATATATTTGGCCATTCAGTTCTTTATTAAACCATTCAGATGGTGCCTTAGGCAGAGATGCATCTTTACGGTGTACAGAAAGATTACCCCACAACAGGTGTAGCTTTGTGGGGTTAGTAGCCTGCTGTGACCAGAATGCCTTCTGTGGTGCTCACTGGGAACAGCCTTCTCTGTATGAGGAAGGCTGAAGGCAAACGCCTCACCAACTGACAGGGCATCGAGAAGTAACACAAGCAGGACCTTGTAGTCCGAATAATAAAAACTCAGAGACAGATATCGGGGTTCACCCTGAAAACCAGAAAAGCAAAGCAGCCAGTCACTGGAGAAGTCTTGCCTCTACCAAGGCTGGGTGACCACAAACTAAGCAGACTAACATGGGTATCTGTCTCTGGGTTTTTATTATTCGTGCTACATGGCCTGGTCTCCATGGGGCATTGCCACCCATTATTCATTCTAATGAATTTAGAAACAGATATTCGTGAGGAGTGGGTTGGACCTCATGTGACCTGTAGACCGGTGACTCACAGCAATTCACGCACGCATTACTGGCACACCAAGAGATACAGGAATGGTGGGAGTTATCTGGCTTATACAGCAGGCTGGCTCCCACTGTGTAACTCTCTCTACCTCTGCAGGCACAGCAGGAGCCCACCCCACACCCTCAGCCTCATCTTCTCCAGTATCAGCCCAGATACAGTCCTTTAGCAGTCAAGGTCACATGTCTGCAGCGCCATCTCCCCAGACTAACCGCATGTCATGGAACTCCACCTAACGGATTTCTGACCCAAGGAAGAGAGGGAGTTTCTACTTACGGCTGCTGGTGGCCTTGTTTTCCTTCTCCGTCCTCTTGCCTGTAGCCTGTTGAGGAATTAGACTGGCTATAGGCTCCTTATGAACTCCCCCAGACACCTATCAAAAGGGAGCCCCAGCTCTGCTATATGGGCTTGCTTATGATGTGGGATTCCCCTCTGGTGTGGGAAGTCCTTCTGTCTATGTGTTGCTTTTATTGGTTAGTGAACAAAGAAGCTGCTTTTGGCCAATGGCTTAAAAGAATATAGCCAGGCTGGAAGATACACACACACACACACACACACACACACACACACACACAGAGTAGGTGGAATAAAAGAGATGCCATGGAGCCACCAGAGGGGAAAGATGCCAGCTGCTAGTTGGAACCTTGTTGGTAGGCCACAAGCCTCATGGTAAAATATAAAATAATGGAAATGGGCTAATTCTAGATGTAAGAGGTAGCAATCAATACACTTAAGTGATTGGTCAAGCAGCGATTTAAATAATACAATTTCTGAGTGATTATTTCAGGAGTCTGGGCAGCTGGGAAACAAACAAGTGGTCTCCTACTGCAAACTGGTCCTCCAACTGGTGCTGGCTAAATCCACATAAAACCGGAGAGGGCTTGGAAAGGAATTCTAGACACTGAAAATCAAAGTTTAGCAGCATTTTTTCTTTCAAATGGGCTCTGCTTGCTGGCAGCATGCTGTGTGGCTCCTTTAAGAGCGGTCTTCCTGATTCAGCGGTAGCAACAACAACAAAAAGGAAAATCTTGTGGTTTCAAAATGGCAGCACAAACCACTCTGGCTCTTCCAGGAGGCTGAGCACTTGAATGGCACTTGTGGACCCAGATGCTTGTATGCCCACTGAAGTTGGGAAGAAGGTAGTTAACACGATGCTCACGGCTCGGCACTCCCTGTCTGGGCATGCAGTGGAATCAGGTCTACTGGGTGTGCACAAGCAGGAGAGAATGACAGATTCCCAATGCCATACACAGAGATATTTCCAGTCATGCGCTGCATGGTAGATTTAGGTACTACTCATATAAAGAGGATTTATGTGCTGCACACTCCTCAGAGTTAAAGTGCTGAGCACGGCTCCTACCTGGTGGTCCCAGAGCTGGCAGTAATGGTACCTTTACCATTTTGAAAGAAGGAGAGAGGTGGAACCAGCACCCAGGGCCACTGTGACCAGGCTGCTTACCATTTTAAAAGCTCTCCAGGACAGAGAAGCTTACACAATAGAACAGATTCAGACAGAAAAGACTTTAGAATAAGACACAGTGTGTTTAAAAAAATGTACTTAGGTTTGGGAGAAAAGAAGAAAAAGAGTAAAGAGACAGTAAATGTAATATAAAAGAGTCATAGATTAAAGGAACTAAGATAATAAAATAAACACCAAACTTGTAGGAAAAGTAATGGAGTAAAGAGCAATAAACCTCGAAAAGATGGAACTCATAGAGTCTGGATTATGTATACTATTGTGTTTTCTTTGAAATTTTTGACTGCAGAGAGACATTTGTTTCTGGGGACTGCTAAGCTAAATGAACATATATATTTTAAAGGTTTCTTGACTTCAAAATTTGAGTCTAAGGAAAAGAGGTTCTGCTTTTGTTTCCACAGGAGATGAGAACCTATGGATCTCTTCCAGACTAATGTGGCTTGATGGACCAAGACCCCCCAAAAGGTCACTGTGAACACCCCCAAAAATACTTCACCCAACAAAAATCAGGAAGCAGTTTGGAGAGAACTGTGCCCAAATTCCCTAAATGATTGTTTAAAATGTTTGCTTACATTTAAAGGGGGGAATATGAATACTTTGCATTGGTGTTGGTCTCAGTCCATTGATACAGATTTAAGGCCGATTTTGTTATATATCTGTTCTTGATATTGTGTTTGTGCAGTTCATTTAAAAATGTAATGTATAGTTAAAATACAGGTTAGTAGATAGTCATCTATAATAGTCAAGCTGTAGTCATGTTAGTTTTTCTAGATGTTTAGAGCTATATTTCAGTTATATAGATAATCTTCAAACCTTCCAAACACCTACAGAATATGGTATTTAAAATGTTTTAAGAACTTAGGACTTTTCATGACATGAGACACATCTGCTCCTGGCAGCACCAATTACTTCAAGAGGATGATGGGCATCAAAGAGACTCCTTCCGTAGTAGGTTATCCATTCGGGCAAGAAACTGCTCTTGTTTGGACGGCTTGATGGTCTGCTGTATGAACTGGACATGCAGAACCCACAGGGAAATGACTGCTGAACTTGCCTAAAGGTGAGGCCATCCTTCAGGGTTCCTACTTCATGAAAGAGTCCACCAGACATTCTGAAGAGCACAGAAGAAAGTGACTGACAAACTACCAATATAGGTGGAACTGTCTTTGAAATTTCTTGCTTCATGAAAAGATCTTCCAGATACTATGGGCCTGAGGGCTAACGATTGGATGCCCCAATGTTACAGAAGAACTTTGGTGACTGTCCCGGCAGTGAGATGTCTCTATCAGTTCTAGAGTTTTTTACAATGCACTTCCTGTTTACTTAGGTACTATTTTATCCTTCTGGAGTCTGATGGAGTTGAAAAATAGATAGTTATAAGTATGGTTTTCTTTAGTTATGATAAAAGATTATATATAAATGTTGTAGCTGTAATTCTTGTTTGATACCTGTTTTATTATAAATAATTTTCTGTGTTAAAGTTAAAACATTTCTTTTTATTTAAACAGAAAAGGGGAAATGGTGTGGGAAATCCTTCTGTCTATGTGTTACTTTTATTGGTTAATAAATAAAGACGATGTTTTCAGCCAATGGCTTAACAGAACATAGCCAGACTGGAAAAAATAATATATATAGAGAGAGTAGGTGGAATCAGGGAGACACCATGTAGCCCTGCCAGAGACAGACACCTGACAGAACCTTGCAAGCAAGCCACACCCATGTGACAATACACAGATTAATAAAATAGGTTAAATTAAGATGTAAGAGCTAGCCAGTCAAAAGCTAGAGCTAATAGGCCAAACTAATTTATTTAATATAGTTTCTGTATGGTTATTTCAAGTCTGGGCAGCTGGGAATGAACAAACATGTTCTACGACACCTCTCTTTATGCTGTGGATGTGTTTTATTACCACTGGTTAATAAAGAACCTTCTTTGGCCTATGGCAGGGCAGAATATACTTAGGTGAAAAAAACTAAGCTGAATGCAAGGAGAAAGAAGGCAGAGTGAGGGAGACGCCAGGTAGCTGCTGAGGGAGAAGGATTCCAGAACCTTATCAGTAGGCCACAGCCTCATGGTGGTATACCAATTAAAAGAAATAGGTTAATTTAAGATGTAAGAGCTATCTAGAAATAAGCCTGAACCATCAGTCAAACAGTGTTGTAATTAATATGAATTTGTGTGGTTATCGGGTCTGGGTGGCCAGGAAACAAACAAGCAGTCTCTGTTTACATGCTTCTTCTACAGGACCCCTTCCATGCTGTTTCTCTGTGGCTCTGGGCCTGAGCTCTGAGGGACAGTCACGCTGCTGTCCGTCTCTCTGTCCATGGCCTTACTCACTCTCCTAATAGATCTCTGAACCTCAATAACCCTTCTCAGCACCTCTCTTGAGCCCCACATCTAAGATCTTTCAGACGGCACGATGGATGATCCCATTTCATGTGTCAGGACTCTTGCTCTTGTAAGTTTCCTCTCATCTACGTCCTGTAAATGAGACCAATACTAGCATGGAATCGCTGCTTTGCTCTGTCCTCAGTGCCGTATCTGTGGCAAAAACACATTCGGTTGCATCTCTGAGGAAAAGTTAGTGCAACAGAGAATGAAGCCTGGCACTGAGGGGCCAGAGGAAGGGCATGGGAGGGCAGGAAGAGGCTGTCATTTGGCTTTCGGTTTCTCTGGATTTAGGACAGCACTGTGGACCCTCTAGCATAACACTGCAATTATTCGCGTAAAGGACCATCCGTTACAAAGCACCTTTTGCTGAGAGTGCTATTAAAAAGAGTTAAGATGCAGGCTTTAACACCATGCAATTACTAGTCCAAACGTCTAGCTTAACAAAAGAAAAGAAGAGCAAGCTTGGTTTTTCAGGGCCACTCCAATGATTCTAATGTTTGTAGTTAGTGAATAGAAGAGGAACGGATATGAGGTTCCGAGAGGTCGGAGGATCAAGCTTGCATTTGGAGTTTAAAGAGGTGGGATGAAGATACAGTCTACTGAGACAGGCTAGATAGCTTCAGAGCAAACAAGATGTCCATTCCAGACACACGGACATAATTAGGTGGTGATTGAGAGAAGAGAAGTCAAATCCAGAGAAGGTGGCATATACCTGTAACCCAGCACTCCAGAGGCGGGGACAGGTAAGCTCAGGGCTATCTTGGGTTTACCCAGTGAGATCCTGTCTCAGATTCACCCTCCCCTGCCACACACACACTGAGGCTTGTGGTGCTCGGTGCTTGTTGTGATGGCTAGTTGTAGTCATCAACCTGACACAGGCTACAATCACCTGGAAGGGGAGTGCCCAGTGAGGGACCGTCTAGATCAGGCTGACCGAAAGGTATGTCTGTGGAGGGTTGTCTTGAGTACATTAATTGAGACGAGAAGCCCCACCCACTGTGGGGAGCACCCTTCCCTAGGCAGAGGACACGGAAGTGGAGAAATCGCGCTGAGCACACACATGCATACAACCGAATGCCACGGGACCAGCCCTTCCTGCATGCCCTCAATGCCCACCCAATGCGATAGGCTACTATCTGAGCTCAAGAGGTGAAATTCACACTTCCCCCGTAAGTTGCTTTTGGCAGGATATTTTTTATCACAGCAGCATGAAGCGAAGCAAAGACTCGGGGAAAGCAGGATGCTCGTGAGGGCCAGTGGCAGACGCAGCAAGGCTGGTGTTGCCAATCGTTACATATTCTGACTATTTGTGTATTAAGCCACCTTGATCAGTTAACTGCTCGAGTGGTAGACGCGTTTTTACCATTTTTTTCTTCTGATAGCAGATGGAATTGCACCCTGTCTAGAAAGCCTGATCCTCCAAGGCTTACTACCCAGTTAAATTATTGAGGATGGTAAGTGTCTCATTGAGGATGTTGTGCCCTGTCTGGTGTGTTACACCAGTTGCTGCTGCCTGAATGTTACCATTCTAAAGTCCTAGCTTTCCAGGAAGTATGGGTGGATAGAAACTGTTACCCACAACGGCATTGGTCAGATCTGCACAGGGAGCCAAACTGCTAGCAGAGTCAGGTCTCTGCCATCCCAGCCTCAGACCTGGCCCAGCTGAAGCCCATGGCTGTTCCTCTGCCATCTCTCTTTGGCCCAGGCTTTATTTGTCAGTCTAAAGTACTCACAGGATAAGGATAGCCTATGTTCTGAACCCATAAACACAAAATGGGGACACACTCGAGGTTATCTCAAGGCCCCTGATGCCCCTGGTAATGAAATCTGTTTCTGTGTTCAGAGATGTGTCAGTCCTGGGTTTTCAGTGTTGGTTTGCTTTGTTCCTTCGTTTGTTGTTAAAGGTTTTGTGTTTCAGTTATGGAGATGGGGGTAGTGTACATACATGTGAGCCCAGGTGCCCACAGAGGCCGGAGAGGGCGTCAGATACCCTGGGGCTGGAGATGCCTGCAGTTGTGAGCTGCCCAGTGGCTGTCTGGAAACACACTTAGGTTATCTGCAGTGCAGGAAGTGCTGTGAACTGTGGAGCCATCTCTCCAGCCCCTTAAGTGATTATAGAGGGCTAATTGGGCCTGCTCCTTTGTTCCAGGCTTTCAAGCCAGATAACTATTCCTTTCACCCCAAGGACACACTTCCGCATTTACCTTTTGAAAAAGATTGAAAGAGCGTTCTGTGGGTTTAATGTCTGCAGCAGAGCTCTCTGGAGGACTCTTACATACAGTAGCTTTCTATCTTATATTAAAATCTCCACATTTTTGAGACTAGCATCTTCAAGGACTGGAGATAAGGAGAGATTTCGTTTCATTAAGATTCCTGGGGATTCTGATGAGCACTCATTTGGGAGCACGGAGCTTTGGAGAGCCCTCTTCAGTGCGTCTGTCCTCCCCATCCCTCCACTCTTCAACACCGCCTATCACTCAGAGTCTGTACTGTCTAAATGTTTCATTCATGAGATCAGCTTTCCCTCTGTGGGAGTCCTTCTTAAGCATCTAGCACGTTCAAGTATCTTCCATTTCCAAACTAGTCAGGGCTGGGGAGAGGGCTGGGGAGAGGGCTCAGTCAGTGAAGTGCTTGCCACACAAGCATGAGGTCTCAAGTTCAAGGCACGGAAACCCATGTAAGAAGTGCTGAGCATGGGGGTGTTTGCAACCCCTGAATTACGGAGGTAGAGACGGGAGGAAGTGGTTGATTTCATAAGTGTTTATAAGTACAACCAGAAGCACAGACAGCCTCATGTCACCAAAAACAACTGTTACAGCCTCTTACAACAGACTCTGTTTTCACGGTCACTCTGTGGTAGTTCTCTTCGGCAAATGGAAGAGACCGTGTACCCCTTCAGCCATTCCGTTCCTCCTGTAGCATTTCCGCTGTTCCTTGCAATTTATCCCGAAGATTCCCCCAAGCAGTACACCACTTTGCCCTGAAAACTTTCATGAGCGCTGCAGGCTGGTGATGGCATCACTGGGGTCTCATAATGTGTTTCTCTGTTTCTTAAGTCCCCTGGAAGCGATTAGCTCCATCTCCAGAGAGTTGAACAGATAACGGTGGCGTATGAATTCTCCGCAGGAGCTTGTCTGCTCTGCTCTGCCGTTGGTGACGCTAACAGACCAGACAGATGGCCACTGAATTCGGTAGTGATATTTTGTTTGTGTTTTAACAAATAAAGCTTGCCTGAAGATCAGAGTGCAGCGCTAAGCCACTAGAGGCCAAGGAATGGTGGCACACACCTTTAATCCCAGGATTTGGGAGGCAGA
>JAQHUG010000113.1:4321074-4331771 GCA_028555095.1 Dicrostonyx torquatus
ACGGCCTTGCCACGGGTACTCACATGTGATCCCAATCTTGTACAGCTCTCGGAACTTCTGGTTGTAGCCTTCCCCCGGCACGTAATCCCCCAGGCCGATGGTGCTCAGCGAGATGAAGCAGAAGTAGAAGGACTCGAGGAAGTTCCAGTCATCCTCCAGCACAGAGAACACAGCGGCCGGGATGAAGAAGAAGCAGGACACGGTGACGAATCCCAGCAGGACAGCGTGGACGATGGCCACCACCTGCTTGGAGAAGCCCCAGCGGATGTGGAAGTAGAGGACGGGTCTGCGGGTGACATGCACGGTGACACGCTGGACCACAGCCGTGAGGAAGAGGAGGGTGAACGGGATGCCGATGACGGAATAGATGATGCAGAAAGCCTTGCCCCCGTCCGACAAGGGCACCGTGTGGCCGTAGCCTGTGTGGACAAAACACAAGACACGCCATGAAACAACACTCCCGTGGGCCATGAGGAGACTGGGAAGAGGTGGGAGCCTTTGGAGGCGCTGGCCTCTGGGTGTCTGTTAAACTCACCACGGTGTGTGGATCATACAAAAGTTTAAGGTAGGGACCCAGCAAACAAGGAAGGCTTCATTCAGACTCTGCCTGACCACCCTGAGAATTGAACAAGCCTACTACAGCAAACAGAAAATCAACTACCTACAACAAAAGAAAGATCCACTTTCAACTAACTTCTCTCTGGTCTTCGGTAGAAAGGAACCCTGAACCCTAAGCCAGGGCTCTTGAACTACATATGCATGCTCCCATCCTGTGGAGGGTAGTCTATGTTTTCATTCTTACCTTTTAAAAAAAAAGATTTAAAATATTTTGTGGGCAAATGTGTGTCTGTGTGAAGGTATGTGTGCATGAATGCAGGAAACCTGCAGAGGCCAGAAGAGAGCCGCCTGAGGGGTGTGTGGGATCCAAACTCCAGCCCTCAATGCTGACATCCATCTCTCCAGATCCTGTTTTCATTTTTAATCAATCTACAGTTTCATAACTGCTGTCTCATGTCCCCTTCATTGTCCAAGATACAAAGAACCTGGATGTTGTGTCCCGGGGCATTCCTGAGACCCCCCTCTGTTCTTCAGTTCTACCTGAAATCCGACCCACTCCTCTCTCGCAGAGGTCTCTGGCTTAGGACACGCCCCAGGGCTGAACAGGAGGAAGTGTGTGATAGAGGACGACACCCTCATCATCTCAGACCCCTCCAGAAAACTCCTGCAGGACACCCCACTCATCAGGGCTCATCCCTCCCCTTCCTGCTCCCCGCAGGTCCCTCATTAGTATCTGTCTATAGCCACACTAAGCTCCCTTCGGAACCAGATGACTCAGGGAATGTTCGGGTAGGACTGACGGACAGACAAAGGTGTGTGAGGGGTAGCAGGCTGATAAAAGCAGGGGCATGGGGAGAGCAGACACGGTAAAGACACAGAAAGCAAAACCTCGGTGAGTCATAGGCTGAGTGATTCTTTCCAAACCTCGTCGCCCATCCTGAGCTCTGCACGTTTCTCCGCCTGCCATTTCTAGACATTCCAAGGCCCCGTGATCCCCACCAAACAGGACAGCTATATCAGGACTAGTGATTGTTGGTTATAACGTGTCTGACTTTCTTTCATTGAAATCATCAAAAAACCAACGAGAGAACTCAGGCGAGAAGGAGGATCTCGGAACCATGTCTGAAATCCCATGAGGGCTTCCTCCTGAAATGGCAAGTGTGTCTGAACAAGTCAGTTTAGGAGAGAGCTAGCTGAGTGTGGTTTTATTTTTATTTTTATTTTTTAAATGAAATTAGGTTCTGAAAAAACGACGTTAGTGTAATTGAAACGGGTTTCAAAGTGTGGTCTTGGGAATATATTTTGCCTAAAAATAATAATTCTAAAACCCCTGAGTTGCAGATTCAAATTGTTTCGTTCTCAAGTACCTGACATTATTAAAAACAAAAACAAACCTCTTTTCTTGGGGTTCAAGAGAGGACTTAGATGTCCTTAGCCCTTGAGGACATGAGTTCGAATTCTCAGCACCCATATAGAATGCCAGGGATAGCCATGCATGCGCCTAAATCCTAGCTCAGTAAGAGGAGAAGGGAGACAGGAGGATCATTGAGGCTTGCAGGCAGACAGCCTAGCTCCGTGTTCAATGAGAAATCCTGTTTTAAGGGAATAGGACAGGGTGATAGAGCTGGGCACTCCTCCAACCTCTGCACCCACTGACTAAACACACACACGTGCGCACACACACATACACACATGCAGGCACGCACACATGTGCACACACATGCAGGCACGCACGCACACACATGTACACATGCCTTGATTGTCCGGATTATTTGCCCCAGAAGGTGCACAGCTCATGACACATGCAGGCATGCACACACGTGCACACACATGCAGGCACGCACGCACACACACACACGTACACACACCTTGATTGTCCAGATTACTTGCCCCAGAAGGTGCACAGCTCATGACACATGCAGGCACGCACACACACACACACACACACACATGTACACACGCCTTGATTGTCCAGATTGCATGCCCCAGAAGGTGCACAGCTCATGACTGAACCACAGCTCATCTGAAGCCGTGTGCACAATACGTGTACATCCACCCACAGATGCGTGTTTTTGTGACGTACCCACAGCAGAGCTTCTCAAAAGTGGCACATGTCCCCAAACGGGTAAGAACCATGACTCTGAGCACCAATCCCTGAATCCATCTGGCCCCCACGCTGCCAACAGCTCCCGAGTGCCGAGGCTAATTTTGAGCTTGACATTTGGAGCGTTGGGGCTTCCATACCGCGTGAAGGTTGCCAATAGTGTGCCACATGCAGGCAGCGTATGGAAAAGGAAAGGGCTGGATGGAAAAGAACGAGACCATCTGTGAGTCAAACAAACCATGACCACACCAACTCCAGGTCTCTCAGGAGCTAGAGTTCTCTGTAGACGTTCAGGGGACATGTTCCAGTGATCAGAGGTAATGAGACATACTCTGGAGATGGGTTTCTATTCACCCACAGCAACGCAGAACCCCAGGAGTGGACTAAGTGGTGAGGGAGAATTGTCTGTATTCTGTCAATCATGTTTTAAATAAATGCTGATTGGCCAGGCAGGTAGTATAGGCGGGAAAACCAGACAGGAAGTAGAGGTGAGAACAGGAGAATTTGGGAAGCAGGAAGCTCCCTTGGCATTCCTGCACAGACCACCAAGGAGGCAACATGTAAGCTGCCCGGCTGAGAAAAGGTACCGGTTATGTGGCTGACATGGATGAGAACAATGGGTTAATATAAGTTATAAGAGCTAGTAAGAAGCCTGAGCTAATGGGACAATCAGTTTATAATCTTATGAAGACCTCTGTGTGATTTTCTTTGGGGCTTGCCGGCTGTGGGGTACCGGGCGGGACAGAAACCCCAGCAAGCAGGACCCTCACGTTACAACTAAGAGTGTGGCAGTGACAGCATCCATGGCCAAGACAGCTCTGCAGGGATTGCAAGGGAGGAAAACGACTTTGGCAGGAGCTTGTAGAGGAAAGAAGCTGATCTGAGGTGGGGATAAAAACTTGCATGCCTGTGAAGTTATTGCTTTTTAAGGGGTATTTTTATGAATTAGATGTTTTGAAAGCATCACATGGGGCTGGAGAGATGGCTCAGGTGGTAATGGAGTTTTATAAGCATGAGGACCGGTGCTGCATCCTTAGGGCCCGCGGAGAAAGGTCAGGCTCTGTCTGCAGATGCTTGAACTAGCAAGTCAGGGGCCAGTGAGAAACCCTGTCTCAAAAACAAGGTGGGTGACACCTGAGGAACAATAACCAAGCTGAGAGAGGGGGAGAGGGGGGGAAGGGGAAGAGAGAGAGAGAGAGGGAGGGAGAGTGGGAGGGAGGGAGGGAAGGAGAGAGAGAGAAAGAGAGAGAGGGAGAGGGGGAGAGTGAGGGAGAGAAAGACAGAGAGAGGGAGAGAAAGAGGGAGAGGGGGAGAGAAAGAGAGAGAGAGAGAGAAAGAAAGAGAGAGAGAGAGAGAGAGAGAGGGAGCTTGGTAAAATTTTTACTTAAATTTTGTTACCTCTTTAAAGAATAAATTAACTAAATCTCATTTGGTATGATGTTATTTTCACACTGTAAGCATCCTCACCACACAGTGCAAGGATCTGGCTGCAGAAAAGACATGTATGTTTATAATAGAATCTAGCTAAGGGACTAAACACTACAAGCTTGGGACCCTGAGCCAGGGCCCTTTTTACCCCCTTCATGTTTATATAAATCGCTTTGGATAGTGGAAATTGAGAATTATTTTAAGCATCAACTTGACACACTCTAGAGTCACCTGGGAAGCAAGGAGTCTCGGTGGAGAATTGGCTACGTCAGGTTGGCCCATGGTCATGTCTATGAGGGATTGTCTTGACGACACTCACTGATGTGGAAAGACCCAGCCTAAAAGTGGGTGGAACCACTCCCTAGGCAGGGGATCCTGAACCAAGCTGAGCACCGGCACGTATGCCTGCTGGTCTCTGCTCTTGACTGCGGACATAATGTAACCAGGGGTTTCAGGTTCCTGCCCCAGTGGCCAATGGTCATGGAATCAGAACCATGAGCCTCCAAACCCTTTCTCCCTGAAGTTTTTTTGTCAGGGTGTTTTTTTTTTTTTATCACATCAGGAAATGAAACTGAGACACAGACTGTCTCTGAACAACAGGCAAAGAGTAGATTCCTAGGAAGACAATTCTAAATGTGATTTTTTTTTAAAGTTTTTATTTTTTTTATTTTTTTTCAAAGATTTATTTATTTATTATGTATACAGTATTCTGCTTGCATGTGTACCTGCACCCCAAAAGAGGGCACCAGATCTCATCACAGATGGTTTTGAGCCACCATGTGGGTGCTGGGAATTGAACTCAGGACCTCTGGAAGAGCAGCCAGTGCTCTTAACCTCTGAGCCATCTCTCCAGCCCTCTAAATGTGATTCTTAAATTCCAGTCTTCTGCTCCTCAGTTGCTAAGTTTGGGCACAGCTCTGCACCTGTGGGCCTCAGGAGGGTACATACCACAGGTAGTCATATGGATGCCAGCCTTCTGCAATATCAGGTTTCCCATTTGGGTACCACAGGTACAACAGCCCAAATACTACACTGGCCAATCTCTAATTACTACTCTATTACATAACTGGCTGCTCTCTGACTGCTGTGACAGAATCTCTGCAAGAAGCAACCTAGGAGCACTGTGGACTCCCAGTTTGAAAGGGCACAGTCCACCAAGGCGGGGAAGCTATGGTGGCAGGAGGGACTAGCTCCTGTCTGCGTGGCTGGTGATGGAAGTGCCATGTCTTTGGGAATCAGGAAGCAGGGAACCTGGGACAGGGAACAGAGAACATTAGGCGGGAAGAAGGGGGCTAAGTCAGGAAGCAGGGAGCCTGAGAATGGAAGCAAAGACTCTGGGGCAAGAGGCAGGGAACCTAGGGAGGCAGAGACTGGGACAGGAATCAGGGAACCTAGGACATGAAGCAGAGACCCTGGGGCAGGAGGCAGGGCTGAAACCCAAGGCTTGCCCTCCAGTGACCCGCTGCCTCCGGGTGGGCAGGACCCTATCAATGAGCATCTACCATCTCAGGACAACTCATGCAGACACATGAAGCTGGGGGATATCTCACACGAAACCCTCATATCGTGCTGACATGGGCCTTAGGGTGTGTACCCCCTTCCTGGCATCGCGGAGAAACTTTGTGGGGTTTCACACGGCACACCAGAGCAAGTCGCGGGGCTAGCACTTTCTTGCTTGCACAGATGCGTCTAAGAGAGATGCTGCTCTTTTCAAAAACTAGCAAGTTACGGAACAATACAGGCCTTCACGATTGTTAGCGTGGTGCACGCTGGGAAGGAGGCCCAGGACGGAGCTCCAGGCACCGAAAGCCGCCCTGACACATACACAAATCAGTGGCCTCTTGTCCCATCCTCTGTGAAACTGACCAAGTCCGCAATCCCGGACTCCGCTTGTTTCCTTTTTTCTTTAGAACTGTGTGTCCCTGCAAGGGCATGGGAGGAACATGTCCTTCTCCGATGCCTCCAGGCTTCCAGCCTACAGTGAGCAGAGCCCTGGCCTGAGAACCAAGGCTTCTGACATCCAAGAGCAGAAGGAGATGACCCAGCATGAGGAGGCAGAGAGAACTAATCTTTTGTTCGGTGTGGACCCTTGACACTCCAGATGCAGCCAGACACACTGGTGGGCAGATCTCCCGAGCCTAATCCTGTAGTAACCTCCTCCAGAAACAACACTCTCAGACAGACACCAAATAACGTTCAACCAGCAATCTGTACCTCCTTTTGTCTGCCCCCCACAGTGCTGAGGTAGAAGCACACACCTCCCTTTTTATGTGGGTGCCGGGGTTCTGAACCCAGGTCCTCATGTTTGAACTGCAAGCCCTCTTAGACACTAAGGCACCCCCTCAGTCCCCACCTTGGCAATGTTAGTACCAGGACTCGGCTGAGCGTGAGAAATCATCAAAGAAGCCAGAAAGAACAACAGACAGAGGGTCTCCGGAAGCCCAAGATCGTGAACTAGGTCTGCTGACCTACTAACTAAAGTCTTAGGTCCTCCACTGCCACTTTCTCCAAGTCCCCTCCAGGATTAATGTGACCACCCCGAAGCCATCACTACCCCGAGGTTAAATTATTATACTTTAAAGGTTTCCTAGATATGCCCTTTCAGAAGAGGGCGCACAGTCCCTGCTGCAGGCATTCCCCCAGGCAGGGCAGCAGCTCAGATAATTTAATCTTTCCTCCCCTGGGAACTGCTAAGCACCATAGACTGGGAAGACAGACTCCAAAGGTAACTCAAAATGCCAAGTGAGAAGAGATGCTATTTTCTTTCAGACTTATTTATTTGTGTGCACGAGTATGTGTCTCTATGTGGCTGTGTGCACATGTGTGCAGTATGCATGGGTGCCTGAAAGGTTTCAGATCCCATGGAGGTGGAGACAGAGATGGCTGTGTGAGCCATCCCACGTGAGTGCTGGAGACCAAAGTGGTCCCCTGGAAGAGCAGCTAGTGCCCTTAACAGTGGGGCCATCTCCTCAGCCCAGACACTGTTTTCTTGGTGCTGTATTTGGGGTCATTTGGGGTGTGCCCTTAGCCACAGAAAAGCCACAAGTAATCAAGAGAGCTCTCACTTGGCCCCAAGTCCTAACTCTAGAGTGGAAGGTGAAGTGGTCCTCAACCCTCATACAGTGTGAAGGGGTAGGGATCCTGAGGGACCCTCTGGAGCTACCAAATCTGCCCACCACCGTGCCACTCCTGAGAGTCACAACTGTTGACATCCCTAGTGGCTACAGGAGGAGAGCAAGGTGTCCACTGAGACTTTCTGGAACCTTGAAACCTGGGGAGGTGGAAGTTTCTAGATGAACCAGACGGTCCCCGTGGGCTTGTGTGATGGTCCTTCTCAGTTCATGCGGGTATCCCGAGGATAAAGCAAAATGACCCATGTACTGTGTGTACTGACCTCACGAGCACACGTGAAACACCGCCCTCCTGTGTGGCCACACACTATGCACACGCGTTCAGGTCAGCGACGCAGCTTCTCGGTAGAGGACAAAGAAGGCGCCTACGTACTCCACTCTAGTCTCTGCACACAGTTCAAGTCCCACCGCATCCTTTAAGAAAATGTCCTCCGTAGTGATGACGGAAGGCTGTTAAAACAGTCCCTGATTTAATTGATAAAGAAAAGTTCTGAGCCCTCTTGAAATTAATTATACAGGCTGCTTGCAGGTGAAAACGTTCAAGGCAGCTAATGAACTGCAGGTGAAGTCTACAGGAAAGCCTGTTTATGTGGGAACTTTAATACCTTTGCAGCCGACCTTCAGGGACACCGCACCCTGTTTTCCTGTTTAGGGTATAAACTTTCAGGACTGTTGACCCCAGTCAGCCCAGGATTAATAGCTAAGGGTGTTCCTCTACGGAGCACCCTTCTGTGAACCCCTAACATCTCCCCCATGCATTACCCCCCACCCCCGTCTGACCAAGAGCCAGCGTTGCTTTGTCTTCTTTCCCTTTCCGAAGGTAGTGAAGATGCTCTAGGGGCTGGGAGAACGCTCAGCCACTGAAGAGTCTGCCGTGGAAGCGTGAGGACCTGAATTCAATCCTAGCACCCACACAGATCCATGCATTGTAACCCGGGTTCTGGGGAGGCTGACCGGTGGATCCCTGGGGCTTGCTGGCCACCTGGTCTAGCTGAGCAGTTTTTTCCTCCATCTGTTTGCTCCCTGCCATGATGCTCTGTGCCTCATCAGAGGCCTAAAGCAAGGTAGTGGGCCAGAAAGCCAAATAGATGCTTTCCTCCTCCTAAGTTGATTTTCTCAAGTATTTTTGATACAGTAAAGGAAGAAAACAGGCACCAAAACAAGCAAACAAACAAACACATTTTTTTTTCTTCCAATTCTAAAGGACTCTTTAGCTGAAGGTGACACAGGGGACTCTATGCCTTCTGTTTGCCTAAAAGCAAAATAGAGATTTACAAAGACAAATGTCCTTCTGACTTCCTCCTGCCCTTCTTGTCTATAGGCCAGATGTGAATTTCTCTTTTCAAGACTCCTTTATCAGCTTGGAAACTGGGACCAGTGGGACCTGCAGCTCCTGCCGTGAGTTCTTTCTCACCTTGGATACCTGGGACAGTGTGCCCTCCCTAAGATGTGGAAATACTTTTCCCCTACACTGTGGACCTGCACACATGGTAAACTCACAAACGTTCCCCGTACTAACCCACCCATCGCTATAGGGCTGTGTCTTGCCCACACACTTATGCCGGTTAACAAAAACCATGTTTTCCTGCCCCTCCTTCGAGTGACTCAGAGGGGACTTTCTGAGACATTCTACTTTCCCCAGAGGAACCAGAAGAAGCTGACCCGATGCCAGGACCTTTGCACACGATGTCATCACCACCTGGAGTGGCCCTGGTTGGTTCATACACACGGATGGCTTGCTCACAAGCTTTCAGACTTGACCAAAGTCGAAGTGAAGTCTCTACGTCACCCCTGTGCAATCCTTGTATCACCTTCTCCTCCTTACTTAGTCCATCTTCCTTCAAATGCGTATTTTATATGAAACAGTTTTTCGCATGCTTACACGGATTGTGGTTATTCTTCTCTTTTAAATTATATGATCCAGGACAAAACTGCCTGTCTGCTTGTTTTAGGATGTCTCTCAGTGCCCCGAAGCCCTCCTGGGGCCAAGCAGTATTTTATGGTAGGGTGCTTGCATGAGCCAAATCGAGTTTCATTTGTGGGGTGCTTCCTACCGACTGTCAACTCGGCAGGACCTAGATTACCCAAGAGACAAACCTCTGGCCATATCTCCGAGGAGGGGAAACCCACGTTGAATACAGGCAGCATCCTTCCAGAGACTGGGGGCCTGGGCTGAATAAAAGGGAGGAAGGGAGCTGAGCACCAGTGTTTATCTCCCTGCTTCCTGACAGTGGATACAATGTAACCAGCTGCTTCAGCTCCCGCTGCCCGTGCCTTCCTGGTTACGATGGACTGCAGCCTCACACTGTGAGCCAGAAAAAAAACCTCCCTTCAGGTGTTCTGTGAGGTGTCTGATCACAGCCCTGGGAGAAGTAACTAACACGATTTGGCAGAGGTACGTTTTATGCGTTAGTTATTAACGAAAAACTGAACTGCTCGCTGCATGACCCAGGGAGGTGCAATTAACTTGTCATGTGTAAGGTCCAAGTGTCAGAGAAAGACCGGAATTATGAAGTCCTACTGGCTTAAACCGGCTGTCTTCACTCAGTCAACCCAAAGCACAAAGCCCGACAAAAATGACGACCTTGGTGGGAAGGGGTAGGTTTGCCTCAGGTGAGGGTGTGTTTGCTGTTTAGACCACACCCACAAAATAATTAATCTACTTTTTATTTTATGTGTTTAAGTGCTTGCCTGCATGTATGTATCTGGACCATGGATGTGCAGCCTTATTTCCGTATTCTTAACCCAAGAAGCAGCAATCAACTCACGGGGGGGGGGGGGGGGATCTCAAAACACCCATGTGACTTGAATAAACCACAAATAACAGTTTTCACCATAGTTAAGCGGATTTATTTCCTGAGTCATATTGTGTTTCCTATACCCCAGGACCGTTGCTATGCAACAGGCGAACCATACATAAGACATTTATATGCAAATTATTCTTGTTTTCCATTCTCAAATTGGTAATCACTCTCCACAGATCCTGAAGCGGCTCTTGGGAAGGAAAGGCAGTGCGAATGCTAAGCGCCCTTAGCTATCTTGAGACTCCCACAGTTAAGGCTGGCCAAACAAGGTCAGAAGGCACCAGGGAGCCATTTCACCACTCTCCGGCCTTTCTGAGTTGACCCAAGGGCACAAAGAAGCCTAGTGTGCCAGCCAGGGTCATAATGCACCCATTGAGTCTTGGAAGTGAACAATTAGTTCTTTGACCATTGTTCTTTTAAAGTCCCATTTATTTATTTATTTTTATTATGTATTTACTAATTAATTAATTTGTTTATTTATTTATTTTTGGTTTTTCGAGACAGGGTTTCTCTGTGGCTTTGGAGCCTGTTCTGAAGCTAGCTCTTGTAGACCAGGCTGGTCTCGAACTCACAGAGATCTGCCTGCCTCTGACTCCCGAGTGCTGGGGTTAAAGGCGTGCGCCACCACCGCCTGGCTGTTTATTTTTTGTGTTTCTCTCTCTCTCTCTCTCT
>JAQHUG010000113.1:4378212-4390232 GCA_028555095.1 Dicrostonyx torquatus
ATATGTACATGTGTGTGTGTGTGTGTGTGTGTGTTGGGAATAGGGGTGTGTGTGTGTGTGTGTGTATGTGTGTGTGTGTGTGTGTGTGTACCAGAAGTCAACCTCGGGTGTTTGGGTGTTTTACTTTAAGAGGCAGTCACTTGGTATTTTTAAGCAAGGACTCTTAACAGGGTCTAAAACGCACCCATTCAGCTAGGCCAGCTGCCCACGACGCCCAGGGATCCTCCCATCTCTGCCTCTTCAGTGTTGATGTTACAGGTGCATGCCACTGTGCCCAGACTCTTTATGTGGGATCCAGGGATTAAACTCGGGTCCTCAAGCTCTCCATTCTACTCCACACTTATATTTTAAGGGAGACTTATTTTAACCGGAGAGAGAGAGAGACACCTTTACTAGAGAAATTATTATTTCCACCACATCTTCTTATATGCCTACTAACGTGTATGAGCTCCATGAAACATTTTTAAGGGACCTGGAATTAGAGACCATCTAGGGTAGAGCTTGAGTATGACTTTATACCATGCTCAGCAACACTGTCAGTTCTTAACATGGTTGGTATGAAACCTGCCTGTCTGTGCATGAACTTAACTTACCTGAGTCAGAGTGGAGCAGAGGAACAAGGCTCTGTGACCACCGTGGCAGGAGCGATGGCGTTATAGACATGTGCGCTCCTCCCTCTGACCTTCAGACCATTTAAACAGTGGGCTCTAGGAAATCGGAGCTTCCCCGGGAACCTCAAGCTAGCAGAAGAGAAAGACTGGCTCCTGGTGCCAGCCAGAGCTTGTCAGCTCAGCTCGCGGGAGAAACCGGACCTGAGGCGATGGTGGGTCGTGACAGGCAGGACCACACCTTGACCAGCACTGCTTCACTGCCCATCCTCTGGTCCTCTGCAAACCCAAACCTCCTGCTTGGACCCTGATGATGGACTTGGGGGTCACTGCACCTCTTCACCTGTCTTCTTTCTTTCCTTCATGGCCACACCCACACCTGCAAATCCCGTCTCAGCTTTTCACGTGTTGTTAGATCACCGTGCCACCAGTCACACACGGAAATCAGGCCTCTCTGCTCCAATCTCTCTCCCTGGATAAACTTGATAAGGGGCGCTGTCCTTGCGGTCTCCCTCTTCCTCGTAGCCCACTGCAGGCCTGTTCACTTCCTTGGATCACAGCTGCTCTTTGCAGCGTCTTCCTGACGTCTAGCAATGCCCCATCCCAGGGAACCTCTAATAGCACCATGCCCTGTCCCATGGAACCTCTAATAGCACCATGCCCGTCCCAGGGAACCTCTAATAGCACCATGCCCCGTCCCAGGGAACCTCTAATAGCACCATGCCCTGTCCCATGGAACCTCTAATAGCACCATGCCCTGTCCCATGGAACCTCTTACTTGCTGGCGCTCTGGGAACCTGGAAGTGCCAGAAACTCCCTTTGTGCTGCAGAATCAAAGTCCCCCTAGCTCCCCGCTCCAGACTCCCTCTGGCCCCCAGTGCTCTGCTAGGTTACCTAAGATACGATGCACTCACTGTCCTAATCTGGGAACTGTAGAATCTGTCAGGAGACCCATTGCGCCACATGGCAGCTATCTCTCCTGCTCTTTCTCACTTCAGGGTCTCCTCATGACTGCCTATGCCCGTGATCGCCTAACTCCCCATCTGCTTCTTTTATGGGAAGGTCAAACATGTGTCCCTTGGCTTGACCTCGGAGGTTGGGTAGTCAAGCCTAGGTGGTAGGGTTGCCAGGGTCCAGGCTCTGATCCTAGAAAGTCTGGGGACACTATCAACAGACTTTTTCCCCTTTAAAAACAGCTGTGGATCTTGGCGGTCTTCATAGTAGCCAGAACCCATGGCAGTCTGATTTGGAAGGTCCCATCCATTACCATCCCATTTTTCTAATGAGGGGATTATTAGCCAGCTCCTTTGCAGAATTACTCAATTCTGCAGAGGGGAAGAAGAGAAGGGGTAGGAAGGCAAAGGCATGCTGTAGGCCATTCGATTCACTTCTTAGAGGGCAGGAGACTGGGCATCTCTACCAGCAGAGGCATGATCACCTGATGAGAATCATAGGGTCAGGCAGTGGGAATGGTGGGGAAAGCCCGTCAGGACTGGGTAATGGGAGACATGGCCTGGTCTGCCTCCACCCAGAAGCACCTTGGCTAGATTCAGATAGCAGCAATCCACATACACCTGGATTGGCATTCTGCTCCTCCCGTCCCTCACAGGACTGAATAGTCACTTTCTGTTCTTGACCCAAATGGGGAATCGCGTCCACTTTGAAGGATCGTTGTGATGGCTGACATGTCCCCAGAGAGGTGGGAACCTTTGCTAAAGGCTCAGGTGCATCATCAGGTACACTTAAAGGACACTGTTAACAAAGGCAAAATAACGGGGACAGTAGGCCAGGAGCGCCAGCATGAGGCCTGCCTCATGGCCTTCAATCTATCTTGTGTACCAAAGCCTTAGCCAGGCCCCAGCAGGCTGGATTCTCCCTCACTTCCAGCTCCCTAGTTGCCCGGTGCTTGGCGGGAAACCGGTGAGTTGTTGGAATTACTCCCTGAGTGCTGGCAAGGGTGTGGCAGCTTGCTCCTTTCGGCTGGGCAGACAAAGGGTTTGGTTTATTTCAGGGACGACATAACAGGAGTTGTTTCTATCTCAGGTCTCGGGGAGAGGGGAACAGACACGGTTGATAGATCATTCTACCCACAGAATCTGAAACAGGACCTGTGGGCTCTGCAAACCGGCTTCTCTTACTGAGAATCGCCGGAAACTGGAGAGTTCGGAACACCCAGAGGTAGCGCCCCACAGCTACTTAGCTCCCTGAATGCTGCAGACAGATGATGGGGGGCTGATATAGCTTCAGTCACCAGCCACAGAGCGTGGTTATTTTTTAAGGGTTTTTGTTTTGCCGGTTCTAGCGTTGCCTCGGCAAGAGGGATGTGAGTGTGGGAGGTGGTGACATTCCACGCTGTTTGTATTTCTGTACGGGTGTGGAAAGTGGGCAGCAGGGTTTGAGAAGGCTGTCATCGCCTTCTCCCTAGGAGGGAGTCGTTTGGGTGGCTACCGTATAGAAGCGGATCCTCTGGGGCAACCTAATATTAAGACCTTTGAACAGGACACAGTGTACTTTCTCCCGCACCTTCTGTTTTCTCAACTAGTCCTGGGGATCAAAAAGCATCTTTCATCTTTTATTGTCTGCTTCTTGCTTTAGTCTGTATAATAGAACCTTTATTTCCCAAGTTTTCCCCAGTCGGCCATTAATAGTTGTCTTTGCTGATCACTGCTTTGATAAAAAGTTTTTAATATCCGAAGTAGGATAGCGCACTCCAGAGGGGCTGTCGGGCTTCTTACCTTTAATATACCCCATTCCTAATTGTGCAGAACTGGCCCTGTGTTAAAAAAAAAAAACAGCCGGGCGGTGGTGCACACGCCTTTAATCCCAGCACTCGGGAGGCAGAGGCAGGAGGATCTCTGTGAGTTCGAGACCAGCCTGGTCTACAAGAGCTAGTTCCAGGATAGGCTCCAAAGCCACAGAGAAACCCTGTCTCAAAAAACAAAAACAAAAACAAAAAAAAAAACCCCACATACTCCGGGAGGCTGTGAGAAAGACCAGGATGCAGCGCTTGTCATCCAGGATAATGGGAAAGATAGGAAGCATCGAGATGGTGTGGAAGGGGAATCCAGAAAGATCCGCGAAGACAACGGCAATTTTTATTTCAGGGTAAAATCTGGACGATGGGCGTTGTACTTTGAATGTCACCAGTCCCCTAGTGTCTTTTATTCTTTTATGAACGTGTTGTCAATGGCTGGTGGCACTGCTGGGGAAGGCTGTGGCACATTCAGGAGATGGAGCCTTGCTGGCAGAAGTGAGCAGCTAGGACTTTCAAGTCCACCCCCACTTCCGGTCGATGCTCTGAGGTATTTGTCAATCTAGTTATGTGAGGAAAGTACCTGGAAAGTGCTCTTCACTAAAAAGTTATTAGTTATTACTGTGTATATGTGTGTGGCCTGTGTGAGTGGGGTCACACACGTGTGTGTGGAGGCCAGAGGGCCGCTTTTGGGAGTCACTTCTCTCCTTCTACCGTGGGTTCTGGAGATGGGCTTGAGTGTCAAGTGCTTTTTACCCACTGAGCCATCTCTCTAGCCCAGAACAGCTCTCCGGGGACTCTCCTAAGTGTCCATTTTCTCTTGGCTGGCCAGAAGTCATCACTCAAGACCTTTCCCTTCCTAAAGGCTGCCGGGACTAGGGACACGGACATCAACAACAGCTTTGCAAGCATGAGGACCCAAATTTGACTCCCAGAGCCCATGTGAAAAGCCAGATACAGGGGCACATGCTTGTAATCTCAGTGCTGGCATGTGGAGATAAGAGGACCTGGGCTCCCTGGCCAGCAAGTCCGGTCTAACTAGGGAGCATTAGGTCGGTAGGAGGCAGTGTTTCAAAGGAGATAGACTGTGTTTGTGAGGATGCCCCCTGAGGGTAAAGGTGCCCTCTGGCCTCTATATGCACACACACGTGCACACACACACACACACACATGCAAAAATACATATACATATGAATAATTTCTTATTAAAAATGCTAGCAGAAGGACTACTGACTGCTTATGTGTGGCAATTAAGCAGGATGGCTTTAGTGTCTGTTAAAATTTCCACACATAGGTTATCACAGTGTTTCCTGGGGCAAATCCCATTGTACAGACCTTCATACAGAACCAAGGACTCCCTCCGATTACCTTCATTTACCCTCTGGTCCTGCACTGACCTAGAGATCAACTAGTCAGGACAGCCAGTGGGGATCAAACAAAAGAACAGCCGTTTCTGCTCAGCCTGCGGTGAGAGGTGTGGCAGGCTCGCTTTGTAAATCAGCCCTTTTATCTTGAAATAAGTACAGGGCCCCACACAGTTGTAAGGACTAACACAGAGGGATCCTATGGACCCTCTAGCATGTCCTCCCGAAGGCAGCATCTTCCAAAACTCATAGACTGACCTCAGAGCCCAGAAGTTACCATGAAGACAAATTGGAGAACATTTTCATGACTCAGGATTTTTCTAGTGGTCAGTTTACAGCCACTCCTAACTCTTCCACTGAAACCGTTCCCTGGCCTCTTGAAACCACTCTGACTTATAATTCCCTAATTTTGCAATTTTTAAAATGCAATAGGACATTAACTATGTAATGTATAACCTTCTGAGAGTCCTCTCCATCACTATAATTCTCTGAAGACCCATCCAAGTTGTTTGGTGTATAAATATTTCACCCTTTTGTTACTGGTTGGAGCTCCGTGATAAGAATGTGCCGCATTCTGCTTACACACCCGTGTCCCGAAGACCTCCAACCTCAAGCTTTAAGCTCTTGAAAATGCAGATACTACAGACATTTTCTCATATGAACATGTTTTAAGTTCTCTGAAATGAGAACCTAGGTGTGCAATTGCTAAAACATATGGCGGCTACAGGTTTGAAATTGAGAAACTGTGAAATTGCTTGCCAGAGAGGTTGCACATTGGGAAGAGGTGAACTACCTCGCTTCTCCCCATCTCTGTCTGCCTTTGGCACCACTGCCATTTTGTTTGATTGGCTTCTAAAAACCATTGGATCCATTCTGATGGCTGTGCAGTGACATCACCACCAACGCATCCATTTTGATGGTGTGCAGTGACATCACCACCAATGCACCCATTCTGATGGATTGCAGCAACATCACCAGCAACGCATCTATTATGATGGTATGCAGTGACATCACCAGCAATGCATCCATTTTGATGGTGCGCAGTGACATCACCACCAATGCATCCATTCTGATGGATTGCAGCAACATCACCAGCAACGCATCTATTCTGATGGGATGCAGTGACATCACCGTTAATGCATCCTTTCTGATGGCTGTGCAGTGACATCATCGCCAATGCATCCGTTTTGATGGTGTGCAATAATGGCACCAGCAATGCATCCGTTTTGATGGTGCGCAGTGACGTCACCACCAACGCATCCATTCTGATGATGTGCAGTGGCAATGTGCAACCTCTCCGGCATTTTGATGGCTGTGTGGTGACATCACCATTGGACTTTAACTTGCTTCCTTAGCAACTAACAAAGTGGAGTTGTCTTCACTAGCATAACATGTTCTGTGTACCCTATCTGCTGAAATATTTGCTCACATCTTGGACAAGATTTGATCTATTTTTTTTAAAAAAAAACTATGTGTTTTTCCATTTTATGTAAATAAATTAAATTCACGACGAATTTTGAGTCAGTCACTGCAGAAAGTAGGTTTATATCAGGGATGTTTTGTGGCCTGCTTATGTGCATGAAGTCCTTAGCTATTTCTAGACCGTTCTGTTGAGTTGCTTCTGAATGCAGTCCTTCCACTAAGTGTTCATTTCAGCTACCGTGTTTCTCAATCCTCGACCATTCACTCAGTCCTTTTTACCTTCTGTTTCTTTGAAGAGACCATTCAGAGGATTTCATCTGATGTGGTGCAGCCTTGGGGGCTGGTGCAGCTTGTCGGGTTGCAGTGGGAGCTTCAGGTTTCTGCTCCACAATCTTCAAAACAGCTGGGGACTAAGCATCAAACACAAGCCAGAGGGGACATTTCAGATTCAAACCAGGACAGGCTTGGTAAGTGTAATGTGAGGGGCCTGCTCGTTGGGGTTTTTGTCCCGCCCAGTACCCCACAGCCAGCAAGCCCCAAAGAAAATCACACAGAGAGTCTACATTAGGTTATAAACTGATTGGCCCATTAGCTCAGTCTTCCTACCAGCTCCCGTAACTTATATTAACCCATTGTTCCCATCCATGCCAGCCACATGGCCGGTACCTTTTCTCAGCGAGGCAGCTTGCATCCTGCTTCTCCGATGGACTGCGCAGGAATGCCAGGGAAGCTTCCTGCTTCCCAAATTCTCCTGTTCTCACCTCTACTTCCTGTCTGGTTTTCCCGCCTATACTCCCTGCCTGGCCAATCAGCATTTATTTAAAACATGATTGACAGACGACAGACAATTCTCCCGCACCAGGTAAGGGACACGAGCTTGTCTCTTTGGGAGATGGAGGAGCAGTTTGAAGGCAGTGGTCAATCATCCTGGATTAGACACTGTTAGAAAGCATGGATGCTGTTATACATGGGTGCCCCGCATTCTTCTATCTGTAAGGTAGGAGGACTAGGGCTCACACTGTAACTCATACAGAGGTGGCAGCTGCTCTTGCTGGGGGAGGGGGAGGCGACACGGAAATGTGTGAATGTCTGTTGCCAGGACTGGGTTCATGACTGTGAGGGAATCTCATTGTGTCACTGGCTTCAGGATCGCAGAGTGACTTCACTTCAGGGTGGCAACCTGTGAAAGCACTCACGGCCAGCAGGACATTGTGATCTGGGGGTGAGCGCCAGGTCAGCTGTGAACACCAGCTAATCGCTGTCATAGCTGCTTTTGTTAATTCTCTCTAAAAATGCATGGTTTTAGCACAGAGGATGTCACAATGGGGCCAATGCTCCATTTTCCTAAGTAGTGAGCACGTCTGTCTGATTCGGATAAACGCCTCCAAGGTAAAGGCAAGCCATGTCCATACGTGTTCTCCACCACCCACACGGCTCAGCGCAGGGCTTCCCGGTTCTCCCCTAAGAGATAATGTGGTATCTTCCCTGGGGTCAAGTCTCCCCTTCTGCAAGAAATGACAGTGCCCTTTAGCATCTATAAAGCCATGGAACAGTCAAGGTAGGTGTTGTCTGAAGGTTCTCAGGCAGACCTCATCTTTGCAAAGCCTGATAAAGCCCAAACCAGGTGACCTTAGCTGGGTGGAACTTCCCACCTCTGCCCTGCTCATGTGACAGGCAGGGATCAGAGTCCAGGGGCACCTGCTGAGATTCCCATGTTTTCGTATTCTGTAACAAAGAGCTTGGCCAGAGGCACATGTGTCGTGGTAGAAACACAGCCCGTTAGCAAATAGAAAATCTCTCCCTGGAAGAAGGCAATGCTAGGATTCAGAGCAGACTGTGACTTGGGGTCACCAGTACCTGCAGAGGCTGTCACCTCTCACAGATACAGACTGACATATACGATCTGTGAATCTGGGATGGTCATCAGGTTTCAGGGTCTCAAACCCGGGGAAGTGAGTTCATAGCGAAGGGGAAATTGGTGGCCACATGTCTTGTTCCCCGCCCCTTCCCTGTCTCCTGCCTGGGAATCGCTGGCTTGTGCTCTGACTCCTCCCCTGTCCACAGAAAGCTGAAAAAAGAAACCCCCACTTCTGCCATCTGGGTTCTGATTCCTTTCCTCACAGCCCCCATCGTACTGTTTTCTGTCTTTCTGTCCATGCCTTAATACCACTTCTAATAAACTCCATACTTATAATAATCCACCTCAGAGGCCGGGTGGTGGTGGCACACGCCTTTAATCTCAGCACTCAGGAGGCAGAGGCAGGTGGATCTTTGTGAGTTCGAGGCCAGCCTGGTCTACAAGAGCAAGTTCAGGACAGGCTCCAAAACCAAAAGCAAACAATCAAGCAAACAAACAAACAAACAACACAAAATAATCCACCTCAGTGTCCCCTGGAACCCTGACCTGAGACCTTTTGGAAGAGCAGCAAGTGTGCTGACCTTCGAACCCGCTCTCCAACCCTGGCAGAGCCTTTCCCACCCCCTTGAAGCTGCTGCAGTGAAGGGGGCTGTGCATGCAATTCTGACCAGGGGAGATGAACCTTGGGAAAGCAGGGATGGTAGAGGGAGCTGGGAACTGTCTTCACGGCAGGGGCTTTTAGACAGGAGCTTTCAGGACAGACAATTCAGGGAAGTGGAAAAGCTGGGACACTATTTCCAAGACCTCTGGGATGTCTTCCTTTGTCCTTCCAATCACGCCTGCCCCTGGTGGATCGTCTTCAACACTCTGAGCACTCTCCCTTCTCTTTACCACTCCCAAAGAAGAATCCCCACTTGCCCTTGGTCTGACAGCAATCATGCACAGTGGGCCTGCCTTTCATACGATCCAGTTATGGTCAATACCATGTAAACTAAGTCCCCTTAGAGAGGAATTATCTTTTGTGGCAACTATCTTCTGATAAAATGGAACCAGTGGCGTCAGCCAGCCTACCCCTTAGTCTTTTTCCTTCTTCCCTGCTCTCTCTTACTGAATGCAAACCCAACCCCTGGAGGTGTCACAGCTTTTCAATAAATAGGTATCAAAAGTCAAAGTTCAGCAAGAGAGGAGCAGGATGACCCTGGGAACCTAGATCCCTGCTGAGCATCCCAGAGGCTGCGCTAGTCCTAATGGCACTGCTGAAGAAAAATAGGCCCACCCCTGCAAGACCTCATGGTAGGTTTCTTTCCTTGGATGCCTGGTGGGAGCAAAACCCCCTCTCTTATCCTTGCCTCTGGAATTGCATGGTTTGTTTTTCTGGCCTCGGAGCTTCTGCTCTGTGCTGGAGGGATGGCCGAGAAACCACAACGCCATCACATTTACTCATTGTCTTCAGCGTGTGTTCTGCTAATCTAAATAAGATAATTTTAGAGAACAAATGGGTTGGACGTCAGCCGAAATATTAGCAAGTCTTCGAGGCGTCTCATCTTCGTGATTGCCACTCAGGGACAGCAGAGACATTCGCTAAACGTCGCCCCAGCACCTGACTCTACGGAGCGAAAAGCTCAGCGATAATATTAAAAGAATTGGAATAAGTGTGCCTGAAAGTGACTGGGAGAAAATTGAAAATTCGATTCTGTGTTGATGAACCGGTTGTGAGTTACGATATCGGAGGCATTGAATATAAAGTACAGGTGATTTATCATTTGGGTAACCAGGGAAATGTCTTCTGAAATGAGAACAATACTGTGTGGCCCAGGACTTAACACGTTTATGGAAGTTTATCAATGAAGTTTATTAATGAAGTTTATCAATGAAGTCCATTCGGTGTGATAGATTGCCTGAGAATTTGAAATGAATCTCACCAATGATTTACTGAGGAAATGACCGGAAATATCAGGGGAAATGGCGCAACAGTAACACAGCCAGCTGCCCAATGGTCATTCCCCTTGAGATGTTTTGTGTCTTATTATCCTTTCCGTAACTGTAACCTGGATCACATTGTGTCTCCATTTTATAGACAATGTTTCCTGGCCTGATGAGATGTGAGCAGGCCACAGGTAGGAGCGGGCACCAAGGCCACCCCTTGACCACCGTGATAGATTGTGTCCCTCGAGACAAAAGAAATCCTTTCTCCCTCAAGCTGCCTGGAAACCTGAGTTTCATCCCCACACCCTGTAAGACGGGAGGAGAGAACCGAGTCCACCCTCTGATAGCCACATGCGGTATGCCATGACACATGACTGTCTGTCTCACCACACACCGCTTACTATTAATAACAATAAAATAAAAGGGAAAACAACTTATACAATCGTATTTAATTAAATGCCACTTTTGTTGGGAAAGATACACACTACTCGCAGGTCGACTGATACCTTCCGTACATCCCCTGCTCTCTCCTGGCTCCTTTTTTGTTTGGAGATAAAGGACATTTTATGGCTCCTGCTACACCAACACAGACTAAAGAAAGTGAATATCTAAATAAATAAAGGGGCCACAGATAGAAACGACAGAGCATCCCGTTTGCTAGCTGGGGACGGGCATTTAGGCAGTGGGCAGGGAGTGCCAAGGAGCACCCAGCGATGGTGGACAGCCTCCTTCCTCAGCATTCACATGAAAATCTGTCCTTCACCATGGGTAGGACATCCCGTCCCATGCTGCACGGGGAACTTTTGCACAATGTATGGGTGATAACTTTGGATCTCTTCCAATCTGCAATGCTGATAAAGGATTTAATTTAAGGAGCTTAGCTAATTACATTGTTAGCCAGTGTGAGAAAACTCTTAATGAGACAAATATTTTGGATCAGGGAATTTAAGAGCATTTTAGGATGCTTTTAATTAGAACAGAACTCGGGGATGTGTCTCTGTTTGCAGCTTCCTTTATGTTCAACACAGGAGAACACGCTGGTGGTGTCAGCACGTGTCCTCCTGGGCCAGAGAGAAGGTTTGGGAGCCAAGTGGACAATTGATTGTGGCACTTGCTCTTTAGATAACCACCAGGTGCTGTGGCCCTGTGGACACCTCATTAATCTGTGACGTGAAGGAGCTGTCCATGGTCCGAAAAGGAGAGAGATGTCCACCACTGCAGAAAAACTGGCAAGTGAGCTTCTCCAGGAAAACCTAGCGCTAGCAAAACATCAGCATTGTGTGTGTCTGCCTGCACATGCATTCACGCATGAGTGTGTGTGAGAGAGAGGGCACCTGCACATGTATGCATTAATGAGTGTGTGCTGTGTGTGTGTAAGAGAGAAAGCACCTGCACATGCATGCATTAATGAGTGTACATGTGTGTGTGTGAGAGAGAGAGCACCTTCATATTATACATGCATGCATGAGTGTATGTGTGAGAAAACACCTACACATGCATGCATTAATGAGTGTGTGTGTGTGTGTGTGTGTGTGTGTGTGTAGGCCAGAAGTTATTATCTGTAATACTTTTAAATGCCAACTTGCCATAACCTTGAGTCACCAGGGAAGAAAGTCTCAAGTGAGAAATTACCTAGATGAGTTTGGTCTGTGGGCATGTTTTGGGGGGATTGTCTTGGTTGCTAGGCGACACTGTGTTGGGAATTACTGAGTACCAGCCTCAGGACCCTCTCAGGGTTCAGTTCAGAACGGGACTTCTATGACAAGTGAAAACTGGCTTGAGAATGGAATCTGAGGGGTAGAACTGACTTACATATGTATTTCCTGCGTGTTTCTTTATTTCTTGGGGGAAGATGAACACAAGGGCAAGGCTAAGGGTAGGGCATCAAACCTAAGAGTAAGGGATACGGCATAAGGGTTTTAAAGGGGGAGGGGAGTAAAAAGAGGGCAAAAAAGTCATCTTACCTGAACTTTCAGTTTCTACAGATACTTTAACAATCCCATAGGTAACAATAGTATCAAGCATGCATTTTCAGAGTCACAAAAAAAACCAGTGGATCTGGCAAGGAGGCTCCTTATGTCTCAGAGGGG
>JAQHUG010000113.1:4403155-4416461 GCA_028555095.1 Dicrostonyx torquatus
GGAGTCCTTAGTGACCAGGTGCTTGGTGCTTGGGGCATGTCCACTAAGTCTCTTGTCCTGTGTATATTTAAGTCATACAACAAGAAGTAAGTGTAGCTTCAAAGCTGTGTATCTCAGGGCTGAGGCCACAGCTCCGCTGGTCAAGAGCTTGCCTTGGAAACAAGGACCTGCGATCATTCCCAGAATCCACATTTCAAAAAGCCAGGCCTGGTGATGCGCGCTCGCAATCCCAGACAGGTGGAGACAGGTGCAGCCCTGGGGGTTGCTGGCCAGCCCGGCCAGCCCTGCTTGGTGGTTCCAGGCCAATGGGAGTTCTCACAAATAGAAACCTGGATGTCCCCTGGAGAGCAAACCCTGAGGTTGACCTGGACCTCCACATAAGCGTACACACCCCTCCTTCCTCTTCCTCTCCCTGTGTGTCACCCCTACACACTCACCCCTCTAGAGAACCCTGATGTGGAGGGGAGCGCTTTCAGCTAATGTCTGCAGAGGGGTAGCATGTTCTGCTTGAGACATTTTGGTTCACTTCCGGCTCCACCGAGCCGCTGGAGACCTGGTCCCATGTACAGTTTAGCCTCCTCCGGTATCTGCTTGCTGCAGAAGCTCAGCTGAGCTCCGCACGTGAGCGCTGGACTCCCTGCACGGGTGCTGAGGTGCCCCGCTCCTCCTCCACACCTTCCCAAGTCTTGCTGTCCTTCAGCCTTCTAAGAGTGATTGCAGCTGGGTCTCCTTTTGCTCCTTTGTCGCGTGTATTTAGCGCCACCTTCTGGACAGGAACCATAAATCCCAACACAATCGTGGCTTCCACCTTAGCAATGCTGAGCGATTCTGGGTGAGGGGAGACCAACATTGCCAAGTTTGTGGGCTTGAATCGCTCTGGCATCCCATGTAGAGCTGCTAATTCCAGAGAGACCCGGATGCTGAGCTCAGTGTCCGCGAAGCTCACCCAGGTGCTTCCCAACAGCCTGAGTTTCTGCCATCTCCGCACCCTGTCTCCTGCCATCGGGCAAATCGTGCTGAGCTGGACCAACGTGGTTACCAGAGGCCTCAGAGAATCAAGAGCCCAGGTGGTTTGGGGACCTGAACTAACAGGATGTCTGGGCAGACGGCAGCCAAGCCCAACACTGTGTCCTTTCTGTTCACCCCATGGGGCTGCTTTAAAGAAAACAGGAACCGCTGCATCTCTTCCCAGTTCCAGTTCAGGCTTGGTTCCCAACTACTACTGCTATTCTGGGAGGCCGTGGAGTCTTCCGGACACAGCTGACACATGCAGGCCACTGGGGGTGGGTTTTTGAGGCTTTCTATCCTGGCTCTGCCCCCCTCCACTGCCATGATGCCCAGCGTCTCCAAGCTGTCTCTGTCACAAGTTGAGCCACAATGGCCTCACACCTTCCGTTACCTCTGAAGGACTGCATCCCTCAGTGAGACCAATGAGAAGCCCTCCCTTGGGATGCTCCAGTTGGTTCACAGTGACATAGTATTGAACAGCCATGCCCTCTGGTGTTAGGGTCAGGGAAATTGAGGGAAGGTACCATAGTTTCTTTATGTTTCAGAAGGAGGAAGAAGGGGAGCAGGGGTTGGGGGCAGGGTCACAGTTCCCTATCCTGGGGTTGGCATTTGAGGGTCAGGTGGAACCCCATGGGGCTGCTTTAAAGAAAACAGGAACGGCTGCATCTCTTCCCAGTTCCAGTTCAGGCTGGAAGGATGTGTTTGTGCCTGCAGAGATTGATGGGATTCTCAGACAGTGGCTTTGCAGCTTGCCCTGGGTGAAGTATCTGACCCTTTCTTGACTGGGTCTTTTCTACCTATGAGCCTTCCTCCTGGAACTGCCCTGGAGGGAGAGGACATACTCCTTTTAGCTCTCTGACTATGGAAACTACAGACCTCCAAGAAACTGAAGTTTTTCCCCAGGGAACTCAAGCCAGGAGGCACCAGCTAGAGTGGAGAAGTTTGTCACCCCCAAAGGGCTTTCACACGGTCCTATTAACTTGTCGGACCGCCTTGCAGGAGGTTCTGGAGCCCAGTCATTGGTGAACCAATGTTAAGCAAGACAGCACGTGGACCAGGCCCTCTTAGCTACGCACATCTCTTGCCCTGTATTAAGACCTGAGTCTCAAAAGAAACACTGAGGAGTGAAAATAAAAAAAAAAAAATAAAAAGCCGGGCGGTGGTGGCGCACACCTTTAATCCCAGCACTCAGGAGGCAGAGGCAGGTGGATCTTTGTGAGTTCGAGACCAGCCTGATCTACCAGAGCTAGTTCCAGGACAGGCTCCAAAGTCACAGAGAAACCCTGTCTCGAAAAAAACCAAAAAACAAAACAAAAACAACAACAAAAAACAAAAAACCTGAGTTTCTTGTCAGTGCCCTGAAGATGGGCTTGGGGATCACCGTACCTCGTCTTTATTTGCTCTGCTTCTCAAGGCGGCTGTGGTGACTAACTCCGCTTCCCTGATTTTCGCTGATCTATCTCTGGAGTATTGAGGAAGGGCGGCCTAGTCTGGCCAGGGAAGCCAGGGCCATCCTTTCCCCTTGCGCCACCTACAGGTGTCTGTTTCAGCTCTCTCCTGTTCTCCTCCCCACTTGCTGGAAGAGCTGGTGGCATTGTCTGGGCTTTCCTTCTGTTTTTCACACAGCTGCCAGCGGGGCACTGTCATTGGCTGGGTTTGTGGCTCCATGTGCTGAGCTTGCCCCCAGCACTTCAGCGAGTGTCCCTGGCTAGCTGTGTGTTTTCACAGAGGCAAGCAGCGACCGCTGAGGCGGAACTAGTTCAGCTTTGAGGGTGTTTTTGTAAGACGGGATTAGGACACGGACACACACAGAGTACCATGTTAGGGCCCAGAAGGAAGAAAAGTCATCTAGGGAGACGGCTCAGTCAACAATGCTTGCTATGTAGGCATGAGGGCCCGAGTTCAGTCCCCAGCCCCCACGTCACACAAAGCTGGGCACAGCAGTGCTTGTGTGTGTGCACTCAATGCTGGGAGAGTGGACAGAGGATCGCTAGGGCTCGCTGGCCGGCCATGTTAACAATCAGGGAGTCCCAGGTTCCTTGAGAGAGACTCTGACTCAAAAAATAAGTTAGAGACTGAGAATGACCTAACATTGAACTCTGACCTCCACACGTGTGTGCATACATGCTTGTGAACATACAAATACACACACACACACACAGAGAGAACTATCTGCAAAACAAGAGAAGCCTCTAATGTTGCAAACTACCCTTGCCTTGACCTTGGACCTCCTACCTTGGACCTCTCCTTGACCTTGGACCTCCTACTTGGACCTCCCCTTGACCTTGGACCTCCTACCTTGGACCTCCCCTTGACCTTGAACCTCAAAAGGCCTTTCAACATGAACAGTATCCACCATTGTTCTGCAGCCTTCCCTGCAGAACTCAGACTTGGCCGTCTCAGCTATGCCATGAGCCAATTTCCTAGAAATGTCTCTATTTAGATGTCTATCCTATTGGCCTCCTCTCTATGGACAATCCTCTCTAAAAATGCATACTCCAAATGCCAGGTTCTCAGGGCAGCATTCGGAGACCTCCAGGCTCCAAGCAGGGTTCACATTGCTTTCTTTGAATTGGCATTTGACAAACTTATTAACAGTAGCATACACTGAACACCAGCTAATAATCAGAAGACTCCTCCCGCCCCGTGGTTTGGAAGTACCCGCTGGAGGTTGAAATGCAGGCTGGACTGAAGTGTACCAATTCACCTCTCTCCCAAAGTCCTGGCTTCTTTATCAGTAAAGTGGAAAGCATCCATTTATTGACCCTATAGTTCTGGAACAACCCTCAGCCATGCAGATGTCTCTGTGATGTTGTTTTCCCAGCATGGAGGCTCTGGCTCACACTCTTGGTGGTTTTTTACTGAGAAGATGGGTGGAGGGCCTTAGGTGTAAAGCTGGCATTTTATCTAAGTAACTTGGGGCCCGGTGAAAACAAAAGTGAGTGTGCCCCACCCGGAAGTGAGTGTGCCTCCACTCGGAAGTGAGTGTGCCCCCCTTGGAAGTTAGTGTGCCCCCAATCAAAAGTGAGTATGCCCCCACACAGAAGTGAATGTGCTCTCACTCAGATGTGAATGTGTCCCCCCTCAGAAGTGAGTGTGCCCCTACTCAGAAGTGGATTAGTTACTGTGATAAAACACCATGGCTAGGCTGGAGAGATGGCTCAGCGGTTGGGAGTGCTGACTGCTCTTCCAAAGGTCCTGAGTTCAATTCCCAGCAACCATATGGTTACTCACCGCCACCTGTAACGAGATCTGGTGCCCTCTTCTGACCTGCAGGCATACATGCAGACAGAACACTGTATACATAATAAATAAATTTTGAAAAGAAAGAAAAAACACCATGACCAAAAGCAGCTTGGGAAGGAAGAGTCTGTTTGGGTCACATCCCAGTCACAGTCTGTCAAGGGACTCAAACAGGAACCTGGAGACAGGAACTGAAGCAGAGGCCATGGAGGGGAGCTGCTTACTGGGTCTCCGGGAGCTTGCTCTACCTGCTTTCTTATAACACCCAGGACCACCTAGTGGGCTGGGTTCTCTCACATCAATCATTAATCCAGAAAATGCATCACAAGCTTGCCTGCAGGAAATATGATGGCGACATCTTCTTTCTTTGAACCGAGCCTCCTCTCTCAGGTGACTTAAGGTTACATCATGTTAACAGAATACGAACTGGCCAAGATTGATCAGCAAGTTGTTGATGGCGACGGAGCATTAGAATCAAGATGGCCATACAAGAGGGGGGCACCCATGTGTGATTTGCTATTCTTTTTAAATCTGAGTACGTGTGTCACACACATGTGCACAAAGGTGTGTGTGCATAGGTGTGTGTGTGTGTGTGTGTGTGTGTGTGTGTGTGCATGCGTGCATGGAAACCAGAAGTGAACTTTGAGTGTTAATCCTCAGGAGCCACCGCCTTGTTTTGTGACACAGGGTCTCTCATTGGCCTGGAGGTTGCTAGACTAGCTGGCCAGTGAGCCCCAGGGACTGGCCTCATTCCCCCCGCCCCCCGTGGGACCACGACTGACCACCATGACTTGCTGTTTTGCAAGAGTCTTGAGGGCGGAACTCGGGTCTCCACATTTACACGTCAAGCATTCATCTCCTTCCTCGCTGAACACAAAGCAAACCACAGCAACCACGTCAGAGCAGATCAGAGCCACGACGCCAGCAGACAAGCTATAAAAGGTTTATTAAAAAATAGACAACATACGTAAACACTTCTGTCAGCCACAGGCTTCTGAATATAGAGTGTCAGGCCCCAGCTGTTGCTTTCTGCAGTGGGAGACGGAAAGCTCCATATGGATTAACAGGAACCAGATTAAATGATCGTCCAGCTCACCAAGGTCTACAGAAAAATGAACAGCCAGGTTCTGCTAGGTGTGTGGCATGCACAGACAACCAGAGGTGTGCCAGGATCTCAGGGAAGGCAACCCTCAGCGACCGAGAGTCGGATTGGCTTCTTTTTTTTAAAAAAAAAAAATTATTTATTTATTATGAATACAACATTCTGCCCCATGTCTGCCTGTCTGACAGAAGAGGGCACCAGATCTCATTATAGATGGTTGTGAGCCACCATGTGGTTGCTGGGAATTGAACTCAGGTCCTCTGGAAGAGCAAGCAGTGCTCTTAACCGCTGAGCCAGCCCCCAGCACGACTTCATTTCTAAGTTCTTCAGAGTTGAGCAAAAGGAAGAGGGAGGAGGTTGGAACCCTGAGCGAGAAGGACCCTAATGGGCAGACAAACATGTCTGGCACGTCCAGTTCCATCACCTCCATCACACACACACACTCCAGGGGACGCCACGACAGGAACAGAGCTGAGCACGCCATTTCTATATGTTCCTTCCACGCACTGGGTATTTGATTAGGGTTCACTTCCAATGATTGGTTAAAAGGAAGCCGCCAACCGGCTTATCCAACGTGACAAGTGCCGAGCGAACCACGCCCCCTATTATGCCTTTTAATAACAACCGAAGAGAAGCAGAATGGGAGACCAGGGAGCAACACAGCCGGTCTGCTGAAAGCCTGAGATTTTGCTCCAAGTACCTGAAACCTTCTGCCGAGAGTCGGCAATGCGATCCTCCCCACAGGTCCACCCTGCAGACAAACCTGTAGGTGTCTTAGATGCCATATATCTGATGTCATTCCCTTCCAACGTCTGCCATCATTTGAGAAACCAAGATAGAAGTTTAAGTAAAACACCAAGGGTTATTTGATAATTTCATTTCCTAGCGAGTGTCACATTTTAAATATTTACTCTCTGTCTTGCAAGTGACTAGGATCTGGTGACAGAAGAGGATTACAGCGGTCACAGGACCCAGGGAAAGTCACCAAGTCCTGAAGAGCCACCCAGTCTCAGTTATGCAACACTCTATTCAAGCAATTACGAAAGTGACCCGGAGATAGCTTGATCCCACCTGCTATCTGAAGACACATTTTATAAGTGCTCCCAGGAGCCACCAGCATCTTTCTGCCACGCCTGTTTACCCCCACAGATGCCTGAGTTTACTCGGGGTTAAATGAAATGTGAAATGGCTCAGGGCGGAAACCCCCCAGTCCCGCCATCTCCTGTGCTGGCAGTGTTGGGAAAACTGCAGGCTTGGAGAAAAATAAAATTACACGACACGTACATAAAATTCCACAGCACATAGGTTCTGCAAACACAGCTAGCCAGGGATCGTTTATTTTTTTTAATATTTAATTATTATGTATAGAATATTCTGTCTGTGTGTATGCCTGCGGGCCAGAAGAGGGCACCAGACCCCATTACAGATGGTTGTGAGCCACCATGTGGTTGCTGGGAATTGAACTCAGGACCTTTGGAAGAGCAGGCAGTGCTCTTAACCTCTGAGCCATCTCTCCAACCTGGATCATTTATTTTTTAAAGACTACTACTGCATGAAGAAATTTCCCATCTCTGGCTCCTGATGAAGGAAGAGACCTACAGAGCAGCCTTGTGCCAGGCACAAAATGCGACAGCCAAATATTAAAGCCTCATCTCAAATGATGCTCGTCAATTACTGCTGAGGTCTGAGCGTGAACCATCCTCCATGGGCTCACATCTGGTCCCCCGACAGCGGTGCCTTTTGGGAAGTTATAGAAACAGGGGAGAGAACCTCAATGAGGGTGTGTCTTCGGCTGTATCTTGCCCTGGTCTCTTCCTGTAACCCCCTTTCTCTGCTTCCTGTCCACTATGATGTGAGCCACCTGACCAGGTCCTCCTCAAGGTTGCACTGATCCCTCTGAAACCGTGAGCAAGATAAATAATTCCTCCCTTTATGTCATTCTAAGGTATTTGGTCACATGACACAAATGTAGCAATATAATTAGATCCAATAAAACTTTTAAAAAGTATTTTGACTTTCAATTGTGTGTGTGTGTGTTGGTATGTGCATGTGTGTGTGTGTTGGTATGTGCATGTGTGTGTGTGTTGGTATGTGCATGTGTGTGTGTGTGTGTGTGTGTGTGTGTGTGTGTGTGCGCGCGTGCGTGCAGGTGCCTGTGGAAGCCAGGAGAGGGCACTGGATGCCCTGGAACTGAAGTCACAGGCAGTTGTGAGCCACCTGAGGTGGGCACTGGGGACGGAATTTGGGTCCTCCAAAAGAGCTATACGCATGCTTAACTGTTGCGCCATCTCTCCAGGCCTCAGGAAAACTTTTATAAGTTCCCTTCTGTAAAACTCATCAGGGTGAGGATGTCCTGTGTAACTCCGGAGTCAACTGGGCGTACCCCACATCACAAGGCTACTATTTTCTCTGGGTAGTTTACGTAGGACTCCAAATTAACTCCAATCAATGGAGAACCATTCCCCCTCTATAAATAAATACCTTTTCTTTCTTTCTTTTTTTTTTTTGGTTTTTGGAGACAGGGTTTCTCTCTATCTTTGGAGCCTGTCCTGGAACTAGCTCTTATAGACCAGGCTGGCCTCGAACTCACAGAGATCCGCCTGCCTCTGTCTCCTGAGTGCTGGGATTAAAGGCGTGCGCCACCACCGCCCGGCTACCTTTACTTTCTAACATCACATTTTTATTGCAAAGACATGAATAGCTATTTCTGGCTTTTTATTGTGCAAAACAAACAAACAAACATATTAGCCAACGAAAACCCAAAAGGATGAAGGAGAGAAGCCTAGAGCGATGGTCACGGGAGGTATGGCCTTGTGGCCGTGGGCAGGACATTCACAAGAAGGAAGCAGGAAACCTGGAGACGATCAAGCATCCGCTGACTGAAACTCTGTGTATTTCAAGGCATGGGAAGCTAACGTCCAGTGGACAGCTGACAGCAGCCACTGGTACACCTGGGAGTCGGCCTCCAGCACTAGTGCCATGGGCCACAAGTGTGACATGTGACACACAACATGTGACACACACCGCACAGTGCCTCTCTGTGTCCACCTCAGACGGTGGTGCCGGGACGGCAAAGGCACTCATGTCAGGAAGTCTTTCTCCAGGGCATAGATGGGCGGTGGGCATGGCACACTCTTCACTCTACACAAGGGCACGGCACAGTCCCTGCTCTGGCCTTCCACATTGGCGTCCAGCAAGGAAGGTGCCTTGCGCCTGCTTCTCTCCTGGGCACTGAGGAGACGGGCAAGGCCTGGTACTGCATGCTTCATGTCACGGGCCCAGGCAGATGGGGATGTTGTCCTCAGTGAAGCAGTATGTGGGCTCTGTGGCGGGGCGGGACGTGCCTGATGCTTGGCCAGAACGCCTTGGGGTTGCCCAGGAGAGTCCCGGCTTGCCAGCTCGCTCTGAGGACCAGGTGAGGCAGATGGTGGTCTTCCCGAATCTCTAGGGGCACCTGTGGGTGACGAAGGACAGACGATGTGCAGTGAGAAGACAGACCCTGAAGTCATGGGTGAAGGGAAAGATGGCGGCTATTCTGCTCGATGATGGGGTCACCTAGAGTTCCAACATGGCAATTACACGGCCAGTGGGGTGTGCTTTGTTTAGTGACAACACGCCATTAGAACAGAGAGAGTATTTCACTCTGTAACATTCCTCCAGCCATTTCACCCATTCTCCCCCGTGGCTAGGACGTCAGGCATGAGCCATGCCCTGATCATGTAGCTTTCCATAGGCAGAGCCTCGGAGAATACTTGTATGTAATGTAACTAATCACAGCAGTACCCGTGTGCTTGATTTCTAGCACGTTCCTGACCACAGGAGAGGGGACGTCAGGTTGTTAGGAGACAAGTGGGTTGTAGCGATGTACCCAAGGCCACAGACAGCAAACCTGAACCTCTACACAGTTAACTGTGGCATCACCATGACCTGTGCATGCGCCACGCATGCATGCACACATAAACACACATGTATGTACATGCACATGTATGCACGCACACATGTACACACCACACACCACACAAAGTCAACTCCAGACATGTCTACCTATTTTCAAAGACAGGTCTCTCAGCGACCTGGCATTTGCTGACTTGGCTAGCCTGGTTGGCCAGCAAACCCCAGGCATCTGCCTGCCTCTCCCTGGGATTACAGGTCTGCACACCACGCCCGGGCTTTTGATGTGGGTGCTGGGGGTTGAATTCAGGGTCTGTTCCATGCAGAACAAACATTTTACTCCCTGAGCCATCTCCCCAGCCCCAGAGAGGGGAGTCCTCACAGGTGGTTAAGCTAAACTAAGTTCACAGGGACAGGCCCCGGTGTAGTCTGACTGCGGGCCTTAGTAAGATCCAGAGACACTCAGAAGAACTGCCATGTCAGGACACGGGGAGAGGGGGTTAGCAAGCCCAGGGGAGAGGCCTAAGAAGACAAATCCCTGCCCGCGCCTTCGGCACAGTGGGCAAAGGGGCTCCGGCTGCAGCCTTGTTACCCACCAGCCACCAGTCATGCAGAGATGACAAGGACCTCGGTCCCAGCACAACCACAGCGTGTGACCAAGGAATGTCTCGGGAAGGCCTGGAGATAGTCGTGGTTAGCATTTGGGTTAGTGGGTTAGAATTTGGGTTAGAGGGTTAGATTGAGGGTTTGGAGTTCGGGTTTAGGGGCAGGGTGTAGTGGCTAGGATTAGGATTAATGTTTAAAATTAGAGGTAGTGTTTAGGATTCGTGTTGAAGGCTACAGTCAAGTGTTTGGAGTTGGGGTGAGTGGTTGGGGCTAGGGTTAGATGGCAGTGGTTTGGGACAGTGGTCAGCTCTTCCACTGTCCACTTGCTGGAATTTGGACCTAAGGACCCATCTCTGCCCCCAGAGTTTGGCCTGTCATTCGTCGCATGCTTTGTCCTTACAGGACCTGATAAGTTGAAGTTGCTATGACCCAATCAAGCCTCGTCCCAGAATCTAAATTCCAGTGATATTAAAATCATAACAACGACGGATAGCACTCAAGAGCCACTTGGACAAGATTATCACTCGAAATCATCAGGAAAAGGAAAACACTCTTCCCCCCTCTATAACGCCATCTGCATGGCTGCCCAACCACTGCCACCTACTTTGAGGTCGGAGAGGAGTTTCTCTGCATCCTGTCCATGCATGATGGCATTCCTTATCTCCCGCAGTGGCACAGGCTGGCAGGTTTTCCCCTGTTTGCTCCCCATGCGCAGGTGACATGCTTCTCAACACACCACACTCATTCTTAAGTCCTGGGTCAGGGGTGAGTTCACAGCTGCTTTCTGGGGTGCTAGAACAGGGATCCAGAGTGAGCATGCTGGGACCGCAAGAGATTGGAGTGCTCCCCAAAGACAGCGCCTCCTCATCAGCCTGTGGCAAACACTTTTTGGAGAGAGTCTTTGGCGGCAGGACGGAGGGGTCATCACTTGGTGCCCTGCCTGCAGCCGATTGTCTCAGAAGTGGACCAGTACTTGCTTGGCACCTGGAGACCCACTGAAGGCTGCCCTCTTGCTTCTTTTCCTCTTTGGGTAGTGGTTTTTTAAGGGCCGGGGCTCCGTGCAGTTTCCTGATATCCACTCCCAAAGCCAGTGATGCCAGCAGCCCCCCACACTCACACAGAGCAGATTCCGTTTTCTTCCTCAACAGGGGTGCACCCATGTGGTTCACGGGGGAGCCTTTGGAGGGTCCCTCCTCCCCACTCTCAGCCTCTACTGGGAGCGCTCTCTGGCTGTCTTTGCAAAGAGGTAGACCAACATAGGCCTGGCCGGGGGACTTCATTTGCTTTGGTTTTCTGTGTTCTAATCCATCAGGGGCAAGTTTGAGTTCTTCACAGGAGCCTAAATGAAGGTACAGATGCAAACATTACGGAACCGTCGCAACGCGAACACCGCCACTTAAACTGTGGACAAACACGCCAGAATCCACGAAGCATCAAGACATAAACGGAAGAATCGTAATATACAACAGAAGCGTAAGACATAAATGCACACACATGATGTAGGAGGGTTCTTCTGTATTTCTGTGCTTTCATTGGTTAAATGAAGAGAGACTGCCTGGTCTGTAAGATAGGGCACAGCCCTTAGGTGGGTGGAGTAAACAGAACAGAAGGCTGGGAAGAAAGGAAGTGTGGGAGACGCCATGATGCTCCAGCCCGAGATGGACACTGATTAGAATCATGCCGGTAAGCCACAACACGTGGTGATACACAGATTACTAAATATGGATTAAAGCAAGATGTGAGAATTAGCCAAGAAGAGGCTAATGATAATGGGCCAGGCAGTATTTAAATGAATACAATTCGTATGTAATCATGTCGGGTATAAGCTGCCCGTGGGGCCGCGGCCAAGAGCTAGGCGCTGGGAACAAATGGCCGCACTCCTGGGCGGGGACACAACCTAATACAACACGCACACACACATACACACACACACGCACACACGCACACGCACACACATGCACGCACACGCACGCACGCACGCACGCACACACACACACACGCACCCCTCCACCACACTAAACCAAAGCATGCAGAGGTCTTTCGGTGGGAGAACTCTTACTTATTAAAAGGATCCTTCGGGGGGAGGGAGCATGAGGGTGGGCACAGCACCCAGCACACACTCAAGGCACACACCCACACACCTCCAGCTTTGCTGAAACGTCTCGATTTTCTCATGGCATGAAACACATAAGCACATGGATATAAAAGACTAGCTCTTTTCACTACCAACCATCCTTGAAGGCTGTCAGTGGTTTCCCCTCTTGAACTCAGTCTACTGAATGCAGCCCCAGCTCATCCTTAGTCAGGCCAACTAGACCACGCTAACCTCACCTGGGCTGTATGGTTAAGCGGGACACTGGTTTTCTGGTAAGATATGAAGCTATGAGCTTCATCTTCCCAAACATGTAGAGCCCATTTCCTTAGTGCCATGAAGTCTGGATGCAAAACAACCTCTGGACCCAAGTAAATCTCTAAAGGACCTGCTGTCACCCCTCCAACCACCTTAAGGGCCACATGAGATGATCCAGAGACACCCCCTTCCCTCAGAGCTAACTCCCCAACACACCCTGCTTCCTGAGACACAGTTACCTGGCCGGTCCACAAACAATGAAGCCAATGGTGTGGTTTTCTGACTTTTTATTAAAAGGGACGACCAAGGACTGTTGCCATCTGACAGAGGCCTGACCCTACAAGAGAAAGACATTCGTGTCCACATAATGAAACTGCAGGGCCCTCCAATGCAGTATCTTTTTTTTTTTTTTGGGTATGTATGTGTGATGCGTGCGTGAGTGCGTGCATCACACATACACACGGTAGCTTGTGTGTGGTGCGTGTGTGTGTGTGCGTTTGCGTGTGTACTGCCGCACCTGTGTGCACGCGCATCTGAAGGGCAGAAGTGGATGCTGCAAGTCTTCCTCCATTGTTCTTTTTGGTATGTTGAGGCAGGGTCTCTCACCCTTTCTGGCTAGCATAGCAAGCCCGTTTGCCTTAGAGATCTGCAGTCTCCTCCTTGTGGGTCTAAGATTACAGGCAGCTGCCATGCTTGTGGCTTTTACGTGTGTGCTGGAGCGGAGCTCGGGCCCTCAGGCTTGCTAGGTAATACTTTACCCACGGAGCGTCTAGCCCAGCAGCTATCTCTTTAGAGCTGCACTGAGAATACCTTTGTGCTTTTGAATTTTGAAGACCTCACAAAAGTACAAATATAATCTTTAAAAAAATACTTTAGATTTATTTGTTTGTTTACATGTTTGAATATTTTGCCCAAACATATGCGTGCAAGCCATACACACGCCTGGTTCCCACAGTGGTCAGAAGAGGGCGATGGGTCCCCTGGAACTGGAGTTAGGGCTGGTTGTTCTGGGAATCGAACTCAGGTCTTCTGCAGGACTGAGCAATCCCTCCACTGCCCCCCATCATGAAATAATACATAAATATGATCATGAAATAATACATAAA